>OY987298.1:51877203-52307748 GCA_963920635.1 Pseudeuparius sepicola
GAACTACTCTCGTATGGTTGAAGTGGTAACTGAATGCCAAGGATTATCAAAATATCATTATTTGGCCTATTGTTGTTCCATGTGCTGAGTACGGATTTGTACAGTTTTAATGTTGGACACCCTGTATATAAAGTAGGTACCCTAAAAGTATACTCGAAACAAATGGGCATCAAAAATGCAAAAATGAAACTTTCAAGGGCGAATATCTTCCAAATAGCTGGACCAAATATACTGTAGCTTCATGTATTTTAAATCAGCTAAATCAAGAAATGTGGAATTCTCTGGACTTGAATGGCGAAATGTTTGGAATAACTACTTTTTTTGTATTTAAACAGTAGAAATAAAAATTGGTGGAAATCATACGAAAAGTAAAACTTTTTTAATAATTGTTATTTTTTTGACACAAATCCATTTCAGTTGGCCCTGAATCCCATGACGTAGTCAGTTTTGAGATAAAAACTCCCATAATGATTTTCGTAATTTTTTACTAAAAAAATCGTAGAAGGTCATCGAAATTGAGATTAGGACCTGAAATTTTGCACCAAAGTAAAAAAAGAGTTTTCTGTAGCCCATCTTTAGAAAAAAGAACTGCTAAAATCGGATGGAAAATAAAAATTTTGCAGGGTGCTTCCATACTCGATTGTTTTTTTGTTGTTCAATTGTTTTTCTGAAAATTCACTCAAGTAGCTTTGTAGGAACCCTACAACTTTTTTATTTAAGATTTTTTTCTATACGAAAAAATAAAAAAAAGGGAGATAAAAAGTAACAATGAACACCCTGTACACATTACCCAAGTAACATGGATAGGCTCCCAAAAAATAAAAAATGTTCAGGAAAGAAGGAAAATATTGAAATTACGAAGGAAAAATATATAGGAAAATCTATAAGGTGGCATCTTCACACTATCTAACGAGTGTGTTTTTGGTGTTTTTTTAAGTCATTATATTATATTTCATCAAATGTACCCCAAACACCCAAGCACATATTTGGGAAATAAATATAAAACCATATCTGTTTGCAAAAACAATGTAACTAAAATAGAAAATTACCAGAAAATTTAGGAATATTCTTACTTATGGTACCTATACAATATGCCTAGGTCGATAGACGGCTGCTTATTTATATTCAATTAATTCGTTATCCCCGGTAGAATTTACACTTGAAAGAAAATTGCTGAATTTATGAGGCAACTGTCCATATTGGGAAACTTGACTGTTTATAATATCATGGTATTACTTCTGTTTACAACTAACACGCCTTGAATATTTTTCTTAGAAAGAGTGCTAATAGGACATTCTATGGAATGAATGTGATTATGTCCCTGCAAAGGTATTTTTAAGTGAGATTTCAAGAACACAATCAACACCTTGGAAATAAAGCGCAATACGACCAGAAGAATCAACCAAAACCGAACTGAACTTGGAATGTTGCAATATTGCTAGATTACATCATGATTTGTATTAGATACCTACACACATATTCTCGTTCTATTTTGGCATAAGCAGGATATAATATGACAAATTCATGTGAAAGTTTTTACAGCAAGAGACACAGACTCATTTCTACGAGGACTCAAACTCAATAATTTTTAAAAGGGAAATTTAATTGAACCTGATTTTAATTTTTTTTTCATATGTGTGGTACTTTGTTTTATGTACATAAACATATTTATTGACAATCATTACATTACTTACTAGTCCAAAAAGTTGGGAAGTAGGTCATTTACTTCCAAAGGTCGGAAAAGACTCAAGTAGCCGGAAAAGTGTTATCAAAACTTATTTTCTTCAGCAACTTCTATAATTTCGAGAGCACCATAGTTTTATATCAATTCACCTTCAGTTTATAAATCTTAATAAACGCCAACCTCAATACAATATTGAACAATAAGGATGTAAGATTAGCGAGTGTAAATGTAATAATTACAAGAAAAGGTGATAATGGGCAAACACTCAAAGTTAACAAAAAGAAAAAACTAGTAACCGCATACACGTGTTTCATGCTATTTGGCAATCATCAGTACGGTGTAACATTAACCAAATCAAAAGATAGGCATGATTTGGGAAGCTGCAAATGTGCTGTTGGCTCCTGCCTGGACTTCATTTGTTGCTTCCCAAATCATGCCTATCTTTTGATTTGGTTAATGTTACACCGTACTGATGATTGCCAAATAGCATGAAACACGTGTATGCGGTTTCTAGTTTTTTCTTTTTGTTAACTTTGAGTGTTTGCCCATTATCACCTTTTCTTGTAATTATTACATTTACACTCGCTAATCTTACATCCTTATTGTCATTGTATCTTGGGTTATGAAGAGTTCCACCCAGGTCGCTTTAGCAGCCTCCGTGGCGATGTTAGTACAAGCCCCAAAATAGGGGATGTGCTGACTGAAGCTGCAAATGTGCTGTTGGCTCCTGCCTGGACTTCATTTGTTGCTTCCCAAATCATGCCTATCTTTTGATTTGGTTATTGTTACACCGTACTGATGATTGCCAAATAGCATGAAACACGTGTATGCGGTTACTAGTTTTTTCTTTTTGTTAACTTTGAGTGTTTGCCCATTATCACCTTTTCTTGTAATTACAATATTGAACCTTTTTCGCCATCTTATACTGTGATTGAAATTAGTACATTAGTAGGTAATTATAATAATTATTATTAGTACACGTACTGAGGAAGAAAAAATCCACGTGGTTCAAGTTTGAATTTTTTTTATCTATAGAACCGCTGACCAATCAAAATATTCCCATATGCGAATGAATAAAAAAATGAACCAAAAATGTTTTTACAAAAATCGAAAAATTCATAAACAAAAAAATTATGACACATTTAAAAACTCGACTAAACGAAAAACGCTCTGTATCTCCAAAATAAATCCAGATTATCAGGATTCGGTTTGCGGCCTTCAACTTTTCTCGAAAATCGAGCACAGTACCTAAACTCATCCAAAACACGTTCGTACATACCTACTCATCTTGGATAAACAAAAGGGTGTTTCAGTTTTCAATTGACAAACTTTGGAAAATAATGAAACTTTGATACTTTAATCTTCCTTTAAAAAAAAACAAGTTTACTTTTCATATCATTTTTTGTATTAAATAAAAAAAAAAAAGAAATTACCATGAAACCGTAGCAGATAAGATACGCATTTGAGTTTGCACAGGGCTGGACTACTTTTTTCTTAAATTAGAATCACTAGCTACCCACATCACTGTCACTGGTTTTCCTATCAGGTAGGAGATAGGGAGATAGATAAAAATATTTTTCTTTTTTGCGAACTTTAAACACAGCTTATATGTCAGGGTAAGCTGTGCTTTAACCTTCTGTATCTTCCTTAGTCCCAAAGACATTAAGTTCATACGAGAAAATGGCATTATTTTTCAAGTTCTATTGTTTTTCAAAGTTTCTCAATTTAATACTGAAACACCCTCTATCATAGGGCTGATAAGATTCATTATTTTTTATACTCAGATCAGTAAAGCACTTACCTACTTCTTATTTCTTATACACTTCACAAGACATTTTACCCACCCCACAATAAACCACAATAAAGTTAAACAATATTCAGATTTTATTTTCAGATTAGGTTCTCCGTTTTTTTCTAAAGGACTTTTGAAAGTTCCATTTTTGTGAAAAGCCGCTAAATTCCTTTTCAAGTATTATTATAATATATTATCATAAAAAGTTGTTAGTTTTGTTTTTGTATCCAAAACGATTTTAAGGTTTTCCTTCTATGAATAAATATATTTTAAGTATTTTGATTTTAATAATGATTTTATTAAAAAAGTCGCTTTGATAAATCATGATTTAAACCATCTCAACCCTGCTCTATCCGTTATAAAACAATATTCCATATTTTTATTTTCAAACTTTCCTTCTTCAAAAATTAAAGTTAAAATTAAAGAAAACATTATCAAATCCTCTTTTGTATTTTGCATCAAAAACACGGAAAAACTGGAACACAAGACGTATTTTCGAAAAATGGGGTTAGGTACGATAAAATTTATGCCTTACGTCCTAAAACTTTTCCCCTCCAAGTCAATATCGCAAAAATGGGTGATTCAACCCAGAAACATGTAACAACTGTTGACAAAAGCAGGCAAAATGCACGTTTTGTTGGTGTTAATTTTAGGATAATTTCTGATATTCCGAAGCCCGAAAATACCAGGCTTTGTGTTACCTAATCTAAAAGTTTTTTTTATTTTGACGGCAAATATACAGATATAGTGTCACGTATATTTCGTTGTTATCTAGAACACTCAAAAATGGAATTTACTAGTTAATTACTCTTCTCAGTCCATATAAGGCTATAGGAAATTCCAAACTAATTTCCCACAAAATAGAAATGGACAAATTGAGACCCCAAAAATATCGACTGGTTTGAAGTGGGGTAGTTTCCACAATCGAACTAAAAAAACTAAAATTTGTTGTCTTTCACACATATTGAGGCATCCCGCAGTAGACACCTATATAGTATACCTATTCAAAATACACTCAGGAAAGTGGTACACCCTTACCTGATTACAATACTGCACAGGGAAGTCCAAAGTTTACGAATACGGGATAAAATTGCACGACGAAAAACTGCCCGGAAAATTCTACGGAAAAACAAACGCGTTTGTAGAATTTGTCTCATACTGTATGGAGTGTCTTGCGGCGTTTAAATCGGCTTAATCGATAAAAGTTCGGCGTAAAACTGACCAGGAACTTAGGCCGTAGGCGAGATTCATCTGCATAGTCGAAATGTCGATTATAAGCTTCATTGAAGAAAATCTTTTTTTGGAAAAGTGAAGGTGACCGGTTTCTGATATAGGAAATGTTTTGCTTAAATTTAAGAATACTGCTACTATTACTCATTCATAATAATTGTGAATATACTACTTTGTCTATTTCCCTATTTCTTGCAAAGAAGTTTTTTGCAGTTAATAAAATTCACTTCAGGTTTTCAGGGGCGCTCAACGCCACGTTATCAGATTTCCGATAAAAAAATCGCTGATACCTTAACTCGAAAATTTGGGTCAAAAATTTTTTTTAATCCGGCCCTGGAATGATCGTATCGTCATTGAAAAGTGTTTGATAAGTACGTCTAGGAGGGGCCTATATACAAAAAAAAAATCGTTAAAATCCGTATGCCAGTTCAAATTTTACATTCTATTAACTTTTATGAAGTAATTTCTGATTGAATTTAATGAAGAGCCTACCGCGAGCGTACAGCGATCCATCGGGCGAGGCGAACACGCGAACACGACTGCGAATTTCAGTCCAGGGTTGGCTTTGATAGATAAAGAACGGGAGCATAATGCAAGATGCATACATCCTGTGTTTTATTTTCCCCCAGTATATGTAGCAGCGCCGGTTTTAACTTGACTACCGCCGGGTGCTAAGTTTAAAAAACGCCTTATCTTTTCCCTCAATTTTTTACTTTTGCCTAAAAAGCTAAACTTTTTAGTTCGGAGGTAGTCAGAAATAAAAAAAAATAATAATAATCTTTGTGGTACAAAATTGTGCCGCAGGCGAAAATTTTTCAAATATTCAAGGTCAAACAGTTTAAATTAACGAAAATAAATTCCAGGCAAAACACAGATTGTTTAAAAGAGGTATATATAGGAAAATACAAAATCATAACAGTATAATGTATTTTTCGTCTTTTATCAATGTAGGGGGCTTGAACCCCCAAACTATATACAGCCCTGGGCTTATGTATGGGAAAGTCAGGTCTCGCAGGTCTCGTGGGATCGGTAGTTATAGCTACTTGACAATATTAAGTATATTTTTCAATAAAAATACAAGGAAAAGTGATAATGGGCATAATAAAGAAAAAACTAGTAACCGCATACACGTGTTTCATGCTATTTGGCAATCATCAGTACGGTGTAACATCAACCAAATCAAAAAGATAGGAATGATTTGGGAAGCAACAAATGAAGTCCAGGCAGAAGCCAACAGCACATTTGCAGCTTCAGTCAGCACATCCCCAGTTCGGAGCTTGTATCTACAGGGCGTCTCATCTTGATCTGGAACGCCCCTGTAAAATTTGAACTGGCATACGGATTTTAACATTTTTTTTTTGTATATAGGGCCCTCCTAGACGTACTTATCAAACACTTTTCAATGACGATACGATCATTCCAGGGCCGGATTAAAAAAAAATTTTGACCTAAATTTTCGAGTTAAGGTATCAGCGATTTTTTTATCGGAAATCTGATAACGTGGCGTTGAGCGCCCCTGAAAACCCCCAGATTCCAAATTTCAAGAAATTATTCCCACAAATTATACTTTTTACACTGCATCACAATTGCAAAAAATCAAAATTTCATTTTGAGTTCAGCTATTAAGGTGGCTATGGGAAACAAGTGAAAATGGTAAAAAGTGGTCCACAGGGGACAATAGTAATAAACCTGATCGGAAACTGTACTCGGTTTCTCTTTTCAATATTGCTGTACAGTACAAAAATGTTATGCCATTTGAGACGCAAGAGAGCTCGCTGCCGTCGCAGGCAGTCGTGCAAGTGCAAACACTTTGAGAAACGTTAATTTTTGCATTTTTTTTGTTACAAATAATAAAGTATAAGATTATACACTAAAAAGTACGTATTTTAAGTTTTAAGAATGTAATTAAAAGCAGCAATATTTTAAACGACAGAAATGTATTGACGAATCGATTAGAAATTACATTTGTACCCACTAAATTATTTTTAACACCTAAATTATTTTAGCAACATCAACCCCTGAATAACATTTGTTGTAAATGCATAAACTGACATTTCTGCAAGCCATTGTTGGCTGCCTGCGACGGCAGCGAGCTCTCTTGCGTCTTAAATGGCATAAAATTTGTACTGCACAGCAATACTGAAAAGAGAAACCGAGTACAGTTTCCGATCAGGTTTATTAGTATTACTATTGTCCCCTGTGGACCTCTTTTTACCATTTTGACTTGTTTCCATAGCCACCTTAATAGCTGAACTCAAATTGAAAACTTGATTTTTTGCAATTGTGATGCAGTGTAAAAGGTATAATTTGTGGGAATAATTTCTTGAAATTTGGAATCTGGGGGTTTTCAGGGGCGCTGAATAACGCCACGTTATCAGATTTCCGATAAAAAATCACTGATACCTTAACTCGAAAATTTGAAAATTGAAAAGTGTTTGATAAGTACGTCTAGGAGGGTCTTATATACAAAAAAAAAATTCGTTAAAATCCGTAAGCCAGTTCAAATGTTACCGGGGTGTTCCAGATCAGAATGAGACACCCTGTATGTTACACATTATTACAAGACAATTTTCCAATTTATATTCAATCAATGAATCAATGTTGTATTTTTTGCGTTTAGGATATTTTCACTTAGAAATTTTTATTTTCGTCCAAAAATCTAGAGGGGTGGAGTAAAATCTTCAACGTACAGACGAATAATTAGATGATGAATAGGAGAAAGTTTCAGATGTTATGTTTGCAGACGACGATAAAAATGAAGGTGTTGCGCGTAAGTGACATAGCAACAAAATGTGATTTATTTTTAGTTATTAGACCAGCTTATACCGCCTCCTAAAATTAACCGCCGGGAGCTATTAGCGCCCTAGCACCCCCCTAAAACCGGCGCTGATATGTAGAGGCTATTTCATTACACGGATATAACTTTTTTACTTTTTATAATAATAATTGCAATAATTGTCTTCATTCGTCTTCATTGCCATTTTCGACTAGGACCGACTTTTCCCGGGATAGCATTTGCTCAAGTACTGCGAAAAATGATTTGGTTGACACAGTACCTACATGATGTTGTTGATAATAGGTGTGTTCACTAATTTTCAGTTCTAACTAAAATCGATAGATCTAAGCCTATAGAAACATGTATCAATCATAAAACCGCTTTAAATAAAATTCTTGCTGAAATAAATGCAAAATAGAAACAGCGAATTTGGTGCAGCTTTCCAACGCCTATTGTGGAAACACAGAAAATATAATCTATATTCACGCTGTAATAGTTAGGTTTATACTGTGGTAATAATATTACCAGTTTATCCTTTGTCCATATTATGTACAACGGATAAAGACACGGGCGCCATTCCCAATTATTATGGCAGGGACGTCCGCGAATTCAAAAGGAAGTATTGCTTCACTTTTTTGTATTTCACATATTTAATATGGCGGCTATTGGAGGCCTTTTTATGACATTTAAACATATTGTTTTTGTACAGTGTCCTAAACTCGACCCAGGGTTATTATAGGCACAGAATAAATAGCTTTGCACTAGTCTGTGTTATAGGCAAACAAAAACAGCCAGTAAAAATTTGACTTGTGGGTTTCTTGTAGGACCATTCAAGCTTGCTTTTGGACCGAAAAGATAATTTTTAGGAATTTGGGAAATATGGGTTATGACTTCATCAAATATATTTTTCCCGCAGGACCATACCTGTTTCTCTTTCTATTTGGAAAGAGCACGTTTTTCTGATAAACTTTCGTAAATTTTTTTCGCAGGGGTCAAAAATATCATAAAAAAAATTCTAGCAAGAAAACGGCGTCGCGGCGTGGAATCACACCTTGCGTGAAAAGTGTAGGAAGCATCCCCAAGAAACCACCATAGGGTGAGACCATGGTCGGGCTGTTGGTTTCTTCGCAGGGGTAAAAAATATCATAAAAAAAATTCTAGCAAGAAAACGGCGTCGCGGCGTGGAATCACTCCTTGCGTGAAAAGTGTAGGAAGCATCCCCAAGAAACCACCATAGGGTGACACCATGGTCGGGCCGTTGGTTTTTTCGCAGGGGTCAAAAATATCATAAAAAAAATTCTAACACGAAAACGGCGTCGCGGCGTGGAATCGCACCTTGCGTGAAAAGTGTAGGAAGCATCCCCAAGAAACCACCATAGGGTGACACCATGGTCGGGCCGTTGGTTTTTTCGCAGGGGTCAAAAATATCATAAAAAATTTCTAGCAAGAAAACGGCGTCGCGGCGTGGAATCACACCTTGTGTGAAAAGTGTAGGAAGCATCCCCAAGAAACCACCATAGGGTGAGACCATGGTCGGGCTGTTGGTTTCTTCGCAGGGGTAAAAAATATCATAAAAAAAATTCTAGCAAGAAAACGGCGTCGCGGCGTGGAATCACACCTTGTGTGAAAAGTGTAGGAAGCATCCCCAAGAAACCACCATAGGGTGACACCATGGTCGGGCCGTTGGTTTTTTCGCAGGGGTAAAAAATATCATAAAAAATTTCTAGCAAGAAAACGGCGTCGCGGCGTGGAATCACACCTTGTGTGAAAAGTGTAGGAAGCATCCCCAAGAAACCACCATAGGGTGAGACCATGGTCGGGCTGTTGGTTTCTTCGCAGGGGTAAAAAATATAATAAAAAAAATTCTAGCAAGAAAACGGCGTCGCGGCGTGGAATCACACCTTGTGTGAAAAGTGTAGGAAGCATCCCCAAGAAACCACCATAGGGTGAGACCATGGTCGGGCTGTTGGTTTCTTCGCAGGGGTAAAAAATATCATAAAAAATTTCTAGCAAGAAAACGGCGTCGCGGCGTGGAATCACACCTTGTGTGAAAAGTGTAGGAAGCATCCCCAAGAAACCACCATAGGGTGAGACCATGGTCGGGCTGTTGGTTTCTTCGCAGGGGTAAAAAATATCATAAAAAATTTCTAGCAAGAAAACGGCGTCGCGGCGTGGAATCACACCTTGTGTGAAAAGTGTAGGAAGCATCCCCAAGAAACCACCATAGGGTGAGACCATGGTCGGGCTGTTGGTTTCTTCGCAGGGGTAAAAAATATAATAAAAAAAATTCTAGCAAGAAAACGGCGTCGCGGCGTGGAATCACACCTTGTGTGAAAAGTGTAGGAAGCATCCCCAAGAAACCACCATAGGGTGACACCATGGTCGGGCCGTTGGTTTTTTCGCAGGGGTCAAAAATATCATAAAAAATTTCTAGCAAGAAAACGGCGTCGCGGCGTGGAATCACACCTTGTGTGAAAAGTGTAGGAAGCATCCCCAAGAAACCACCATAGGGTGAGACCATGGTCGGGCTGTTGGTTTCTTCGCAGGGGTAAAAAATATCATAAAAAAAATTCTAGCAAGAAAACGGCGTCGCGGCGTGGAATCACACCTTGCGTGAAAAGTGTAGGAAGCATCCCCAAGAAACCACCATAGGGTGACACCATGGTCGGGCCGTTGTTTTTTTCGCAGGGGTAAAAAATATCATAAAAAATTTCTAGCAAGAAAACGGCGTCGCGGCGTGGAATCACACCTTGTGTGAAAAGTGTAGGAAGCATCCCCAAGAAACCACCATAGGGTGACACCATGGTCGGGCCGTTGGTTTTTTCGCAGGGGTCAAAAATATCATAAAAAATTTCTAGCAAGAAAACGGCGTCGCGGCGTGGAATCACACCTTGTGTGAAAAGTGTAGGAAGCATCCCCAAGAAACCACCATAGGGTGAGACCATGGTCGGGCTGTTGGTTTCTTCGCAGGGGTAAAAAATATCATAAAAAAATTCTAGCAAGAAAACGGCGTCGCGGCGTGGAATCACACCTTGCGTGAAAAGTGTAGGAAGCATCCCCAAGAAACCACCATAGGGTAACACCATGGTCGGGCCGTTGGTTTTTTCGCAGGGGTCAAAAATATCATAAAAAAAATTCTAACACGAAAACGGCGTCGCGGCGTGGAATCGCACCTTGCGTGAAAAGTGTAGGAAGCATCCCCAAGAAACCACCATAGGGTGACACCATGGTCGGGCCGTTGGTTTTTTCGCAGGGGTAAAAAATATCATAAAAAATTTCTAGCAAGAAAACGGCGTCGCGGCGTGGAATCACACCTTGTGTGAAAAGTGTAGGAAGCATCCCCAAGAAACCACCATAGGGTGAGACCATGGTCGGGCTGTTGGTTTCTTCGCAGGGGTAAAAAATATCATAAAAAAAATTCTAGCAAGAAAACGGCGTCGCGGCGTGGAATCACACCTTGCGTGAAAAGTGTAGGAAGCATCCCCAAGAAACCACCATAGGGTGACACCATGGTCGGGCCGTTGTTTTTTTCGCAGGGGTAAAAAATATCATAAAAAATTTCTAGCAAGAAAACGGCGTCGCGGCGTGGAATCACACCTTGTGTGAAAAGTGTAGGAAGCATCCCCAAGAAACCACCATAGGGTGAGACCATGGTCGGGCTGTTGGTTTCTTCGCAGGGGTAAAAAATATCATAAAAAAAATTCTAGCAAGAAAACGGCGTCGCGGCGTGGAATCACACCTTGCGTGAAAAGTGTAGGAAGCATCCCCAAGAAACCACCATAGGGTGACACCATGGTCGGGCCGTTGTTTTTTTCGCAGGGGTAAAAAATATCATAAAAAATTTCTAGCAAGAAAACGGCGTCGCGGCGTGGAATCACACCTTGTGTGAAAAGTGTAGGAAGCATCCCCAAGAAACCACCATAGGGTGACACCATGGTCGGGCCGTTGGTTTTTTCGCAGGGGTCAAAAATATCATAAAAAATTTCTAGCAAGAAAACGGCGTCGCGGCGTGGAATCACACCTTGTGTGAAAAGTGTAGGAAGCATCCCCAAGAAACCACCATAGGGTGAGACCATGGTCGGGCTGTTGGTTTCTTCGCAGGGGTAAAAAATATCATAAAAAAAATTCTAGCAAGAAAACGGCGTCGCGGCGTGGAATCACACCTTGCGTGAAAAGTGTAGGAAGCATCCCCAAGAAACCACCATAGGGTGACACCATGGTCGGGCCGTTGTTTTTTTCGCAGGGGTAAAAAATATCATAAAAAATTTCTAGCAAGAAAACGGCGTCGCGGCGTGGAATCACACCTTGTGTGAAAAGTGTAGGAAGCATCCCCAAGAAACCACCATAGGGTGACACCATGGTCGGGCCGTTGGTTTTTTCGCAGGGGTCAAAAATATCATAAAAAATTTCTAGCAAGAAAACGGCGTCGCGGCGTGGAATCACACCTTGTGTGAAAAGTGTAGGAAGCATCCCCAAGAAACCACCATAGGGTGAGACCATGGTCGGGCTGTTGGTTTCTTCGCAGGGGTAAAAAATATCATAAAAAAATTCTAGCAAGAAAACGGCGTCGCGGCGTGGAATCACACCTTGCGTGAAAAGTGTAGGAAGCATCCCCAAGAAACCACCATAGGGTAACACCATGGTCGGGCCGTTGGTTTTTTCGCAGGGGTCAAAAATATCATAAAAAAAATTCTAACACGAAAACGGCGTCGCGGCGTGGAATCGCACCTTGCGTGAAAAGTGTAGGAAGCATCCCCAAGAAACCACCATAGGGTGACACCATGGTCGGGCCGTTGGTTTTTTCGCAGGGGTAAAAAATATCATAAAAAATTTCTAGCAAGAAAACGGCGTCGCGGCGTGGAATCACACCTTGTGTGAAAAGTGTAGGAAGCATCCCCAAGAAACCACCATAGGGTGAGACCATGGTCGGGCTGTTGGTTTCTTCGCAGGGGTAAAAAATATCATAAAAAAAATTCTAGCAAGAAAACGGCGTCGCGGCGTGGAATCACACCTTGCGTGAAAAGTGTAGGAAGCATCCCCAAGAAACCACCATAGGGTGACACCATGGTCGGGCCGTTGGTTTTTTCGCAGGGGTCAAAAATATCATAAAAAATTTCTAGCAAGAAAACGGCGTCGCGGCGTGGAATCACACCTTGTGTGAAAAGTGTAGGAAGCATCCCCAAGAAACCACCATAGGGTGAGACCATGGTCGGGCTGTTGGTTTCTTCGCAGGGGTAAAAAATATCATAAAAAAATTCTAGCAAGAAAACGGCGTCGCGGCGTGGAATCACACCTTGCGTGAAAAGTGTAGGAAGCATCCCCAAGAAACCACCATAGGGTGACACCATGGTCGGGCCGTTGTTTTTTTCGCAGGGGTAAAAAATATCATAAAAAATTTCTAGCAAGAAAACGGCGTCGCGGCGTGGAATCACACCTTGTGTGAAAAGTGTAGGAAGCATCCCCAAGAAACCACCATAGGGTGAGACCATGGTCGGGCTGTTGGTTTCTTCGCAGGGGTAAAAAATATCATAAAAAAAATTCTAGCAAGAAAACGGCGTCGCGGCGTGGAATCACACCTTGCGTGAAAAGTGTAGGAAGCATCCCCAAGAAACCACCATAGGGTGACACCATGGTCGGGCCGTTGTTTTTTTCGCAGGGGTAAAAAATATCATAAAAAATTTCTAGCAAGAAAACGGCGTCGCGGCGTGGAATCACACCTTGTGTGAAAAGTGTAGGAAGCATCCCCAAGAAACCACCATAGGGTGACACCATGGTCGGGCCGTTGGTTTTTTCGCAGGGGTCAAAAATATCATAAAAAATTTCTAGCAAGAAAACGGCGTCGCGGCGTGGAATCACACCTTGTGTGAAAAGTGTAGGAAGCATCCCCAAGAAACCACCATAGGGTGAGACCATGGTCGGGCTGTTGGTTTCTTCGCAGGGGTAAAAAATATCATAAAAAAATTCTAGCAAGAAAACGGCGTCGCGGCGTGGAATCACACCTTGCGTGAAAAGTGTAGGAAGCATCCCCAAGAAACCACCATAGGGTAACACCATGGTCGGGCCGTTGGTTTTTTCGCAGGGGTCAAAAATATCATAAAAAAAATTCTAACACGAAAACGGCGTCGCGGCGTGGAATCGCACCTTGCGTGAAAAGTGTAGGAAGCATCCCCAAGAAACCACCATAGGGTGACACCATGGTCGGGCCGTTGGTTTTTTCGCAGGGGTAAAAAATATCATAAAAAATTTCTAGCAAGAAAACGGCGTCGCGGCGTGGAATCACACCTTGTGTGAAAAGTGTAGGAAGCATCCCCAAGAAACCACCATAGGGTGAGACCATGGTCGGGCTGTTGGTTTCTTCGCAGGGGTAAAAAATATCATAAAAAAAATTCTAGCAAGAAAACGGCGTCGCGGCGTGGAATCACACCTTGCGTGAAAAGTGTAGGAAGCATCCCCAAGAAACCACCATAGGGTGACACCATGGTGGGGCCGTTGGTTTTTTCGCAGGGGTCAAAAATATCATAAAAAAAATTCTAACACGAAAACGGCGTCGCGGCGTGGAATCGCACCTTGCGTGAAAAGTGTAGGAAGCATCCCCAAGAAACCACCATAGGGTGACACCATGGTCGGGCCGTTGGTTTTTTCGCAGGGGTCAAAAATATCATAAAAAATTTCTAGCAAGAAAACGGCGTCGCGGCGTGGAATCACACCTTGTGTGAAAAGTGTAGGAAGCATCCCCAAGAAACCACCATAGGGTGAGACCATGGTCGGGCTGTTGTTTTTTTCGCGGGGGTCAAAAATAACATAAAAAAAATTCTAGCAAGAAAACGGCGTTGCGGCGTGGAATCACACCTTGCGTGAAAAGTGTAGGAAGCATCCCCAAGAAACCACCATAGGGTGACACCATGGTCGGGCCGTTGGTTTTTTCGCAGGGGTCAAAAATATCATAAAAAAAATTCTAACACGAAAACGGCGTCGCGGCGTGGAATCGCACCTTGCGTGAAAAGTGTAGGAAGCATCCCCAAGAAACCACCATAGGGTGAGACCATGGTCGGGCTGTTGGTTTCTTCGCAGGGGTAAAAAATATCATAAAAAAAATTCTAGCAAGAAAACGGCGTCGCGGCGTGGAATCACACCTTGCGTGAAAAGTGTAGGAAGCATCCCCAAGAAACCACCATAGGGTGACACCATGGTGGGGCCGTTGGTTTTTTCGCAGGGGTCAAAAATATCATAAAAAAAATTCTAACACGAAAACGGCGTCGCGGCGTGGAATCGCACCTTGCGTGAAAAGTGTAGGAAGCATCCCCAAGAAACCACCATAGGGTGACACCATGGTCGGGCCGTTGGTTTTTTCGCAGGGGTCAAAAATATCATAAAAAATTTCTAGCAAGAAAACGGCGTCGCGGCGTGGAATCACACCTTGTGTGAAAAGTGTAGGAAGCATCCCCAAGAAACCACCATAGGGTGAGACCATGGTCGGGCTGTTGTTTTTTTCGCGGGGGTCAAAAATAACATAAAAAAAATTCTAGCAAGAAAACGGCGTTGCGGCGTGGAATCACACCTTGCGTGAAAAGTGTAGGAAGCATCCCCAAGAAACCACCATAGGGTGAGATCATGGTCGGGCCGTGGTTTTTTCGCAGGGGTCAAAAATTCAAAAATAACATAAAAAAATTCTAGCAAGAAAACGCGGTCGCGGCGTGGAATCACACCTTGCGTGAAAAGTGTAGGAAGCATCCCCAAGAAACCACCATTGGGGTAGATCATGGTCGGGCCGTTCGTTTTTTCGCCGGGGTCAAAAATAACAAAAGAAAATTCTAGCAAGAAAACGCGGTCGCGGCGTGGAATCACACCCTCACAATCCAATCTCCGCTATAGGTGGACAAAACTGCGATTATTTTTCTAAACCTCTCCTGGCGCGAAAAAGTTATTAAAAAAAGTTGATCGGCGTGCCGAGAAAGGGTCAGAAACGATCTTATCCGAAGAAAATCCGGTCAGAAAATTTCAAACGCGCTATAGGTGGACAAAACTGAAATTTGAAATTTTCTGACCGGATTTTCTTCGGATAAGATCGTTTCTGACCATTTCTCGGCACGCCGATCAACTTGTTTTAATAACTTTTTCGCGCCAGGAGAAGTTTAGAAAAATAATCGCAGTTTTGTCCACCTATAGCGGAGATTGGAAATTTATTGCTAGAATTTTTTTATGTTATTTTTGACCCCCGTGAAAAAACCAACGGCCCAACCATGGTCTCACCCTATTGTGGTTTCTTGGGGATGCTTCCTACACTTTTCACGCAAGATGTGATTCCACGCCGCGACCGCGTTTTCTTGCTAGAATTTTTTTTATGATATTTTTGACCCCTGCGAAAAAAACAACGGCCCGACCATGGTCGCACCCTATTGTGGTTTCTTGGGGATGCTTCCTACATTTTTTACGCAGGGTGTGATTCCACGCCGCGGCCGCGTTTTCTTGCCAGATTTTTTTATGTTATTTTTGACCCCTGCGGAAAAACCAACGGCCCGACCATGATCTCACCCTATGGTGGTTTCTTGGGGATGCTTCCTACACTTTTCACGCAAGGTGTGATTCCGCGCCGCGACCGCGTTTTCTTGCTAGATTTTTTTTATGTTATTTTTGACCCCTGCGAAAACAAACTGCCGGCTCATGATCTACCTGAATACCTATATTATGGCCGTTGGCCGTTTCAGGCGAATACTTTTCCATTTTCCTCCCGATGTAATTCCCATCCGCCGCATTTTTTCCTTATTCATTTTTTAAAAATGCAATTTCGAATCGTTGCTAGCAACGTTTCTGAAGCTTTGGCCGCGTTTTTACAGTGTTGCCAAATCGGAAACCGTTGCTGAGAAAACCGTTGCTGTCTTCACACTGGTAATAATTTCTTTTATATATTGTTTCATTAAAAAGTTATATGCTTATTATTTATAAAAATATGAAAAAGATACCATGGTATTTTTTTAATGAAAATCGAGTTAGCCGTGACTTATGAAGGTATATTTTTGACAGAAATAATTGACAGATGCTTGAACAGATGTATTGTGGAAAAAGTATTAAAATTTTTAAATTTTATTATTTTATTACAACTTTATGAACGCCTTTTTAAGAAAAAATGTTATTGGTGTTATTTTTTCTAATAAATCATCAATATTCCGTGATGGAATTTTGTAAACAAGGTTTTTCAGAAATTTTCTTAACTTGAAACCTAATAGTTAGGTCTGGCGACTTTTCTGGCCATTTTATGAGGCCATTTATCCCAATCCATTCGTGTTGAAACCACATGATTCTTCTTAAATGCAATGGCATATTTTCCAAGAGGACTGGCAACTGTTATTGCAAAAATTAGAGCTTGTATTCGTGTAATACAAAGTATATATCCTGAATCAAATTAGCCATGGCTTTATCGGGTATCCATGGAAAACAATTGACCGTTGACAATTTATATTCTTACCTGTCATAATTGAAATCCCTTCTCTTGACATTTAATTATTGTATCCAGTCATTGAACGTATCATAAAACTTCAATAATGGTAACACCCAATGAAAAAGTTGATATGTTATTAGTCTATGGAGAAGCTGAAAAAAATGCAAGAGCCGTTAGAATTTAGGTATAGGGAGAAATATCCTGAACATGTTTATTCGGTTAGAAAAACACTTAAGGGAGAACCAAAATGCATTATCTAGGTACCCGCAAAGGCAAATCAATTAGAAGAATAGTTCGCAACAATGATGCGACAGTCCAAATGTTATGAAGATTACCCGAGAAACTCAATTAGACAAGCTACTAGAGAATAATTAAATTTGACGAAGTCGTCCATACAACGAATTAGGAAAGAAAACAAATATCATTACTTTAAATTACATTACCTAGAAGATTTTGAAGAGGGAAATAAAGAAAAAGGCTTGATTATATTGCTGAAATTATGGAGGTGACAAGCTTATTTTCAGACATATACTTTGGACATACGAAAGTCGTTTTGTTAGTAATGGCTTACCTAACCGTAAAAACGAACATTATTGGTACACTGAAAATCCCTATATTGTCAATCCAATTCGGAATCAGGGACACTTCGGCATAATTTGTCATCATTTAATTGGGCCACATTTTTACGAAGGAGTTTTAACTGGAGAAATAACATACCTACAATCTACAATTTTTGCAACAACAGCTGCCAGTTCTCAAGGAAAATGTGCCATTGCAGTTAAGAAGGACCATAGGGTTTCAACACGACGGAACTTCAGAACACAAGGCCCACATTGTAAAAGAATTTATAATAGATGAGTTTGGAAACAAATGGAATGGAATAAATGGTCCCATAAAATGGCTAGGAAGGTGGCCAGATTTGGCACCTTTCTTAGATTTCCATTTATGAGGATTTCTGAAAAACATTGTTTACAAAACTCCATCTCGGAATATTGATCATTTAATAGAGAAAATAGAAGATGCTTGTCGGCAAATACCTAAAATCAGATGTATTAAGAAAGGTCACTAAGACAGAAGTTAGACGCCGTCTAGACTTATGTTTATTAAAAGAAGATAGTCATATGAAAACTATTTATTATATTAGGTATATATATTTAAGAACCTTCCTAGCAATTATTTTAATATTGTTGGTTTTTGTTTTTCGCTAAAATTGTTATGGTTTTAAATATAATACATAATAAATGTCTATAATAACACTTTTGTCTTAAAAAGGCGTTCATACAGTTATATTTTTATAACTAATAATAAAATTTTAATACTTTTTTCATAATGCATCTGTCCGAGCATCTATCAATTGTTTCTGTCAAAAATCTACCTTCATAAGTCATTGCTAACTCGATTTTCATTAAAAAATACCATGGCATCTTTTTCATATTTTTACAAATAATACGCATATAAGTTTTTAATGAAACAAGATATCAAAAAAATATATTTATGAAAGTTTATCAGAAAAACGCCCTCTTTCCAAATATAAAGGGAAACAGGTATGGTTCTGGGAAAAATATATTTTATGACGTCATCTTATATTTTCCAAATTCCTAAAAACTATGTTTTTGGCACAAAAGCAAGCTTGAGTGGTCCTACAAGAAACCCACAAGTCAAATTTTTAATGGCTGATTTTGTTTGCCTATAATAACCCCGGGGCGTCGAGTTTGGGACACCTTGTACATACCTACTTACCTACTAAAACAACAAATATCCATGTGGGAGTAAAAAAATCAACTTTTTTAAGGGACCTATAATATGCTATGTTCATAAGAACTTTTTGCTGTTAGAATTTAGCTCCCTTGAATTCGTATAATATAACTAGCGGGACCGGTTATACAATATTCTAACCAAATTATGAGTTTGTATATTTACTTATTAATCAGTCCAAGTTTAAATTCATTTCTTTAAGATGAAGAAATTTTCATGATTATAGCCATTATAATAAATAAGTACCAGCACAGACCTATATAGCTTCGCTATATATAGGTCTGTGGTACCAGTATAGCCTGGAAACTCATGATTTAATATTATACCGGCGTTTTCGCCACAATTCGAAAAAATAATTCAACTATTGCCTTTGCTATAATACCCCCAATACATATGTACTGGGCTTCCACTCTCGATTAAACTTATAGAAAATGGTATATCGATAAGCACTAATGTTAGACATTAGACATGCTTTCATGCCTAGTAATGTAATTCTTCACCGTTGGTTATTATTCGCTAAAGTCTTGAAGCGACAAATTTATTAAAGAATGTCAATTTCCAATGAGTACATTTTACCCACTTTAACATGTGTGAAATTCGACGGCCGAGTACATTTTCATTGAGAAATATAAGTTAGCACCAATTATCTCGAAAATCTCAATCATTTCAATTCAATTTTCCAGTTCGCTAAAACAGAGACTAAAACACACTAAAAAATCCAAACAGTCCTTTAGAAATTTAGAGTTTCCGGGAGTTTTTGTCTACTAGCGTTAACTGACGTATTAATAAGACTTCTCACGGCTATAGTTTCATGTCCTGGAAAGTAGATGGCGCCTATGGTCAACAATGTATTTTACATTGTATTTTGTCTCCGGGAAGCGCATGGTGAGCCAGAGAACTGTCAAACATGACAGCCGTGAGCAGTCTTTATTAATACGTCAGTCAACGCTACTAGTCTCCGTCATAGTAATATATTATACAAGCAGATTCTGGTAATGCAGCCGTATTAGTGTCATTATTTTTGCCACAACAATAATAAGGTTAATTTGGAAGAAAAAACATGATGAAACAGTGCAAGTATTAAGCAAATTATGCAAAAAATGTTGCTCAATTTTTTATGGCCGAAACCCAAGAGTTTTTTTTTGTTTATTAACTCTTTTCTGGAAAATGATTGCGGTCACTTTATCAGCAAATTTCTAATTCCAAGAGGATTTACAATAAATTTATATGAATTCTATTCATTCATTCTTCTATTTTTTCGTGTTAATACCCCAACAAAATTATTCAAAGCAAGGTTTTAACATGTAAAATATAAAACGTCAATACAAATATTGCATTTAATTTCACGGCTTACTGTTATTGAGTACATTAATAACAAATAAACGATTTTTTCAATGAATATTTAAATATAAAATCTATATATAAAATAGTATAGGTACATACCACGGCGGAAGTTTCATACAGCTTCTGAATATAGGTAGCTGCTAACTTCGAGGCTACGCGCGTAGTTTGATCTAACGTATTCCTCAGCTCGGCTGTAATGAAATATTTTCCGCCTCCGTAAGTAATAAACTGTTATTCACAACCATACCGAGATCTTTACATTGTTAGCCAAAAAAGTTGGGATGTCGGTCATTTCCTACCAGAGCCCAGAAAACACTTGTCAAACTAGCAGAAAAGTTTTCTTGTTTCTGGTAAGAAAATTTGCGGCCATTTGTAAGCTAATTTCTAATTTCGAGAAGATTACGATGACTTTATATAAATTCAGTTAATAAATCTTAAATTTTTTCGTATTAATAACACGATGAAATCATTCAAAACATTTTGGCATACCAAATAAATGCGAACATCAATACAATATTATTAGTCTATATCTAGGCGGAAAACCTTTCATTACAGCTGAAGGATATGGTCGATCAACCTATAGCGCCGGGATCAGCAGTATCTCCAAATTGCAAGAAAACTTCTGCTGCGAAAAAATGCAATATTCGCAAAGCAAAGTGTAACTATTTTCCGAGTTACATCCGCAACATAAACTTTATTGATTTAGAAATGAAACCAACCTATCCGTATCCATCAACGCCCACAGCTCCAAGCGATCCATCCCCTTAATGGACTTCCTTCCTTCCAATTAATAACGGCGTCCACTTCGCCACGGCACTAGTTCGGTGGCGCGACCACTCTGGCAAACTGATTAAATTGATTGGGTCCAATTGAGGAGAGGAGACGGGTTGAATTGCACGTCACCAGTGCCGGCCGGTTGGGGCTGCCCAATATAATTTCGCGACAGAAGCTAGGATATTGGGTATGACCACAGAAAAACGGCAAGCGATGTGGTCTCGGATGTGGTATGACGTACGACGGGGCCAAAATGAGCAGTGAAGAGAGGGTTCGTAATGAAAATCAATGACTACAGAAAATAAATACCAGATCCATCAGTTATATAAGTCGCGTCGGTCCGTATACTCGTCTCGACCGAATAGCTAGGACGTCGACAGTTCGTTTGGCATTTGCCAAACTCCCTACACTGCCTGGAATGGCAGGAAAAATCAGGGACGTATTAGGGCGTATTGGATAAGCTGAATCTTAGGACCTTTACAAGTTCCTATAAACATGGCTTCAAAAAATGCCCCCTAAGGGGACTACACAGGCCCCGAAAAGGACAGTTTCGCAATTTTTTTTAATACGAGTATCCATAATGAACAAAGATAAAAATCTAAATATTGGTATGTGATATACATGTGAAAATAAATCGTGAAAAAAGCACTCCCCTAAAATTTGTGGTATTTTTAGTCCCTCGACCGATGAATACTAAATTATGTCTACCTCGGTAAATGCCAAATCTCACATACAATATAGCCCCCTTAGGGGGCATTTTTGTGGCCATGTTTATAGGAACTTTTTACAGTTTTGTATTCGCAGAAAGCGCTGGTAAATTATTATTGCAGGCTAATTTCTAATATGCATTTATGTAACATACTGCAAAAAAAAATTCAAAACTATTTTAATCAAAAACAATGCATGCTATCGAAGGTGAACAAGAGCGCCTTTGTTTTCGTAGAATACTGCGAGATTTCATAATTTTGCAAGGTAATTTGAAAAAAGTACACACACAAATTTTGGGTACTTTTAACCCCTTGATTCCCCATTTAGAAGACCAGAATACAGAGAGTTCATCTTGTCAAATGTTAAATGGAGCCCAACTGTAATTAATCCATTGTAAGTAACTGTGGATCTTCTTTCTCAGTTTTAAATTAATCTATAATAAATGAAGAACGCAGTCTAATTCAGTTTATCTGCACGATCTTATCGGGTGTGTGAAAAATTATTTAAAAGTTTGTCTCCATTTCGGGGGCTATATCCCCCTTAGGGGGCATTTTTAAGACCATGTTGATAGGAACTTTTGAAAAACGTTTAAACTAATAATATTTAGCGCCAGGGATACTTCTTTTATTGCAAAATTTAAAATAGTTAACACGATCTTAGTTCATTCGAACCGGTATTTTAACATGTGGAAGTCGTGGACGACATAATCCGAGGTTAGTTTTTTAATTATTGCATATCTCGCTACCCCTAAATAAGATAGATCAACCCTACGATCAAATAAACTCCATGCCTGAAAAAATAAAATGTTTGTGGCCTACAATAACAAAATACATAACTTCAATCATTGAGTAAAGGAATAATAGGTTCAATTCAATAGCTGTGCATTTAATGCCCAACACATGGGAGGGTAATTAATCTTTTTTTTTATAAGATTCTATGTACATAGATATGAATATTAAATATCCCACTTGAATTGGGGGACACATCCTTACAGCGTGCTATGCACAGATCTTAGACAAGGGAGGGGAGAGAAGACGCATAATCCGGCCAAATTGAGTGTGCCCAGTTAGGCACCATCAGTGGTGTATCGCGTGGGACTGGTAAAGAATGAAAAATGCCTATAAAGCATTACTGTTGGTTTGTAAAGGACCAAATCTCCACAAAGCAACAAAATTTTAGTTGTTTGAGGCGGTCTACAAATAATACAATGTCTTTTTCCTTGAAGCTATTTTTCTAACTATAAATATTTACCTATGAAAGGTTTTCCTGATACTTTCTGTTCACCTCGACTTTTGCAACCAAAAGCTGAACAAAACACCATTTTGATGCCACAAAAATAACAATGTTTTCAGTCCGTATGAGCACAAAATCACAAAAACTAAACCTGCTTCACACACGACGTTTGGTACCAAATTATGGCTTCGCATTGATATTTGAGCACACTCTTTGCTATGGTCCGTATATATGTCGTAGGCATCGGGCATAATACGTCATTTCGCGGAAAGCCTAGTCATTACAGGTATTACCGGCAAAAGCTGTAATAAAATAACTATTACCTCGTTTGACTCAAATTATGCGTCATTTCAGGGATTGCCCTTGCCCTTGTTAGTCAGACAGAGTAATCGGTCGAACCATTGAACGTTACAGCGTCTGACTGCCGTTTGTTCAGTCATTTGTTGAAAATTTGTAGAATTTGACTGAACAAACGGCAGTCAGACGTTGTTTGACTAACAAGGGCAAGGGCAATCCTTGAAATGACGCAAAATTTGAGTCGAACAAGGTAATAGTTATTTTATTACAGCTTTTGCCGGCAATACGTGTAACGACTAGACATTCCGCGAAATGACGTATTACGCCCGATGCCTACGCGACATATACACGTTACGCGTCCTCTCCCCTCCCTCGTTTAAAGCACAGATACACAGGAAAGTCATAGGCGTCGACCGCTGATAAAACTGAGTCAATAACAATCTATCATTTGAAATATGCAAAATTTTATACATCAAAATAATCTTGCAAGGAAAAAATAATATAGTAATGAAAAATTTCTGGAAAAATAGAAGTCGAAAAATGTTCAAGAAATTTTCCGGAAGATTTCAAGTACGTACTATTACGTTTTTGCGACGGAAATTTTCCCGGAAAATTCCGTTTCAGAAAAATTTTCGTCTTTACATCAGTACAATAACATCTTTTCTTTCAGATCGGGGTGGAGGGGGAAGGGGAATATGTTTATCTTTCGTTTCCAGTCATGGGCGAGTATGTAAAAGGGTTCTGAAATGAAGTATGATCATCGATCCAACCTCTTTTTAATCCAGTATAGTAAAATAAAGTATGATCAACTATCCAAGTTCTTTTTAATCCAGTCTAGTGATATTGGATTAAAAAGAGCTTGTCTGGTCTTTAAAGGCCTTGCGATGTGTTATCTATGATGGCGACTTTCAAAATGTCGGGGATGTCGATGTCAACGAAATTCCCAACTATTTCAGCGGCAATTTAAAATCCTTTCCTATGATTGCCCAAAATGCTTGGACCAAACAGTAATATCCAATAATATATTTTTTGTTTGGAATAATGCTGGGTAACAATAATTATTTTATTATGTATTTATTTGGTCTGGACATGTTTAGTTGGAGGATATAGTACCTATATTATGCAACAAGTTAACAATAAGTGCACAAGTTGTGGCACGAGGCGAAGCCGGGTGCAATATGCATTACTTAACGTGTTGTACACTCTACTTTGTGGACGACCTTGGATATTTGAAAAAAAAATGGAATTTAAAACTTGACATTTCTTGACATCACTTGACACAACAGTGTACAAGAGGTTCAAATTTCACTAGTCTGCAATGCAATGACAAATTGCGCGTTTGTCTGGCGAAGCCACCCATTGTAAAACTGTCTGCTATGACAGTCGTGCACAAAATAATATTAATATCGTTCATGTATGTACCTACAGGAAGTTTTATACTCTATTGAAGTTTTCCTATAAGTAACAAGTTTTCCTATAAGTAACATTATTGATGAAGCACAACAAGAGTGGAGTGCTAAGTATCAGTTTCCTTGGGCATTTGGTGCTATAGATTGTACACATATAAGAATTCCGAAACCGTCTGAGCATGGAGAGGAATACTGTAACAAATAACACTTTGTGATTGTGATTAGATAAAGCCTCTATAAAGCGCAAATTGCTACTTTGTTCTCCACTGATTTCGGAGTCAAGAGATTCACTGCCGTACTCGTAATTCATTATTAACAATTTTACAAACGTGTGTCTGCTAATGGTTGTAATAACTTAATGAAATGAAAAATCTGTTGACAAAAATATTACAAAGTTTTTTGGAATTATTTCAATGATATAAAAACAGGTGTGTTTACTTTCGTTAGTTTAAACTTAAATTTTTAAGTACAAGATTATAAGTATAAGCAAAATATTATTCACACATTTTTCAGAATGTACTTAAACTTATAGCTGAATCTAATAAGAATGTTCTTATGCTATAACTTTATTCTTAAAGTAAACACTTATTTTTTATTCACACTGCCCATTATCTTGGTCATTTTTAAGGTAAATTGATGGTTCAAAAACTAAAGTTGTGTAGTTTTTTTACAAGGAATCGAATATGCCGCCAAGAACGAAACAATAATTATTAAATTTCAAACAAAAAAGTTAGGTATCGCCAATTAAGTAACTGATTTTTTGGAAAAATTAGCATGGCGATTTTGTTGCATTTTTTAGTAGGGTGCTAAAAAATCTGCACGGCACACTTGAATGTCACTTCCGGTATAGCCGGAAGTGACGTATTTTGTTCTACACAAGAAGTCACGAGCTATTTTCTTAGTGATTTTTCAGTTAAACTGATGGTTGAAGCAGCAAACTTTTGTAGTTTTTTTCCAAGGAATTGAATGGCGAACGAAACAATTGAATTTCAAACAAAAAAGTAATCGTCAAATACTTAACTGTTTTTTTTTCATTAAGATGGATATTTGTTGCATTTTTCATTAGACTAGTAAAGTGAATTCAAAATCTGCACCGCTTAAATATCACTTCCGATTTAGCAGGAAGTGACTTTTTTAACAACAAAACTGTCGTGTAAAGATTATCGCTCGTAACGTCTTAATTGGGACTCCCCGTGCATGGAAAAATACATAAAAAATATTTAGTAAAGTCATGCATAACTGATCCAAGAGTAATTTTTTATTGTAATTATTGTAATTTATTATTGTGATATTAGTATTTTTTTGCTTAAGTTTATATCACAGACCTATATATCTTTATACAGGGTGATTCAAAACTATGCGGCACCCTTTCAGGGGCCTAATTTACTGGTTAAAATAAGACGAAAAGTTCATATCAACATGGGTCCAAAAACGAATATACAGGGTGATTAATCTTTCAAAAAAATATTATTATTATTATTTTGTGCCTTAGCGCCTTTCTAGTATCAAAAATTACCTACTCATACTGCAATTCCATTTGAAAATCATTTCGTTTACTTAAAATAATAGTTACTTCAAAGTAAGGTAAAGAGTCCAAAAAGATGAGAAATAGGAAAAACTCAAATTTTCCGCGAAAGGGAGAGAGATATGAAAAAAATGAAAGAGACATTTTTTGTTCCATATTTTATTGTTTATTCTAACCTATATATTTTGTGGATTATTCAACAAGATAATAAATTTTTGTATTGTACAGGGCCGTACTATTTTTTTTTGTTTAATTAATGGTACTGATTACCCATACCTCCGCCACTGGTTACTTTGGAGACCTGATATTAACATGTGTTATGTCACCCTATGAGGGTGACATAACACATGTTATCAAGGTATCAAGAAATGATAAAAGGAAAATTGAACCTTTATTTATTAATAAGAAAATATGAAATACTAAATTATTTCGGGAGAGATAAAACATTGAAACTAATAATAAAAAGAAATTCTCAAGGGTACTCCGTGCCCTACCGTCCCATACACAACTGTCAAGGTTCGAATTTGATCAAAAATTATTAAAATAAAATAAATAACAGGTGCTCAGTAAAATTCCGAAAGAAAGAATAATCTGCAACCAGGCTCATTCCAAGCAACGAAACCTCTACATGGCTTATGTGGACTATAAAAAAGCATTTGATTCCGTACCTCACGACTGGCTCACAGGTATCTTAAAGCTGTATAAAATAGATAATTAATTATACAGTTTCCTTTTTAGAACACGTTATGACAACCTGGCGCACTAAGATACAACTCAGAACCGCAAGCAGTAACATCGAGACCGACACAATCAACATCCGAAGAGGGATTTTCCAAGGAGATTCACTCAGTCCACTGTGGTTCTGCATGGCGATGAATCCTCTATCATATCGGTTGAACTCTACAAAATACGGCTTCGCTATCAAAAACAACAACGTAGAAGCGATCAAGTTGAATCACCTATTATATATGGATGATTTAAAACTGATGGCCGCAACCAAAAACCAACTAACGCAAATGCTTAAAATTATAGAGGAGTTCTCCAGGGACATCGGAATGCAGTTTGGACTGGACAAGTGCCGCACCCTTAACATCGTGTCCGGGGAAAGCTCGAACAAGGCGCACACGAGATGCAGGACGGCCCGGAGATCGAAGCAATGAGCGTGGGAGATACATACAAGTATCTCGGGATGAAGCAAGCTCAAAGGATAGACCATCGAACAATGAAGACCGATTTAACTAATGAATTCATCAAGAGAGTAAGACAAGTAGTGCGAACTGATCTTAACAGCAGGAATTTGCAGGGATTTGTTTAAGGCCCTGAACACGTATGCGTGCTCTGTAATCAGCTATTCCTTCGGAATAGTGAATTGGTCCAACACGGACCAATTGAAACCAACAACTTGCAACGAAAAGTTAGGACACTACTGACAAAAGCTCATAAACATCATCCCCGTAGCGCCGTAGAAAGAACAACTCTGCCACGTCAACAAGGAGGAAGAGGATTGGCAGACCTCAGCAAGCAATTGGACCAACAAATATTAAATCTGCGTAATTATTTCCACAGACAGGCCAACAGCTCTACACTACATAAAGCTATATGCGGAGCAGACGTCTCAACACCGCTACGTCTCACGGAACACGAGCATCAAAATCACCACCGAACCATCAACGATAAACTACAGAGGTGGTTAGAGAAGCCGCTGCACGGGAGGCATCCTAATGAGGTTAACCAGGAACATGTCGACAAGTTAGCGTCGTACTATTGGCTGACCTCGGGACGAATGTTCCCCGAGACGGAAGGCTTCTTACTAGCCATACAAGATCAGGTTATACCAACTCGCAACTACCTATTCATTGTAGGAGACGCATCGGTAGTGGATGACAGTTGCAGATACGGGTGCCCAACGTCAGAAACAATCCAGCACATAACAGGAGGATGTCAGATGTTCGTATCAACGGAATATAAGGAACGACACGATTCGGTTGCCAAGATCTTGCACCAGGAACTGGCGGAAAAGCTGCTGCTGCTGCCCATATTACAGCTACACACCGGAGCCTGTTCTTGAGAACAGCAACTACAAGATGTACTGGGATTGTACAGTTCTGACAGATCAACGAGTTGCCCATAACAGACTGGACCTTATAATAGTTGATAAAATTTCTAGGAAGACAACTCTGATTGATGTGGCCATCCCGAACAACAACAACCTGCGTGTGAAGCAAGTCGAGAAGATCGCGAAGTACAGAGACTTAGAAGAACGAATTAGAAGGCAATGGTAAATGTACAACGTCCAGACGATTCCAATCATCGTGTCAACAACTGGTGTTATACCAAAAAGTTTGCTGAGAAACATCAAAGAGCTGGGTCTAACTGATAATCTTTACAGGTCCATGCAGAAAGCGGTACTACTTGCAACAGCCCGAACCGTCAGGAAATTCATGGGGAGTGCAGGAACGTCCAACAACATCAATGTCACCTAAGGCCCGATAACATGGCAAGGGTCTCGTCCGAGCCAGATCCTATGGTATCCGGGATACCTGGGATCTGAGTGAATGTTCCCCGGAGAGGGAGTGCGAATGTCTTTTGGCTAAGTCGATGATAATAATAATTCTCACCCTCACAATACTCCAAACTAGGAGTACCCCAGAAGCAACCACATGCTTGTGCGGGGGAAGGGGGCAATTACTATCATTTTGTGTTCGTTAATTAATTTTTAAAGAAACTCATCAGACAGTGGAAAGTAAAATATGGGAACTTAGATATTAGGCAGACAGGTTTAAAAAAAATATATTAATTGCAAAAATTAATAAAATTACTACACACTAAGTGCAGCAAAAAACTATTGGTTTGCAATCAATAATAATAAATGATCAAACTCTTACCCATTTCTGGTCGGGAACGGCAGGTGGTACAAAGTCCAGGACGCTAAAATCGCTGTCGCATTTATATTAAAATCTGTACACAAAAATCAGAATATCGATCGCCGACACCGCCAGGCAAAAAGTAGGAACGGAAAGAAAAAATATTCTTCAAAAACCGAAACATACAGAAACTAATTTTATTTAACTTAATATATTTCATTCGGGAACAACCAAACCGTACTTTCACCGTTTTAGTAGACATAGCGCGCCGCCGTGTATTCGGCTAGGTTCGTCAGTCGTTGGCGGGTTGCTCGCAAAACTCGACTGATAAGCGGTGCGGGACTTCGGTGTACTCCCCCCGCCAACGACTGACAAACCTAGCTGGACGCACGGCGACGCGCGGCCTATTCACCTATGTCTACTAAAACGGTGAAAGTACGGTATATTACATACCTGGCTTATAGATTTTCTATAGGTGGAAAACAGATTTATGTCGTTGAAGTAAATAAAAGCCGATTCACACAGGAAAAATAATAACAAAATCATTTTCTCAAAGTGAACTGCACTTTCCTAGCTTGTCTTTAGTTTCTCTTTTTGATAATCATAGAAATCGACAAATATTCAATAATTTAAATATGAAACTGAAATAAAAATATTCTGGAATGAAAAATCGTGAGAATTTTCGTTACAACTTCTACGCCATTGGTATTGTTCAAAGTGTGTGATATTAACAGGTTTGATGCTAACCCATGTGGTTATAACGTGTAGGTACCAAATATGACTTAAATATCTCAACTAGTTTGGTAAATATTCATATTCAATAAAGTCCACATATTTCTTACAACTTTAACACCCTGTTAACTTTTTATAAGGCAGTGCGGTTATTTCTTTGGTTTTCTATCACCTGTTGAAGTGTCGCAGAATAAAACTGAATCACCCTGTATAAAAAATGTACCAAACTTCAGTACTTCACGTAAAACATACCTACTTCTTGTACTATCTACGGCGAAAGTCATTTTCCAGGAAGGCAACCAAACCTACGTTACGGAAAACGATAATGATAACCATATTGTCAATTATTCATGGGGTTTTGGCGTACTGCGGTTAATATCAGCAGACTGCCGGCAGCCCGGTGGTGCGGTGATTCACTACCAATAATAATTTAGATTCTAGTAAAGTCGTCGTAAAGGCCGGTCCACACGCAACGATGTATCGTACGATTTGCATACGCAAGTAAATCTTTACAGATAAATCTTTGCGTGTGGACAGCAGATTTGCACAAAATTTAGAACTGTGTTAAGTTGGACGTCGGAGTTGAAAGTCTGAGCTGAAAAGCATAGATTTGGGAGACTTGCGCATGCCAATCGTAACGTGTGTACGCTTGTCCGAGATTTGTAGAGTTTTTAGGTGCGACGGTAGCTGACTCCTACCTATTTTTAGTCCGGAAATTATTAAATTAATTAAAACTAAAATAATAACTGATTTATTTTAAATTTGTTAAAAATTATGTCGACCATTTCGCATAATTTTATAATAGAATTCAATGGTAAAATAGACTTCGTTTCAATAACCATGCTTCAGACCATCTAGTTTTGTTTAAACGTTTCCTGATTTGCCTCTTTTTTTAACATTTAAACAAAACGTCAAAATACTCCAAAAACCCTTCCTCCATGATTATTGTATCAAGCGAAAATTGCAGCTTTACTACGATAAGTTGTTATAAGTAATGTGGACGCACTGAATTTGTAACGATTTATTGGCGCATGCAAATCTTACGATACATCGTTGCGTGTGGACCGGCCTTAACTCAAACACCAGACAGGGTGTTGTTTAGTATCACAGGGAATAACGATTTCTACAGTCACTTTTGTATTTAACCGATTGTCTACTGTCCAGCCTTTGGATTCTACATAAAACTCACTAACATTTTGCCTTTTTTCCCTGATTTCCTTGTGCCTTTGTAATTATAGTCTACTGTTTATTGCATTTTTATGAATTGCTATTATTTTCTGGCTTCTTTTTAATTAAAACTGTGGGAATATTTGCTTTGCTTAAGTGATCAAATGAAAGATAAATGATCGTTATTTTTTATTTTGCTTCTATTAGGTATTTATTTTTCTTGCATTTGTCAAACATCATCCGTATCTTCAAACGTATTAAAGATTATATTTTGATTTAGTATTAATAATAATAACAAAAATTCATTTGACTTACTACACAAAACAATCGGCGATCATGAAGACTTACCTGAAACAAAAAACAAAACAAATGGATGAATAAGCTAAGACATTTTCGTTTATCTATGTATGACATGGATGTAAAAAATTTCTAATATACGGACAGTAAACCTTAAAAATGTGTACGAATGTCTGCTAGCAATATCCTTATCAGCAAAACCATTAATTTTATTTATAAGGTTTGTTCATGCGTCAAATCCAAACACAAATAATAATTTAGGGAACTGAACATCAGGCTAATAGATTTAATACAAATAAAATGTGAATAGCAAATTATTCAATATGATAATTTATTCTGAAATTGTTTGGCAATTTCACGTCTTGTAAACCGTAAACCCCAGCCGGGGACATACTGTATATTATTACTTGAGTAAACCTAAAATTAGTTACTTGTGCGTGACTCTTTTTCCACGTCCGGAAATTTCACAAACATACAGAAAAATATAATGGAATACAATAATTATTTAACGCCAAATTAAAAAAAAATAGTAAGTATGTTTTTTTTTTCATATAAAAGAGTACCTACATGTGTAATGAAATCCTCTTGTATAGTAAGAAGATAATACCAAAGCCTACGGAGAGTATTCCGTAGGTATTGATAATACGTTTTTCAATTTTGCTTGAGGGCGCAAGATTTTTGTTCACTAACTCCATAAACAAATATTTTGAGAGTTTTCTTAAAATCGCCAATAAAAGCTCAGAAACCGGCACTGAAGTAACCAGAGCTGGGTCAATTACAATTAAAAACTGACCAATTACAATTACTTTTGTAGGAATGTAATTAGATCCAATTACAATTCCTTTGGTATTTTGAAATGTAATTGAATTACAATTACATTTACTTGTATTTGGAATTGGAATTGATGTAAACAATTACTTTTTCAATTACTTCTTGTTTGCTTTATTTTCTATTAAATTTGTAGACACCAAAATAAGGTAGGTACTTACCTAGTTACTTAAAAAACCATAACTGATAACTATATTAAGCATTATTTGTTCTGCGATGCAAAAAAATTCTAGTCTTTGTGTCTTTGTAAATGGCAAATATTCAAATTAAAATTAATAAAATGTAAAGAATTTTAATGAACAAAACGAATTATATTCAGTATGTAACAGTATAATATAGTAATACCTATGTCTAAATACACAATGGCCTCACAGAGTCAAAGCTCAGTTTCTATGAAAATAAAACTGAAAATAAACGGCTACATGAATAGAGAAATAAAATAAATCTTTTAAAATGTATACAAAAAAATCTTAAGCCGTGCCATATGGGCTTTACAAGAGATATAAGAAAAATAAAAAACAGGCCTCATTGTTAAGAAACTTTGTTAGCTTTCATTATTACCACAGACCTATGAAGCAATATAATAGGTCTGTGTTATTACCAACATTTCAAAATTATTATCAGTTAGAGCTTGCCTTTTGGGGGCATTCACAATAGGCATTGACAATAGGCATTATGAATTGACTATTAATATAGAGATAGAGAATACAGAACAATCGTTATGACTTGCCAGTGACGCGTAAATAGTAAATGGGAGTGGCATAAGAAAGAAAACATTATTGCGGACTTTGTCAATGATGACGCATTTATTTTGCATTGCCTTTTTGTTGGCCAGGTTGTCCCAAACAACGTTGCAATATTTCCAAAATCAATCCAGGTTTCACCGATTAATCAGCTCGGGCCGTCGCCGGCCGGCACCGCAAGATAAGATTGTGTAAGTAATTGTAATTGAAAATTATTGTAATTGGACAAGTAATTGTAATTGGAAAAGTAATTGTAATTGAAGCAGTAATTGCATTAAAGGAATTTTAAAAAGGAATTTCAATTCTCAGAAGTAATTGATTTTAAATTACAAGTACAATTCCTTTTCAAAAAGTACTTGATATTAAATTACAATTACTGTCTCTATTTCAAAACTAATTCCAACTAAGTACAATTCCATGAAAAGGAATTAATTGACAGTTCAATTACTTTCGCTTAATTACTTGCCCAGCTCTGGAAGTAACCCATTATTGTGCGATTTTTTCAATAAGTAGGCCTTGGCGAGACGTAAACATCAAACGTCAGACGCGGAGCCATCGCCCGTCAAAAGTGACAAAATATTCAAAACCCGGCCAATAAATCCCATTTAACTTTTCTTACACATTGCGAAATTGTTACCTATAGCAGCGCAATCTTTCAATATAAATATTTTAGTAGGTTTGAATATTAATTTATTTTACATGGACGCTGCACAACAGGCAGCAGTTTGGAGTTTCTATCAGAAAGTACCGTGTCTCGTCATTCTTGACGTAGGTAGAGCAATCGTCAAAGTCAAGCAACGCCGTGCGTAGTCGGTTCATGGACGGGTGATCCCTTATGATTATTTTTTCGCTTAATAAAACATTTTTTTTCCGATTAAAAAAAAAAATATGTACCGCGGCACTGAAGTTCTTTTTATGACTCATGTGGTTTATTTGCCTCAATTGCCTCGGCCATAGGCCTCGGCAACTAAATAATACTATTTAGGCATTTCCCTGCTGTTTTACCACCGTATTAATAAAAGTCCACGACCTATATTACTAAAAAAACACAGTCCAAACCACAATAAACACAACAAACGTTCTCCGCGTAAAGGCGTTCCGAATTTCCCACGGATTCCCCGCCAATCTCGATTTGCGGAACAGGGGGGGGGGGGGGAGCGAATGAAGAAAAGCCGACCTCGAACCCATTAACCGACTTTACGGAATTTAATATTCACCCTCTTTTCACCCTCGTTCTCCCCAACCCAGCCCCGGGAGAATAATAACTCGAATTACCCGAGGAGCATACAAACACAAAGCGGGCAGTCACAAGGTCATACATAATTATTTTATTTAGTGAGGGACCGGGGGATGGATTTTGTTCAGGGTATTTCAAACTCGATATCTAGTTTCTGTTTTTATAAACACTAAAAGGGAAAATATTGGGAAATGTACTACATTGTACAGGGTGTTCCAGTTAACGTGAGCCAATTTTCTCGATAATTTTAAAGATAAATCAGGTTTCACCGGAAGTGAGCATCGCTTGGTCAGATTTGGGAGACATATTTCGTTTTTTTTTTGTTCCTCTTGTTCTCCCAATTCCAACCATATATATTTTAATAATATATAACAATAACCAAGCTGCGATTTTTTTTTATAAATTTCGACAAATATAATAAATGTACAGGGTGATCCAAACTCGACGCCCCAGGCCTACAGCGGGAACACGAATACTCAAAATAAAATTTCGAAAAGGGGTTCTTAAATGGGACATATTAAGGTCCAATTGTGACCGAAAATTAGCTTTTTTGAAAATTAAAAAATATTCCAGTTGAATAAATTTAAAGGTGCGCAAGGCACCCTAACATACTCTTAAATAATTTCTGCCTATCAATTGTTTCCATAGCTATCTAGATTTCGAAAAATGATTAGAACAAATTCCATGTTTTTTTACATATTTGACCCTGTATATTTTGAACAATAAAAAATAAAGAAAATCTTTCCCTACAAAAGTTGTTGAGAATGATAAGGACTTTCCATATATAGAGAGAAACTGGTATGTTTCTGGGAAAATAATATCGATGACGTCACAGCGGCCATTTTCCCAAACACCAAAAAAGATAATTTTCGGTCACAATTGGACCTTAGTATGTCCCATTTAAGAACCCCTTTTCGAAATTTTATTTTGAGTTTTTTTGTTCCCGCTGTAGGCCTGGGGCGTCGAGTTTGGATCACCCTGTACAGGGTTTTTCCGTATATTTTTCAACCCACCCTAGAACCTCCATTTTTGATCCTAGAAAAAAACTTTTTATATGAAAGTTATAGGATTTTTTACGAGCCATTTGAATCTGTTAACAGATGAAACAAACGAAAATTGAGAAAAATATATAAACTTTTGTTTTTTAAATGGAACACCCTGTATATTTTTGTATTTTTGAAATCTACTGGTTCTTCTGATTCCAACGATATATATATATATATATATATATATATATATATATATATATATATATATATATATATATATGTTACATATTTGCTCCACCCGCCTGCTCAGTATTTCACGTTGCATAATTTGACTATATGTATAGTGTAAGGATCAAGAGACCCATGGAAAAACAAATTTGTATTTATTCATAGATATTTTAATAACTTTATTAGAACTTTACTAACAACAAGAAAAATAAAATAATAAAGGGTTATATCTCGACGTATCCCTCATTAACTTCGTAACATCTTGTGATATTGTTTTTCCATTTATTTAAGGCATTTCTAACGAATTGAGAGTCTTCCGTATTTAGTTAAACAATCTCTACTTCTAATTTATTTCGAAGGGTATTGATATTTTCCGGTCTGTCATAATATATTTTGTTTTTTAAATATTCCCACAGAAATATATCCAAGGAAGGCAGGTCCGGGCTGTTTGCCGGCCATCTAATTGAACCATGTTTTCCTATCCATGAATCATATTTGTCATTCAAATAATTTGTTACCGACCTGATGTTATGTGGGGGTACCCCATCTTGTTGCCAAATTAATTGTTGGCGGTTCGGAAGATGTTGCAGTAAGACTTCAATTTCGTTCTCAAGGTAATTTTTGTATCTTTCTCCGGTTAAACTGCCTTCAAAAATAATCGGCCCCAAAACTCTATTTTCTAATATCCCACACCAAACGTTCAGTGATTGTCGCCCTTGAATTTTAACAGCTTGGTACTTATGTGGATTTTCTGTGTTCCAGTATCTTTTATTTTGCCTGTTACACATTCGGGCTGTTGTGAACGTAGCTTCGTCCGTAAAAATTATTTTATTTAGTAAATCGGTAACAAATTATTTGAATGACAAATATAATTCATGGATAGGAAGACATGGTTCAATTAGATGGCTGGCAAACAGCCCGGACCAGCCTTCCTTGGATACGTGGGGATATTTAAAAAATAAAATATATTATGACAGAGCGGAAAATATCAATACCCTTCGAAATAAATTAGAAGTAGAGATTTTTGAGCTAAATAGGGAAGACTCTCAATTCGTTATAAATGCCTTAAATAAATGGAAAAACAATATCACAAGATGTTACGAAGTTAATGGTGGATACGTCGAGATATAACCCTTTATTAATTTATTTTTCTTGTTGTTAATAAAGTTCTAATAAAGTTATTAAAATATATATGAATAAATACAAATTTGTTTTTCCATGGGTCTCTTGATCCTTACACTATATAGTCAAATTATGCAACGTGAAATACTGAGCAGGCGGGTGGAGCAAATATGTAACATATATATATATATATATATATATATATATATATATATATATATATATATATATATATATATATATCGTTGGAATCAGAAGAACCAGTAGATTTCAAAAATCCAAAAATATACAGGGTGTTCCATTTAAAAAACAAAAGTTTATATATTTTTCTCAATTTTCGTTTGTTTCATCTGTTAACAGATTCAAATGGCTCGTAAAAAATCCTATAACTTTCATATAAAAAGTTTTTTTCTAGGATCAAAAATGGAGGTTCTAGGGTGGGTTGAAAAATATACGGAAAAACCCTGTACATCTTTGCATGGAATGCTAAAAATATATTGTTAGAGATAACTATACAGGGTGATTTATGCATAAATACATTAATTTTAACCACGTCACCAGGGAGGTACATATAATATATGCCGAAAACGCAAAAAAAATTACTGCATTTTTAAATAATGGGTAGAGACCCTTATCTCTACACTTTTCACAGCACGCGCTATAACAATACAAGAGGCAATTTTTTCCTTCATAATCACACGCACGAAACGCACTCAGTGTCAACAAACAGAGGCTGGAAAATACTGAAACTGTTTCCGAAATTCGATAGATTTTGGAGATTTAAGACAAACGTTTTATTAAAAACAAGGCGCGCGTCCCATCCGTATTCCGCAACTATTATTTATTATTACGCCTAACGTCAAACTTGTCAAGGATCTGCCGCCGGTTTCGCCTCATTGATATTAATGTCGCCGAATCTGTGGTAGAGCTCTCAGTCACTGTGTGTTCAAAACCGAACGTTTAGCCACAGCATGCTTTATGACACGGTAACTAGCTAACCTTTATAACAGATGGCAGCACGTACTAAAGAACCCAGAGTTATCTACTTCCTGTTTATTCGAAACTCTTTGTGCGTCATTTTATTTTTTTACAAAAATGGTTCTTTAGACAAATGCGGAAATGGTAGATATAATTATCCTTTTTATATGGAGAATGCATGCAGGAAACTCACAGCCACGGGCAATCACCAGGCTCCTTTCGCGGAGTTCGGGCTACACAGAGCCTCCTACTAACGACTGCAAGACATAGGTTGCGACAAACAGAAGTCACACATCAGGCTATACCCGGTAACATACCTAAAGGCAGGAAAAGAAACTAGAAAAAGCTAGAAAGATCGAAAGGAGAAAATTAGAAAGATTCAAGTACTTACGACTAAGCCAATGTCACAGAGGAGAACCACCCCCACGGAGGCGATTCTGTTGCAAATATCGATCCCTAACGACGAAAGGCAAACATAACGAGAAATAAAGGAATGAGAAGTGTGTCGTTGGAAAGCGGAAAGTACGGCAATTTTATGCAACTAGATCCCAGAGATGTTGGCTAATGTTGAAGTTCTTATTTCCGCAAGCATTTTGCAGAACATTCGCCTACAATACAAATGATTATGTACTGAAAATATTCCTTTAAATTTACGAAAGTTTCGTACATCTGCCAACAATGCTGATGCGCACGACGCAAGCGTCGTCCGATGCCTCAGGCGCCCTAAAAGCAAATCAGTGGCAGCCGTAAATAGGAGGCCAAATAGGTAAAAATGCGGTTTAGAAAAAATTAATTCCGGCTTTTAAAAAGTTTGATTTTTTTTAATTGCGATTTTGCTTTCAGGCTATTTTCCCTACCCACTGTTAAAATTAATGTAGTTATGAATAAATCACCCCATATATGGTTGAAATTGGGAGAAGAAAAGGAACCTAAAAAACAAAATATACAGGGTGTTTCAAAAATATTACCAAGCGATGTTCACTTCCGCTCAAACCTGAAGTCAGAAATGAGAACCGACAATTATTTTTCTTGAAATCGGCATTAAAATGTCCTAAAATCGTCATTAAAAGCACAGAAATCGTACAATAATGTAGCCCATTATTGTACGATTTTTCAATAAGTAGGCCTTGGCGAGATGTAAACATCAAACGTCAGACGCGGAGAAATCGCCCGTCAAAAGTGACCAAATATTCAAAACCCGGCCGATAAAGGCTCATTTAACTTTTCGTACACATTGCGAAATTGTTTCCTATAGAAGCGCAATCCTTCACTATACATATTTTAGTAAATTTGAAAATCAATAGATTTGTTGTGTAGGCTGCACAAGAAGCAGCAGTTTGGTTTTTCTGTCAGAAGGTGCCGTACATCATTACACTTGTCCTAGGTAGAGCGATCGGTAAAGTCAAGCAACGCCGCGCGTAGTCGGTTCGTGGACGGGTGATCCCTTTTTATTATTTTCATGCCTAATAAAACATTTTTTTTCCGATTTCAAGAAAAATATAATATGTACCTCGGCACTGAAGTTCTTTTTATGACTCATGTGGTTTATTTGCCTCGGCCAGAGGCCTCAGCAACTAAACTCCACATGAGTCATAAAAAGTTGAACTTCAATGCCTTGGTACATAAATAACTATTATTAGCAGTTTTTCAATAATTCCAGGATGCTCTACACCCCGATAAAGGTTTAAAAAATTCTGCATTTCGAGATGACCCAGAGACAAACATAAATAATCATTTTTTATGCACAGATTTGGCGTCACTTTGACAACACATATTAAAATACAATGTCTCCTAATATACGCCATTAATGTGAAAACCCAGAGGGTTTCTTCAATCCAACACTACAAGAACAACAAGAACTTTAGCGGTTTTCCAAAAAAATGTACCTAAAAGAAAATATTCAAAAGACGACCGTATGGTACAAACACAAACACATACCCACACACAAAAGTATTGATGGTTGCATAACATGGGATTTTTTAGTTAGAATCTAACTACTACAATGGAAAAGGTGTTTGATATTATGAAAATGGATAGTAATGAGTTCAGGTAACTCGATACTCAATAACAACAAATACGTTACCTTATTTGTACTTGTTTTCTGTGGTTACCTTAAGAGAGTATATGAGTTTACATGGTCAATAAAGACTTCAAAAATTTTTGAAAAGAAATAAAAATAAAAAAGACGTGCTACTAGAAGTTCTAATTTGATCCAAAGTACGAGAATCAGCTTTTCTGGAATTTATTACCACAAAATTCAAGTCAAATTCTGATTTTACCTAACATTCTGTCAACAATAAAGGAATTAACATTATAACCAAAGTAAATAGTAGGTGTATTATAGAATCTTGTACTGAAATTTATCATGATGTGTACTTCTGAGGTATAATGTACAAGTTATTTATTAAATTTTATTATTATAGAACACAAATTTATATTATAAATAACAGAAAACAATACATAAATAAATAATAATATTTGTGGCAGGCAATGTAGACAACAAAAGGAAATATAAGATAAACGTTAAATAACTATAAAATCCTTGTTGTTAAGTGGTATATCTATGTATCATAAGTATTTGAACATAATGACAAACAAAGTTTGAATTGAAGAATTGAAAAAGTTTATTTGCATTTTTTAAGAGATACATTTATATTTATACCATCTAATATATGATTATAATACGCTACAAATAAAGTCAATAATAACTATATAAAAACAAATAGACCACATTTAGCCAAAATAATCAAGACACATCAGAGTAAAAAGTTATTAACAATAGTTTTATATGCAGATTAAGGAAATCTCGTGAATGATAAAATATGGAACTTTTAGTGGCTTTGCAGTTAAATTAGTATTTAAAGAAACGTATTTGTTAATTGCCAAGCTTTCGGAATTGTTTATTCCTTCTTCAGGATAGCTAAAATATGTTTCACTAATGTATACATATTATACAGGGTGACTCAGAATGTATAGTAAATACTTTAAAGGGGTGTTCGGCAGGTGGTTTTAAGGGGAATCTTTCATATAAAATTTTTCGGTTTGTGCTTTCCTTGTCAAGTTATACGGGTTTACAGGGTGACCCAAAAGTATTTTTTTTTATATCTCAATAACAGCTCTACCTAAAATTTTAAATTTTGGTATGTGTTATATACTTACTAGAAGACGCCTTAGGGTAGTTTATTCATTTACTCAGTGCCCTAAAAAGGGTAAAAACTAACAACCCCTATTAAGTTTTTTGCTCAAACTTTTTTGAGGTTATCTTTTTGGTCTTGCAGGTCCATTAGTTCAGTGTATATTTTTATTTTGCAACAAAAGTGTACTCTTGTTTCATAACGATAAAATCAACCGTTTGCGTTGAAATTGGCAAAACGTGGCCCAAAACACCTGTTAACTTCAACATTCGAAACGTAAAATTTTTACCTACCCGCAAGACCAAAAAGATAACCTCAAAAAAGTTTGATCAAAAAAATTAATAGTGGGTTGTTAGTTTTTACCCTTTTTAGGGCACTGTGTAAATGAATAAACTACCCTAAGGCGTCTTCCAGTAAGTAGATAACACATACCAAATTTCAAATTTTTAAGTAGCGCCGTTATTGAGATATAAATAAAAATAAATACTTTTGGCTCACCCTGTAGACCTGAATAACTTGGCAAGGAAAGCCCAAATCGAAAAATTTTATATGAAAGGCCCCCTTAAAACCACCTGCCGAACACCCCTGTAAAGTATTTACTATACATTCTGACTCACCCTGTATAATTAGATATATCAATATTTTTTTTATTTACGAGATTAAATAGAATTTAAAACCATACAAAAACTAGAAACTTACATCCTTAGGCTATTTTTATGAATAAAAAAAATTTAGTTTTAGGTACCTACATATTTAGAGTTCCAACCAAATAATTTTCTAGAAAAGATAAAATTCGATCTAAAAGCCAGCTTTTGTATTATATGTACACGCAGTATGTCCACGGTTAGGTGTTCAATAGGAAAAACTTATTTATTTTTCATTTTATCGACAAAAGTTAATTTCGATAAAAATTTTGCTTGTTCTTAAAATACGATAGAAATCATTAACATTTCTTTTACAGGGGTCAAAAAATTGAAAAACGTAAAACGGTACAAGAGTAAACTGCCTTTATTTGTGGAGATATGGAAAAAGTTAATAGGAAAAGTTGTTTGAAATGAATGGGTAGCCCATAATGCAAAGTTTGGCCTGCTTTGATTAAAAGACAACATAGATGCCGTTTCTTCAATATCTTTAGGTGAGATTAAAGTTTATCTGAATTAGTTTTTCATTTGAAAACGTGCTGAATATGGTGATGATAGCAGTGTGTTTGAGTAAATAACATGTGTAAAACTTGTGGATTGTTAATTTGTAATAATTTGATTTGCATTAGGCGATTTTAATAATTAGAAATAAATCAAAGTACCTAGGTCGATTATTCCAAATATTGCTATTATGGACTGCCTTATAATTTTGAACAACTCAAATGATAAATAATAATGGAATCCCAAAATGAGGTAGGTGCTAGCAAACGTTTTCTTCTCAATAAAAATTTTGAATGGAATACAAAGGCCTTATATCCAAAATGACTTTGTGCTATCTGAAACTGCAAAACTGCAATTAGTTTTTGCTATAACCTAATTTAATTTTTAAACAGAGGTTATTTTAGCCACCTGTCGTTTAAAACCATCATCTCTGGTGTGGAATGTGGATTTTTTTACTTTTCTATGAGATGTGATAATAGTTGTTTCTTGACTATAAATAACAAACTTGAAAAAAATAACATTATAAGGTCCTGAATAATATCTGTTTTTTTATTTAATGAAGCAATAACTAATTGCAACAGGGCTCTCATAAGAGAAAAGAGTCTTTTCATTAAATACTGGCTACCTACATACCCACTAACTGTAATTCACATATGAGATATCTGTATATCTGTATCTAAATATTTTAATTCTTTACCAGAAATACCTATGTACAGGGTGTCTCAAACTCGATGCCCCAGGGTCGCTATTGGATAATAAAAAACGCAAATGAAAATTTCACTTGGGGGTTTCAAATGAGACTACTTGGGTTTACTTTTGAGCCCAAGATTTTATTTTTAGAACTTTTGAAAATGCCTGTTATGACGTCACGAAATATATTTTTCCCAGAAACATATCTGTTTCTTTTTATATTATGAAAGAGCGTGTTTTTCTGATAAACTTTCATTAAGAAACTTTTGTTTATGAGGACTTCTCAAAAATAATGTTTATAAGACCCCTTTGAAGGAAAAAATTATAATTGCATGCCAAGTCATTTCCCCGGAAATTTTAAGAGAAGCCACCCAACGAGAAGTTCGGCGACGATATGAAATGTGTTTCTTAGAAGATGGGGGCACACAGAAAATAATTTGTAGTTAAAATTGTTATTTATTCATTTATTATGAATAGTTACTTGCAATGTATTTGTTTTTCATTTATAAAATTTAAAATAAATTTATTACCGCCATATTTCATAGCATTATATTTTTATAACAAGTAGTTCGTAAGTCTTCACCGTAAAATATTCTATTTTCCATGGAGACCAAATTAAATCACGGCTAACTTGATTTTTCCGATATATTTAATATGCGTGTTTTTACATATTTCTGCTTGTAACTTTTAAACGAAGAGAGACATGAAAAAAGTTTCTTAATAATATAAAACATAAAAAGAAACAGGTATGTTTCTGGGAAAAATATATTTCGTGACGTCATTACAGGTATTTTCAAAAGTTACAAAAATAAAATTTTGGGCTCAAAAGTGAGCCCAAGTAGTCTCATTTGAAACCCCAAGTGAAATTTTCATTTGCGTTTTTTATTAGCCAATAGCGACCCTGGGGCATCGAGTTTGAGACACCCTGTACTTTGAATCCTTAAAGTACTAGCGTTGACTGACGTATTAATAAAGACTGCTCACGGCTGTCATGTTTGACAGTTCTCTGGCTCACCATGCGCTTCCCGGAGACAAAATACAATGCAAAATACATTGTTGACCATAGGCGCCATCTACTTTCCAGGACATGAAACTATAGCCCTGAGAAGTCTTATTAATACGTCAGTCAACGGTACTAGGTACTACATCAATATTTTATCACCAATAGAATAGTATTCTATAATATATACTAGTGTCCTTTGGTTGTGCCATTCTCCTAGGATAGCTGCGACCTCGGCTGCGACATTATTATATGATCATCGGATAAAGGACTGATGAGTGATGGGTCTGGAATTCATGCATGCTTCCACCTGAGAAACTATGCTGGAGAGCTCTTCAAAAGTTAAACTAATGTCACCGATTACGCTAGATTTCACACATGACTCCCAAAGTCCACCAAAATGTGGCGACCTGGGAGGAATGAAATGCCAAGTGACACCATCCTGAGACAAAATGTTATCCAAGGTATCTTTACTTTGTTTTAATAAATTTGTCAAACCTTGTAGCTCACGATTTGCACCGACGAAATTACTTCTATTGTCCGAAAATAGATGTCTGCTTTTTCCTCTATGTGCAAAAAATCGTTTTAATGCGTTCAGAAAGGCGTCTGTAGACAAATCTGAGACTACCTCAATATTTACTGCTTTGGATGTGGATGCCATACACACAAAAATACATAAATATGACTTGGGAGTCTTTTAAGTAGCCCATTATTGTAAACATCAAACGTCAGATGCGGAGCCATCGCCCGTCAAAAGTGACCAAATATTCAAAACCCGACCATTAAACGCTCATTTAACTTTTCGTACACATTGCGAAACTGTTACCTATAGCAGCGTAATCTTTCAATATAAATATTTTATTAGGTTTGAATATGAGTCTTTTTACATGCAGGCTGTACAATAGGCAGCAGTTTGGATTTCCTGGTGGAAATTGCCGTGTCTCATCATACTTGACCTAGGTAGAGCAATCGTCAAAGTCAAGCAACGCCGTGCACAGTCGGTTCATAGACGGGTAATCCCTTATGATTATTTTTTCGCCTAATAAAATATTTTTTTCGATTTAAAAAAATATAATATGTACAGGCGCGGTCTCATAAATGTTTCCACTAGGCACGAGAAATTAACAAGAAATCAAGAATTTCGCGTAAGTGCGGCAATGTTGTGCCAATTCCACGGCTTCTCAAATCAACAACTTCCCCTACATTCCCTCGTACCACCCCGCTTCTCCCCGTAGAAACTAATGGCTGCATTATTATTATAATAATTTATAACTGGATTTAAAGTTTTACACTGTTCCTTGGTGTTTTGAGATTCACGTAACGTGAAATTAGCGGGTTTCTTTGATTGTCAAAGTGGTATTAGTTAAATAAGGTATATGTAAGTATGATTGTGTTATTATAGAAGAATAGTAGAGATACTAAGAGAGCACCAGACCAGACTTGTCGAAACCTGTCTGGTCTGGTACTCTCCTAGGTTTTGCCCGTCTCCCCACTCTCTCCCCACTCCTATTGAAACAGCTATATAGGAGAGGTTCAACTAAGATCTCATCAGACACGCAGATCATTTACAACATGTCCTTCATAAATAGTTTAAACAATTTGCTGGTGAAAAATCTGGTGAATGTTCGAGATTTGGAAGTAAATAAAAAATTTGAGATCCAGTGTTTTAAGAGAATAAATACCAAGTTTGGGGAAAAGGTAGTGGTGGAATTTGCCGACTTCAAGACCATCCTGCCTCAGCGTTTTACGGAGCAATTAACTCAAGAGCGAATTGACGAATTGAATGGTGACAAAAGGTATTTTTTAACAAGCTTGGGGCCCGTCGGCAAGACTACAAATATTATATTTTCTGAAGCATGAGCGAGAGACTGCGGCGATATATGGAGGCACTCGAAGAGCTGAGACGCTTGATTATTATGTATGAACTAACTAAAAAGTTTAGAAATGTAAAGTTGTGAAAATAAAATATATTATTTGTTTGTGTGTTTTTTATTTCCCTATATAAGAGGGTGTGATTGAATAAACCTGTGTCAATCCAATGCTGGTTGTTAAAGGGGGTGGAGTGCTGAACACATTAATTGACAAATTACCGATCGAGTTACATTTTCCGGGATACCAGTATTGTGGTCCTGGTACTAAATTAGAGAAACGTCTTTCTAGAGGTGATACTGGCATAAACAAGTTGGATGAATCTTGCTTAATTCATGATGTTGCATACAGTAAAAACAAATCATTAGAAGAACGACGCAAGGCAGATTGGGAACTGGAAAATCGGGCTTGGGATAGAGTCAAATCAAGAGACGCCAAATTTGGTGAGAAAACAGCTGCCTGGTTCGTTACGAGTGCAATGAAAGTTAAAAGGAAATTGGGTATGGGTATGAAACGTCCCTTTTCGTTTAGAAGAGATATTGTAAAGAAGGTTGAAAAAGCCCTAAAGAAATCTTTTACTAACAATGAGTTGAATGATCTAAAAAAATTGAAAAAATCATCGTTAGCAGCCGTGAGAGCAGCACGCGTGCACATAAAAAAAGCGGGTGGAAAAAGTAAACTAAGAATACCTAGAATTATTCCCTTTGAAGAAAAGAAAGGAGGTTTTCTCCCGCTTCTGCCTATACTGGCTGCTTTAGGGGCCCTTGGTTCTATAGCCGGAGGGGCTAGCAGTATAGCCAAAACAATAATTGACGTAAATAATACAAAAAAGCTGATGGAGAATGGAAAGCAATCTATGAAGATCGTCGGTTCTGGACTCTATTTGCGGAAAAATAAACGTGGGTTCGGTCTTTTTTTAAAGAAAAAAAAACTATTGAAGCCGCCCAACAGACCTTTATCCAACCTAGATTTACTTAAATATGCCGATGGAATTCCTTACTTTAGAGGTGTGTATATGAGATACACTACCTAAAAAACCGAGAAAAAATGAGTCGGCCATTTTAAATTTGGATGTGCAGAGGAACTCCGGGTCTCATTGGGTGGCATATCGCAAGAGAGGAAGAAAATGCGAGTATTTCGACAGCTTTGGCAACCTGAAACCGCCAAAAGAACTCATCAGATATTTGGGAAATGAGGTTGAAGTTGAATATAACAACAATTCTTATCAAAACTATAACGAGATGAACTGTGGTCATTTGTGTCTAAGCTTCCTAAGAAACTAAATAAAATTTCAAAATATGAAGTGTGTTTAATTTGTTCCCAAAAGTCGCCGAAAATATTCTGAATACCAATTAGACAATAACAATAACAGTTTTCAAGTTTTTCTATAAAAGGGGTAGTTGAGGAGAGAATTCATCAATTATGTCGCTGTTGTTCACACTACACGGATTTACTTCCACACTGTCTATTTACTTTAATATTCCTATACATTTAGAATCAGATTTTGAGTATGGTTTGGCCCTGCTAGGATTTCACACATATAACAGTATACCCAATATAGATGTTGGTGTCAACAAATTTTATTATATAAATGTTGATGGGTATCGCAAATGTTTAGTAATCCCCACAGGCTCGTACGAAATTGAGGCCCTAGAAAAGTACATAGTTAGCGCTTTAAGAAAGGAGGAGTCTGATCAGAAAAATCCAATTTCAATAAAAGCCAATAACAGTACTTTAAAGTGTGAAATTTACAGTGATAAATATACAGTAGATTTTCTACCAACAGACTCTATTGCTCATGTGTTAGGATTTTCTCCTAGTCTATTAGAGTCTGGACAATTACATACTTCTGATATATCTGTAAATATCGTGAAGGTCAGAACTATACATATAGATTGTAACGTAACATCTGGAGCATACTATAAAAATCAACCAACTCATACGATTTACGAGTTTGCAGTTAGCAGCGATCCTGGTTACGCTATAGACGAGTCTCCGAAAAATCTGGTGTACATGCCAGTTGCAAAGCGTGAGATTAATAATTTGACTGTAAATATTCTCGATCAGAACTCTCAACCTGTAAATTTTAGAGGTGAGGAAATAATTGTACGGTTGGAGTTGAAGCGTGTATGAAATTTTTGTGAAAATGGTTTTGGTTTTTGATGACAGATATCAACCGTATAAAAGGCAATCACAATGCTCCAAAAATTCACTAACAAATATTTCACCGAAGAGTGCAGATCGTCTCTCGTTGGAAAATCAACAATTTTTAAAAGATATTTCACCGAAGAGTGCAGATCGTCTCTCCTTGGAAAATCAAGAATTTTTGAAAGCACTTGGCTATGTCCCTAACACCTCAAGTGTTTAATGTGCATCGCACCCCAACCTATGATGAATCTATTCAACGTTTAGAGAAGCGCACCTATTACCCATTTGTAAAGTCATTTAGGAATAATGATACTGTGGAAATAACCATTAATCAGGGTGATGCATGGTTGTTGATGTACGATGCGTCGATTTTTGTCAAAGGTACAGTGGCTAAGAAAACCGGTGCTGGACAATGCAAACTAGCCAACAACGGTGCCGCATTTCTATTCGATTCAATTTCTTATGAACTAAATGGCAAGGAAGTAGAAGTAGTGAGAAACCAAGAATTGTGAGTACGATCAGATCGTATCTTTTCTATACTGCTAATGACGAAAAATGCATGTCAACAGCAAGCTGGGTTGGGGTTAATAAATCTTTTGCTGTTAACAATGATGGAACATTCAATGTAAGAATACCGCTAAAACATCTGTTTGGAATATTCAACGATTATCAGATGGCAATTTGTGGTAAACAAACAGTGAGACTAATACGAGCTCGAAATGATAACAATGCCTTATTACTAACCCAAGACGCTGCAAGACCAGATCCTGCCATAACTGCAGAAATAACAATTTCCAACATTGAATTAAAGGTTAAACATATTCAGCCGAATGATATCATTAGATTGGATCTGCTTAAATCTATAAAAATTGATCGTCCAATTATAATGGCGTTCCGCAAATGGGAGCTACATGAATTGCCAAATCTTACTGTAAACTCCCAAAGAGAAATATGGGCCGTAAAATCGTCAGCAGCCGCGTCAACTCCTCGGTACGTCATAGTTGGATTTCAGACTGATCGCAATGATAATTCTAAAAAAAATCCCACGTCATTTGATCACATAGATGCGACTGATGTAAGATTAATTGTAAACGGTGAATATTTTCCATTCGAACGTCAGAGATTGAATTTTGCTGCTAACGACTTTTTGGAGGCCTATCACAACTATGTGGAATTTTATCCGAGTTACATGAATGCAATGGAGAGTCGCCCGCTACTTAGCTATGCAGATTACAAAAATAATGCAACCCTGTTTGTAATTGACTGTTCTCGCCGGAATGAATCTATAAAAATAAACACAGTTGATGTTAAGTTGGACATAGAAAATAGTGATGGATTTCCTGATAGAACTCGAGCCTACTGCATAATTGTGCATGACTGTACCATGGAGTATTTACCTTTAAGTGAAACTGTACGAGATTTAATGTAGATCCGTATATATAAAAGAACATTTACTGATACATTTCAGTTATAATCAAGATGTTGCTGAGTTTGGGTCACATTATTTTGTTCTCATTAATAAATAATGTGTTCTATATTTACAACCCTGAAGATGCTAAGGTATCTATTTGCGAACAGGATAAAAGATGTTTCCCATTTAAAACGGTAGTTGAAAAAATTTCGGTAGCAAGACTGCCTAAAAATGCTACTCAGTTTAAACTTCGAGCAGTATTCCAAAATCATACGATTGCTGAAAGTGTGTGGAGGGAGGTCCCACCTTCCACCACGCCCACAATGGCTACACCCAGAGACCTCAGTCAAGAACAACATATAGAAGACCTCGCTTTCGTGCCACTAATTTACTACATTACTATATGTTCTTCATTGCTAGTAGCAAAATTATTTATTGAAATAGTAAGAGTATTACTGAATGAGCGATGGAGCATAATTACGAGAGTCTTATAAGAACGTCTGAAAACTGGTCAAGCCCCCTATCATCAGAGAAGCTTGCCCGAGCAGGATTTTTTTATACGAATTACGAAGATGTTGTCCGGTGTCCATTTTGCAATATTGAAGGATATAAATGGGAAAAGGATGATGATCCATGGCAAGACCATGCTAGCTGGAGTCCCAGTTGTCCATTTATTAAAGGTGAAATCAAGCCTGTGGACATCCCACCTGAAAAAGTAAATAACACCAATCCAGACTTTTTATGTATAGTATGCTACTGCAGAAACATAGAAGTCTTGCTGGTTCCATGTGGACATTTGGCATGCTGTATGAGTTGTGCAAACTCCATGGAGAAGTGCCCGCTGTGTAGGAGTATTGTGCAGCAGAAGATTCGAGCTTACATGCCTTAAATGTATTGTAATAGTTGTAGAAAATAAATATTCTTAATCGAAAAACTGTTTATTATTTACATCCCGATAGGTATATATGCATCAAGCATACGCTATCTTATTAGATGTATACAAGATGCGTATCGAATTACATCAACTATCTCTACCAATCGAAAATCTAGATTTTGCTCGAAGTGAGAAATCTAAACATGGGGTACTCTTACCAAATTCAATTAGAGCAATATTTTGCGGTCCTAGCGGTTGTGGTAAAACAAACAGTCTGCTTAGTTTAATATTCAACGAGAATGGCTTAAAATTTAAGAACATCTACCTTTACAGTAAATCTCTATACCAACCTAAATATCAGTTACTACAAGACGTGCTTAAAGAAGCAAAATGTGTTGGATATTTTCCATTTAGCTCAAACGATGACGTCATTGCACCAACAGAGGCTAGAGAAAATTCAATTTTTATTTTCGATGATGTGGCTTGTGGGACACAGGAAAAAATTAGAGAATATTACTCCATGGGTCGTCATAAAAATATAGATGCTGCATATCTCTGCCAGACATATTCAAAAATACCTAAGCAATTAATACGAGACATGTAATCGTTTTGTTTAAACAAGATGAGGTAAACCTTAGACATATTTATGAAGAGCACGTATCACCAGACATCTCATACGGTGATTTCAAGAATCTCTGCTCGCTTTGTTGGAATGATAATTTTGGAACTCTAGTTATTGTTAAAGATTTCAATATGAATGAGGGACGCTATAGAATAGGTTTTGATAGGTATATAAAGTTATGAGAAGCACAATACGCTTATTATTAATCGAGATGTCGATGCAAGAACAGATTCAAGAAGCGCAGCGCGCAAAGAAAATCAGTGAACTAGCTCGAACGATTAGAAAAAAATACACCGCCTTAAAAATAGGGAAATTTGATGAGAATGAAACTTTACAAAAAATTTTCAAACCTGTGACAAGCTCTCTAGCAAATTTACAAGTTAAGCAAGAATTAAAACCGGAAGTAAAACCGAAAGTTGAACCAAAAGTTGAATCATTTATGGAAAAGTGGCGCGAGTCGTTGAAAAGTCCAATTGCACTTTTAGGAGAAATGAATGAAACGTTAAATGATGTTGAGAAAGGAATTGACAAAGTGTACAGGCATTTTGATACTGTGTATCCTAAAGTATCTATACCATGTATAACAGACTTTATGGCTAATTCACTTAAAATCGATAGGACATATGGTCCTAAGTATGACGAAACTAAATCAGTATGGATGCTAGGAAATAAATATATCGATTTTGAAAAAACGTCTGGTGATATAATCATCAACAATAGCCGATTCGCGGGAACTGATGGTCTCTACCAGCTAATTTTCTATAATAATCCAGAAGGTACTGATGATGATTTGAAAAGTTACAGAGATATTTTAAATCTCACTGGTGCTCATCTTACTTCAAACGGACGATTAAAACATAGCTACAAAAATAAGTATTCTAATATTATTAAACCTCTTATGAAGGGCCCGGTGGCTACCTCCACACCTGTAAAGGGTTCTGGCATGCATCTTAAGTATAACACAAAACCTGTGGAATATGTTTACTGGGATGATCCTAATGAACTTGTGGACAGGTTAAGGTTATTAATAGCATCAAAAGATGCCGGAAATACTTCCCACGAAAATGAAATAACAGCAATAATCAATGAATTGAAAGAAGCAAAAATTATTCTCTAACGTTATTTATAAGATGCCTTTAAACAAGTTCGGACGTGTTTCAAGGACTATTCCTTACTCGTTGAATGACGGGGATTATGATTTGAAAACCCGCAGACTGTGCAACGTTAATTATCCGATTAGCAGCAATGATGTTGTGACAAAGCAATATGTTGACAAACAAATGAATGAGGCATTCAAAACTTTTAACGTCACGCTCGAACAACATGATGTTAATATTGAGAGTAGCGTGAAAGACGCTTTGGAGAAAGAGATCGATGAAATAAGAAAATTTGTTAAAATTGTTGAAGAATGTTATTTAAAAATGGTTGGTGAACAGTCCGGGCCAAATCCCAAATTATTAGACAGATTTGTCCCTATAGATCATTCAAGTTAGTTAAAAGATGTCCTTAAACAAGTTCGGACGTGCCTCGAAATCAAGGAGCAGGTCTTGCCCACCTGTTTACACATTAAATTTGACTCTAGAAGGAAACTATGATTGTAGCAACCGCAGACTGAGCAACGTTAATCACCCGATCGATGAAAGCGATGCCAGCACAAAACAATATGTCGATGAGGGGGTCATTCATACATTACAATATTTTTACATAAATCTTAAACAGCATTCTGATGAATGCGATCTTCATATTCGCAACACAATGATAGACAATTTCCAAGATAAGATCGATGAATTGAGAGAGTTGGTTAAAACTATGGAAGATTATTATTTAAAAATAACTGGTAAGAGCATGCAATCCTTACTATCTCTCAGACTTGCAGAGATCCTTGAGGGTGAAGCATAGTCATGCATAGTAAAGAAAAAATTCAAGTAGTTAAGGAATTACATAAACCAGCGCGAAAAAATTATCCACGTCGTCGAACTATCATTAAAGGTTTAGACGATTTGTGGCAAGCTGATCTTGCGCAGTTAGATCAGTATGCTAGTCACAATAATGGCTTCAAATTCATACTGGTTGTAATCGATTGCTTCTCTAAATTTGTTTGGTGCAGACCGCTCAAATCCAAGTCTGCCGAAGATGTTACCAACGCCTTTGCTGATATCCTATCGGGAACTCGAAAGCCTCGCAACCTTCAAACTGATCAGGGCAAAGAGTTTTATAACTCTAGATTTCAAAATTTGATGCGAAAATTCAAAATTAGTCATTACAGCACTTTTAGCATCACGAAAGCCGCCATGGCCGAGAGAGTAATACGAACTCTAAAAGAGCGATTATTTAAGTATTTTAGTCTAAATGGTAAATTTAAATGGGATGATTATTTGCCTACGCTAGTTGCCGAGTATAATAACAGAAAGCATAGAGTGATTCAGATGAAACCCAACCAAGTTAATAAAAGTAACGAACAATATCTGCTTAAAAAAGTGTATAGTCACGTGAAGATTTTCAGAGGTGGTAAATTGAAGGTTGGAGATATTGTGAGAATAAGTAAAGTGAAACACGTATTTGCCAAAGGATATATGCCTAGTTGGAGTACAGAATTGTTTAAAATAAGCAAAGTACAAATTACCAACCCGCCTACATATCTTCTAGAGGATTTAAGAACCATGTTGACTGCAGATGGAAATCAACGAGTGTTGCTTGCAAAAAATGGTGTTAGCCAATGGTTTTCCATAGCAGAGGTTTTCGAGCTACTAAATATCGCACCATATGTGACTTTAAGGATGAGCTTTTTGATTAATTTTGAATTGTATGATTTTTACCTTAATTTTTTAGATAAGGTCAATGAATTATTAGTACGTAGTAACTATGCCATAAATGTAATGGAAATTGTATTTTTAATGTGCAATGCGGTATGTAGCATGGAAACATATTGCATTTTTGAACTGTACTCTTATTATAATCAATTTTTGTTAGCAGACTTGTATAGAAGAAGGTTGGAATAAAGCACTGATTAAAAAATATGACTTTTATTTTACAATATTTTTATTTTACAACATTTTTATTCCGGGCCAATCCTGGGATTTCTTATGATCATCGACGGCTGATTGTTGATATGTCGGTAATACTCTTCCCAATTGATTTCAGGCACATGTCCCAACTGTCGCCGACACTTCACCAGATGATTCTGCAGTCGACTTCTCTGTACCATGTGGCTGGCAATGTAGGGGCAGGGCACCATGTCTGATTCGATCTGAATGGTCTGGTTGTACATGTTGCTGCGAACTCTTGTTACAAGTTTTCAGACTGCAGAATGAGCTCGATGTCTCGGTTATATATACAAACTGGGCGGTGGGACGTCAGGGGTGGGGGGGCTACAAGAGAATGAAACACTATTTGTAAAATATATTTTTTATTCATCCACACGTACATCTTTATGACCCCAAGGAAGGGTTGAAACACTATCAACTAAATATCGCTTATCGTCAAATGGATTTAAACCAATCTTAGATTGACTTTTGCTAAAGACGTTATGAGAAAACGATCGTATAGATCGTTGATTTACAATTTTCTGTCTTATCGAATAAACAATCGAAATAATCTTGATACGTTATCTGCTTCGCTACAACACTACCTCTAACACACAAATTTTTTCCTTGAACCTTATAAGTATACATTTTAGATCTAAGTCCAACAAAATGTGTTAAAATACGACCATTTAATTCGTCCTTCATCAGTCCTGGCACCTTCTTATTTACAAGCGGAATTCCATATTGATTATCTGCAGGATAGTCACTAGTATCAAACCGATGAATATGATTCTTAATTACATCCTCGAACATGTCCTCACAGCGGATTTCGTAAACTAAACTATCAGTATCAGTATATAATAATAAGCAGTTAGTTGGTGAAAATGTTTTCAACATAAAGTCATAGTGAAATTCGTAAACACAGGTTTTTGATATGTCCAGAATAGACATCCCAACGTACAGAGGTTTATCAAACATAATATTTGTCTTATTTAATTCGACACTTATTAAATTCTCTTCAAAAATTATCCTATGTCTAAAACGAGGGCTAGAAATTAAATTTTTGGCGCCGTATCTACCCTCCCACGTCCTTAATAATCTCACAATCCTATGTTTTCTAACATTTTGCATTGTTTTGCCGTAGATTGCATTATTCATTAGTTTCATTATATTTTTTTCAAAATCTAATGTTGTCACAGTTCTTAAGTGGGTATTGAGTTGTATATAGGGAGCTAACCAGGTAGACTGCTTAAATTTCAAAACTTTGTGAATTTTTTTCAGAATTAAACCATGTTGTAAAGCTTGCTTAAGCGCTCTATAATGAATCACATAATTCTTCTTATCATCGAGAGTGGTCATGAGCTTTTTTATTTTGGAACCTGGAGGTTTACGATGTTCAGGTGCGAAAGGAAGATCTTTATGATGGTCATGAAGATGATCGGGATACGACAAATCCACTTCTAAAATATATCCTTCATCGGCATTGTCAGCAACCTTGGTGACGTCAGTATCGTTGGAGGCCCACTCAAATCCTCCGTAAGGAAGGGGTTCACACATTGCCCAGCCATAAAGGTTGTTAACGTCCGCATAAAGAATATATTTTGATGGCATACTAGCATCATAGTTTGCCATATATTTGTTGTTGGCCTGAGAAAAGCGGTGGCTTACCTGGCTTACCCCATCTCGAATTGCCCTCTCGAAAAACATTAAGATGTCACTATCTTGGAAGGTTTCTAATTTACATTTCGTATATCGAAGCATGCAATCCCAACTGAATCCAGGCAAAGTATAGTACCAGGCAGGATCTAAACCGTAATTTTGAAGACAAGTCGTTCTAAAGTGTTCAAATATATCTGTGAGCAAGAGCACGTCAGTCTTTAAGTACAGATCTAAATACTCACCCAAGGTTTTTACACCAAACCTCTCCCAAATTAATTGCGCATGTCCGTAATCCTTCTCGTTAATATTAGTGTCATTTAATTTGTTATAAAAATGTTGAATCGATGGTAATGCGGTTTCTTCCAATTTTTCCAGAGAATCGATATAATCATAACAAAAAACCCCTTTCCTAGTTAACAAGTCAAAATTTTCGGAAGACAATCGAAATTCATTTCTAGTGTTTTCGAAACTATTTAGAGATGATGCGAGTTTGTCGAGAGGAAAGGCCAAGAACTTGAAAGAATCGATGAACCGAAATTTAATATTTGTTTCATTATCGAATACTGTAAAGCTTATATATTTTTCATTATTAACAGGAAGTAGGTTGACATGATTCCGTTTGGCAAGTTCTCGTATTATAAAGTGGCTGTCATACCCACTAAGATTGTGGAAAATGATGGGAACTACAAACGAGTTTTTATAATTTAAGTTGCACGCTTGATGTGCATAACCTCGAAACATCGATGACAGGTGACAGTGGTCACGTACAATTATGTCGTTAACATTGAATTTTTTCTCGCAAATGTGACAATTAGGGGTGGCATCTTTAAGACTTATGGCTTCATCCATAGGTTCAACAAGATTCAATTTGGATGATATAAACTTAGCAATTTCCTCTATTTGATTGGCAAACCATATCATACAGTCTCCCCCGCGATAAGCTTTGTAGAAAGAGAGCGAGTTGTCAAAAGAGCACTTGAAATAATAACCGGCACTGAATGCTTCGTGTCTTTGATATTTAACAGTTTTTAGGCTAGCATCAGAATCTCCGCAGGGTTTTAGCATTGCTTCAAAGTCAGCATACAGGGTGAATGGGGTGCGTTCTTTATTAACAAAATTTTTAAATTCGATAAACTTCTCTTTGGGAAACTCGATTTTACAATTATTTATTTGCTCGCAATAAACTGTATGCTCTTCTAACTTATCTTGCGATGAAAAGTAATTTAAACATCTCTCGCATATAAATTTTCTACCGTTATGTTTACTAGACTGTTTCGAAATCAGTCTAGATAAATCTTTAATCCAACAATAATGGTATTTTATATCAACGTGCGCATCGTCGACAGACGGTGCTTCAAAGTCGCTAGTTTTCAAAAAATAATGACTTTGAATTAGAAGTAAATTCACATGTCTATCCATTTTATTTTTCGTTAGTCGAGCTGGAGAGGTGATAAATTGACGTGGAGTCTCACTTACCAACTCCAAAATATACACATTTATAGAAATTTCATTTAATTTTTCGAATTTCGATATTTGAGATAATTGCATTGGTAGGTCTATATCATCTAATTTAAATTTCAGCCTGTAGTGAGGATATGAATTAACCCGATCAATATGCTTTTGAGAGGGGTAAAGAGCGGCAATAACACTCCAAAAGAAGCATGCTTCATCACTATTTTTTACATTGACACATGCTTGTTTTTTGGAAATTTCAACGGGGAGTGGCAGATATGAAGCACCGTTTCCTATCTCAACTTTATTTATACTGATGACTAAACTCAAAATTTTGCGTAACGCCCACCCCGATCCATTGTCATGAAAATCTTCAAGCTTCTTTATAATCCTATCCTTTATATTATCTGTAAACCACAACTTTAAATCACTCCCCTGGTCAATTATAGCATTTTTTGTGTTGAAGCATTTGTTGTCACTTATGACTGTATCTTGAGACATTTTAACAAATTCACCATTAAAAACCGCATTTACCTTAACAATGTGAAAAGCATTTAAAGTTCTAGTTATGCGACTCTTAAAAAGAATAAATGCATCGTCAAAAAACTGGAATAAATCGATGTGCCTCATATTTACTATAACACCTGTGCGAAGACGACTCTGGAACGCTGCTTGAACGTCCACCCATTTGACTCGATGACTTCTATTGAGGTGTTGCTTACCAGATCCAGTTTTGCATAATGTTTTGAAGTATAATTGAAGTCTTTTGAGATGTTGCAGATTGGCATGCAACTTTGACAAAGTGCCTTGGTGAAAATGACATCGGAGTGCTGAGGAATGCTGTCTCACCGACAATTGCAACTTTTGCTGCCAACGTTGTAATACTTGTGGAAGTGTAGGTCTGTCACTTTCATTAAGTATGTTAAACACCTTCTCATATGCCTTTACAGTTTTGTCGCTCTCTGTAGCTATTTCATTACCATCGATCATCTTCGAAGCAATGAGTAGAGCAGTGTGCTAGAAATAGGCAGAGTTCCTACCTATATAGGGTAAGAGCGTCGAAGGATGGTCCCCTCTCCAAAATTTTAGTATGAAAACAGGATCTGAGAAAAGGTTTTTTTTTTGCTCCCTTTTTTATTTTAACATTTTACCATTTTCTACAAACATTAATTTCACGAAGCACGTCTTTCCTGCAGCGGGAAAGTTTTTAAATTGACTTTTTTTCATAATCATTCTTTTCTGCTGGAAATGAAACAGCATAATAACTTTACATTTTTATTTACATTTTCACAAAAACTAAATTATTTACATCGTCTTATAAATTCAGAAAAAAACATTAGTTCTACCCTCGGGCAGTGAAATGCTTTTCCAGGCCTCGTGATGTGTCGCTCACATTGGTTTGCACGCACTCGCTCGTAGAACCTCTGCTGCTTCCGAACAAGGACGTCGAACTTGGGGCAGCCTAGATCCTCGATATTGTAAGATAAGTGGGCATACCCCGCGGCCTGCAGCAGATTCCTTTCAACTTGTCCTCCCTTGTAAGCTATAAGTTCATCGCCAGCGGACTCCCCCAGACGCCGAATCTCTTCTAACGCACTTTCCTGGGCTTCATCCGTTGCACAATCTTCAAACTTCAAGCCGTGCAAGTTCATCGTTAACCAACGAGCAGTGCATGCATCCTTAGAAGATAGGCTGCAGTAGTTTCCCACACGATAATACCTGGATGTCACTTCCCTCGATTTCATATCGTATATCGACATTTCTTTTATAACGAACTTTCCACTAACTTGAAAGCCATCAGCGTCGATGATATACCTGATGTTAGACATTACGATTTGCAGAAAACTAAAGATTTGTAGAAACTATCACTGAAAGCAAAGATATGACTCTTATATTCCAATACTTCTTACTATGCGGAAAGAAGGGATGTGGGCGGTACCATGTAGGAGGGCACTGATGGGGCGGGGTTGGTGGGGACTTTCGGTAATCTGACAACGTTCATTCCACACATTAAATATCTAACAAAATCATTCTGAGCCTTTAATTTTCCAGTTTCTTAAACAAAGAAACCAATATAATTAGTCTGGAGAGCGCTCAGTCAAACACTCTGTATACCATAGAACTCTGAAAATATAAAGAAAAAACTATTTTTATAATAAATAGAGAATAATTTGTATAACACAGCCGTAAAGTTTTCAAAATAAACTATAGTCGCCCCCAGTTAATTTTCAAGAATGTTTCTTAAGCATAGAAACCAATATAATTAGTCTGGAGAGCGCTGAGTTAAACACTCTGTATACCATAGAACTCTCTGAAAATATAAAGAAAAACGATTTTTATAATAAATAGAGAATAATTTGTATAACACAGCCGTAATGTTTTCAAAAATAAACTATAGTCGCCCCCAGTTAATTTTCAAGAATGTTTCTTAAGCATAGAAACCAATATAATTAGTCTGGAGAGCGCTGAGTTAAACACTCTGTATACCATAGAACTCTCTGAAAATATAACGAAAAACGATTTTTATAATAAATAGTGAATAATTTTATATAACTCAACCATAAAGTGTTCAAAAAATAAGTTATAATCAACCCAAGACCACAGCTTCCAGCCCGAAGCGTCGTCTGTACCGCACGTCGACTGGAACCGCGCCTCGACCTTCGATGGAGCGCGTGGCGCGTGTCCGCCACCTTTTGGAATGAGAGCGCCGAGTTAAACACTCTGTATACCATAGAACTCTCTGAAAATACCATAAAGAAAAAACTATTTTTATAATAAATTTGTAAATATCGAATAATTTTGTATAACACAACCATAAAGGGCCCAAAAAATAAGCCATAGTCAACCCAAGACCGTAAGGTCGAGTCCAGTTCGAAGCGCGGTTATTCTACCTGCCTGTCTGGACTGTACCGGAGGAGCCCCGACTGAGCGGTATTCTAGCGTCCGACTAGACTGTACCCTCGGCACGCCCGCGGCAGCATCCCCCGAGAAGCGGTACCGCTGACTGTACCACCGCAGCGCGGCGTTTGATACTTTCTCCTACTGGCCCACCCACGTTGCATACCCCAAGCAGGCGACTTCAACGCGCTACCTGAATAAGAAAGGGTAGAAATTTTCAAGAAACCCCTTTGGAAATACAGCCGTGGTTAAGAGACAAGCGTCTTTTGCTACCAGCTAGGTGTCTCGGGTTCAATCCCCGGGTATTTCAGAGCACTGAAAACAAAACTAATGGGGGGAGGGGGGGCCAAGGGGGCCAAGGGGGCCAAGTGGCCAAGTGGCAATTAAAGCAATTGGCAATTGGCAATATTTTTTTAAATAAAAAAATAAAAATTACTTTTTCAAAAAATGTTTTACTTTTTTTTGCATATTCTTAGAGCAATTGTCTAATTGGATATTATGTAGAATATTTTCTCACTGTCCTTGGGAAATTCGCTAGGCATTTTTTTTATGATTTGTTTAAAATCAGAATATCTGTGCCCAGACAATATTGGGATTTGTAGTAAAAAACACACAAACAAATAATATTTTTTATTTTCACAACTTTACATTTCTAAACTTTTTAGTTAGTTCATACATAATAATCAAGCGTCTCAGCTCTTCGAGTGCCTCCATATATCGCCGCAGTCTCTCGCTCATGCTTCAGAAAATATAATATTTGTAGTCTTGCCGACGGGCCCCAAGCTTGTTAAAAAATACCTTTTGTCACCATTCAATTCGTCAATTCGCTCTTGAGTTAATTGCTCCGTAAAACGCTGAGGCAGGATGGTCTTGAAGTCGGCAAATTCCACCACTACCTTTTCCCCAAACTTGGTATTTATTCTCTTAAAACACTGGATCTCAAATTTTTTATTTACTTCCAAATCTCGAACATTCACCAGATTTTTCACCAGCAAATTGTTTAAACTATTTATGAAGGACATGTTGTAAATGATCTGCGTGTCTGATGAGATCTTAGTTGAACCTCTCCTATATAGCTGTTTCAATAGGAGTGGGGAGAGAGTGGGGAGACGGGCAAAACCTAGGAGAGTACCAGACCAGACAGGTTTCGACAAGTCTGGTCTGGTGCTCTCTTAGTATCTCTACTAAGAATCTCGTAGTGGTTTTTTAGATTATTTCCAAAAATCGAAGGAGGTGGCAAATCTCTTAACTGGGTGTCGTACTTTCCTCCGGTACCAAAAAGAACCTCGAAAACCCGATATCTAAGGGAATTTCCCGATTCACGATTAACTACTTTCGAGAAACGAGACGGCTGTATAATCAACGAAACCGGCAAAAAATCCTCTGAAACCACTCTTGAAAATTGCGTGTTTTTCTTATTTCTCGATTTTTCGGGGGCCCGGGAAGCATCAGAAGCGCACCCGAAGGAAGATTCAATTACATAAAAGTTTTGGTTCGCGGTTAAGATAAAGAAGTGTAATAAACCAATTAATCATATGTGCGTAGCTACTCTAGGCTATATTAAGTCTGACCCACCCAGTATAAAATGAACTCTTTCTTTGTGACATACAGAAACAGGCCGTGAAAAATGGAGCGAACATTCAGTTTTACAGCTGCGCTGCAAGCTCTCAACTCTTTATTATTCGTTATTCGCTATGTTCTTCTGTGGAAAGATCAAAAGTGCCCTGGTCATTTCACAGTACAGAATTCATCGTGAAGTGAAATAAGAACTCATCTACGGTCTATGTAAAAAGTAGTGTGCAATTATAACCTTAATGCTTTGCGTTTTAGTCTGAAAAAATTAGGCCACGGTCATGTTTGTTCCGGAGAAAAATGTAATTATTACAATTTTGCAGAGGTTCGTGACGGATTCACATTAGGAAACAATCATTAAAATCCGTTATGGTAAATTTTTTTAGATAAAATTACAATCGTAATCGTAACGATACCAGAAATAAATCAGTTTTATGTGGTATTAGCCACAATAATTCTAAAAAGAAGTAGGTACTTAAAGTTTGCAATTGTGAGAAAATATTGTTTCCATCTGCGGTTTCCTGAAATCAACAAAATTATGCAAAGGAATTTAACAATTGAGTTGCATTACACGAAAATGTTACCAATAATTTCAATTTATTGCAGAGGTACAAACCATATAGGTACCTAGACTTTTAATATAAGTTGCGAAAATACTGTTTAGTTTTTTTTTTGTTATCTAACATGATGGACTTTTAAATAATATTTAAACGGATCCGTGAGTTTTTGTTTTGTTCACATGGTTCAGTAGAAAATCGAATTTGTAAAAGTCAAAAAATTAACACTTTCAAACTTCTAAAAAGTCAGAAATTTCAACATTACATACATGGTTGTAAATAAAAATATTTGCAAATTATTTTTTATCTTCACTATATCTCAGAAAGTAAGCGAAATTCGAAAAAATGTCAAGAGATCTATTATGTAGAAAATTAAATTTCCTACAAAAAACATTTAGACCACTTTTTCGTACCCCTTAGAATTGCAAAGTTATTTTGCGACTGATGGTACGCAATGAAAGCGCGTACGGAACATTCGAATCGTTCTGCCAGAGTGTTAATACCGCCATTTTGTTCTGCAAATTTTCATTTACACTTGAAATAGTTGTCATAACAACATATTAAAAAAATAAGCTTAACTAAATAATAAAAAGTTCATTGCTCACACGACATCTTGGGGGTGATCTGCCACCCCCTTATGACTGGCCAATCGTTCTGCAAATATTATATCGATAATTGCGGGCCATCAGAGGTGCACTGGAAAACATTTCAGCTTTAACTAAATAATAAAAAGATGCAATTTTTTTACCAGTAAGGGGCTTTCTGCCACCCCCTTATGACTGGAGTCAGGGTTAATCCTCGCGGATGACACTTAGTTATGGCCCCCCCAACATCCTTGCAAAAAAACAGGCCTTATCTAAATCATCACTGGAACATGTACGCTGGCTCTTAGACTATAAAGAGGAACAGCAGCCTGTCAAATCTGACAGTACATTTTTGGCTCCGAAATAGTCTGTTGCCATATATATTTTGAACAAAATGTTGGCATTACATGGTTACAGCAGAGCTAACATGGTTTTGATCGTTGAAAACGTACTTCCACGATAGCTCCTATACAAAAAACGTGTCATTAAGGTTTAGACCAAATGTATTTAAATTGAATATACAAGAATTTGGGAATTTAGTTCTTTTTTGCTAAAAATTAAAAAAATTAATAAAATGGCTATTTGACTTTTTCTTGGGAAAGATACAAAAATTCCCAAGTTAATAATTATCTTATAGAAGTACATGCAAAGTTTCGGCTCAGTATATGCGAAATTAGCAACGTTAGAATCGAACTACTAAAATGCTTTAATTTTTTAATTGTAAGTTGCTGCCTCTAGCGACCATGTCTACAAACACACTACACTGATAGGGTACTAACACTACTAACGGAGTGACACCGATATGCCCGCTCAAGGTCCCCACTGCGGGATGGTAAAGAGAATAATAATTGTTGGCATCTATAAATACAAGATCCTTAATTCAATATAAAAAACGCGCCATAAATAAAAATTACAGATATTTCGTTTGAAACCGTTACTTACCCCTTACCCCATACTGATAAAACGACCAAAATATAAATTTTGAATTCAGTCTCCACTTTTTAGTGACAAATTTCGTAAACAGGGTGTTTCTAAATTATGGTGCCAACGTAATATGTCAATTAGAAAATGTAATTTTGAACAAAAAGTTTCCTATAAACCTGGGTCCGAAAATGCATAATAAAGAAGTTACAGGGTGATAAAAGTACAGTTTAAAAATAGTAATTTATGATATACTTAAGTGCTAAAAGTGACATTTTATTTTACCAGAAGGGAAGTCTGGAACACGACGCCGAAAGGGGAGTGTTCCATACCTTCATTTTTTACAACAGAAGGGTACTCTTGTTCCATAACGATAAAATTAGCCATTTGCGTTGAAATTGGCAGAATGTGGTCCAAAACACCCGTTAACTCCAAAATTCTAAAAATTAAATTTTCACCTACCGCATTACTTAAATGTTACAAATGAATTGCATATTAAGAATTAGGAAAAATATGCCAAATGGGCATTGGGTAGTACATCATTGGTTTTCTTGAAATAGGGTGCAAAAATTTTGTCGAGTTCAATCCGTTCCATTTTGAAAGCTAAACATTTTTGGTACATCGTTCATAGGGAATTTTTTTTTTCACTTTAAATGGTACAATATTATTCCGTAAAATTTGAAAGCGGTCGTTAAAAATGATATTTTTCGAATTTTGAACTTAACAGGTGCTTTGGGGTACATTTCGCCGATTTTAACGCAACTGTTGATTTTATCACTATGGAACAAGAGTACCTACCCTTTTCGTTACAAAATGAAAAGTTGCACTATTTCGTTTAATTTGCATTAAATTTTCTATACAAAATAATTATTATACTGGAGGAATGCGCCTTAGATTTTAATGCTCTCAGCACCACGTGAGGGAATCAAACCAAAGACCGAGACCAACTCATGTGTGTCTTAACAAATCGTAGTATGGTAGCAACGCCGCGTCCATTTTAGAAACAAAAAAACGCCACTAATGGAATCATTATTTACACATAACTCTTTTTAAATCCATAATTTAATATTGCACATACAAATCCTACAATATACGGACGTATTTTCACTTTTTTTGGATTTCCATCCCCTCGTACCTATTCTCATTTACCTACTTTGTTTCTGCAAATGTCAAAATCGAATTTATGGACCCCAAAAACAGAAAACGACATCTCACTCGCTATTTTCAAATTCATCCCTTTGGATTCTCTCAATCATCCCCTTATTATAATAATGTTAAACAATAATTATGTAGTAATCCCGTTTGTTGCTGTGTAGCTTCTACAGAGTTTACGACCGCCTGACCAATAAGAGTGTAGTTCGTCGCTGATGGAGAGGTGATCACGCCGCAGCCAGTGTTGTTGTCTACCGACTCTTCTTAACGTCAATAGAGTATAGGGAAAATTGTATGCTAAATCAAAAGAAAGCCGTCTAGATCTAGGCTCTAAACTCTAAGCGAAATTGAACAAGTTTTCAAGGGTAATCCTGAATTTCCATTTCTCTTGCAGTTTCTGATGATTAACTTGAAGTTGTACACAATTTTACATTTTAATTTTTGTGAGTTTTGCGATTATATGATTTGTGGAATGTGTAGACAGAAATTGTATTATTAATAGAGGTACGATTTGTTTGTGTATTATTAATAATATAATCATGGAAAAGGGTGAAACACGGGACTATCCCGTGACCCGTGAAACAACCTGGAAATTCTGCATTGTGTTAACTCAGGCAAATAATAGGCCAGTTAGCGTCGAATGTTACATTGAACTGTAAGTTTGTGTTGGCAAGAAACCAAAATAAACGGAGACGATGAAATATGATTCAAAACAAACTTTAGGTAACACCGAAATCTGATTTTCGTAATGTGGGTACACATAATTTGAAAACAGATTTTGCAGTTGTGGCTACATAATTATTGACCATTTTTCATACTTTATGCAAATTCTCCATAGTTCACAATAATGAAAAAAGTACTTATTAAAGATGGGAAATAAATGTGTCCGGTGAAGTGTTCGGTCGTTGAAGTAGATGCACTAATTATCGTTAAGGACTACGTGACCTTTCAATTATGGAACCCTCGAGGGCTTTAACCTTATTAAAGAAATGACATTTTGTTAACATTATAATCCAAATGGGGACGAATGAACTCTTTCCATTATAGTCCGTAACGGCAACATTTTTACTTATTATTATGGATGGAATTAACTTGCAAACTTTGCTGTGTTCAAAAACCACCAATCAGGTTATTAGGTAATAAATAATGAGATAGTAAGCGAGATAATAACATAATACAAATGTAATAGGTACTTCTGAAAATAAATAACTGAAAACCTTTAAAATGCAAAAAATTAACTTCTAACTTAACAAAGGGCCCTAGAAAGTTAATGGGAAGAAAAGCTCTATATTTATATTTAACGAATGGGCATTCAGATGGATAGCGGTTAGTGAGGGTTAAATAATTTAACACTTAGGTTAAATATTTATTAATAACCTCACTTATGGTAATGGAATATAAAGGACTAAATTATAAGATTTGATAACAAAATTTCAAGAACATATATATTTCAGAAAAACAAAGCAATGTGCATTTAAAACATTCGATAAATAAGTAACATAATTAATTTGGCATATTTATCATCTGATTTAGAACTTTATTCTATAAGGTTTTTTTCGGAGATTAATTAAGCCCATTGTGGTCCTGCAATGCGATGAACCCTATAGTAGTCTCATTTTCTCGACAAGCAAAATTGTACTAAAATCAATAAATAAAAATTTGTCTCCTCTTGTCAACTCCATTCATGGCCACCTGTATGTATATTGTATACCCCGAAACAACATCTTTCTTACAAAACTTTTTTGTATTCTGTGCCCATTTAATTTAAAACCTTTTTTACTCTTGATATTTTTTTATTCATTTAATAGTTTGTTTGGAAAACAATAAAATCACTTTTTTGTTCAGTATTTAAATACAGTTTTTGACGCTCACGATTACATAAAACATAGAAACAATGTTTCGAGTAAATTTTAAAAATGACTGGTAGGCCGGGTTTCATTTTTTTTAATTTAAACCTCTTTGAATAAAAAGTATTCCCTACCTCGGTCGTAAACAGTAACATACGAAATTGACAAAAATTATACACGCCCACTATGTTTTTACGTACCTAATCGTGAGTGTCAATAACTGAATTAAAGTACGGCACAAAAAAATAATTTTATTTTTTCCAGACAAACTATTAAGTTAATGAAAAAGTAGCAAGAGTAATAAAAGTTTCTAAATGAATTAAGCTACAGAATGCGTCTTTTTAAATAAGCTAATAACATTCAAAAAACTTTCGTAATAAATAAGAATAGGCGTTTCCTTAGGATGCACAGGGTGCGAAAAGTAATTCTTAATTCTACCGTAAGGTGTCTTCCAACTTGCTGGTAACGTATCACAAAATTCAAGTTTCTGGATTCGACCGTTTTCGAGGAAAAAATCAAAACCAATTTTTTTCCCTTATAAGGCTGGAATAACTTTGCAGGGGTGGCTTAAATCGAAAAATTTTGCATGAAATTTTTGGATGAAACACCCCCTCCCCCCCCTTAAAACCACCTGTAGAACACTTTCACCAAACATTTGCACACGGAACACCCTGTATAGGCACTTTTTAACACTGATTAGCGTAGCCAGATTTTTTCCTCTTCGCATTTTTGAATTGTGAAAAGGTAAAAAAATGTGAATAGGTGAAAAAAACTTGACTACTCCAGTGTATTCAGAGTTAAAATGTGTCTCCATAATGTTTTCACAGATTGGCGATATTTTCGGTATTGAGGGAATTACAAGCTAATATTGACCAATTTAGCAAAAATTTAAAGCACCATTGCAGTTGTCCCAAGAAAATAGGACGGGGATGCGTGCGGTCGGTGTTTTTCGGCGCGAATAACAACGGATACTCTTTGCCGACAACCAATTTTGGTCACCCGGTACAACTTTATCAACAACGCCAATGCTTCCCTGGCTGGTGGTTTTCGACGATAAGGAGTTTCCTGTTGCATGACCCACTCAGATTAAATGCATGACGGGATTTATTATACAAAAAATATGAATTTCTTCTTAAAAATAATTGTTCTTATTTTTTTTATTATTCAAGGCAAGTAGTTGGAAGGAGTAAATATGAGGACTTACGGGAATTACTGAGGAAATATCGGGTCCCGATCAAGGTATTAGGTATTGTATTAGGTATTGGGAAATATAATCCGGTTGTAGCGAGTATTGCATTAGCCGATTTTTTTTGTAACGGGAATTTCCGTATATTTTGTACCACCCCTGCAGGGTCTGCTTATGGAGCTATAAAAATTCTTAAACAAATTTGTAAAATTTGTTCATTTGTTCATAAATGTGTCTTTTTCAGTAGCCATATTTCAATTTATCAATCGGACCAAGCCACTATTGCTACGCACCACATTTAACTAAACCTGTTGAAACCACAATAAAATGACGTCTAGACTGCTCTGATTTTGAGCTCCTTCATTTTCACAACAAAAGTTTATTAATACTGGATACCAACAATAAGTATGTGCTCAATTTTTTAGCATAAATACCACTCATTCAGTTGGCTTTCTTTAAGTCTTTCATGAGTACCTCTTGCTTCTCGGTGGAGGAAGATTTAAAAGGGGAAAAAGATGAATGTAAACGGGAAGCGGAATATTCTGTCATCGCACCGGGAACGTATTATACCTTTTAGGATACACATCGCCTGGTAGTTAGCAATTACGAATAAACACAACCCGGAGCTCTTGGAAAATAAAAGAAAAACAAAGAACACTGCTGTCACTGCTCGTGTTTATTATAATGCACTTATCGCCTCTTCAAAAATGTAACAAAATACGAACATATGTCGTTATCTCAGGAAGCGCTGTTTTAGAAATGTGCAGGGTGTTTCAAACTCGACGCCCATTGCTTATTATGAATAATAATACACATGTTTTAGATGTGAAACCTCGTGTTAAACGGAAAGGGACAAATAACTAGTCACAGTCAAATAGACAAGTCCGCATTATTTATCCAAGAACATATATACCTATATTTTTATGCATTTTTTAGGTAGGTACCTAGCCTATTTTCTTTCTTAATTAGAGAATAACGAGAAAATCATGTTTTTCTTTACCTGCTGAGAACGGTCCTATAATAAGATGAAGATCACTAGGTATAGGTATATACAGTGTGTTTCACTTCAAGTCGAGACAATTCATTATTTTTTTACGGGTTGACCGATTTATTTTTTTTTAAATATAGTGCTCCGAAAGATCTACATTTTGACACTATTTTTTTTTTCAGATTCCTTTTTTCCATGACCTACTACGATCAAAATTATAGCCCCAAAAACTACAAAAGAACATTAGGCATTTTTTTAGGAAAACAATGAATAGCACAGTCGTATTGGCCATACCCGAAAACCGCACATACCATGTTTCACGATCATAGATTATACAGGGCGTTCAGAAAATAGCGTCAAACATGGCAAAAATACGTTTTTTCGAAATACCCTGTACAAACACCGAGAGATATTTTAAAATTATTTCTTTGCAGTTTGATTACGGCTCACATAAGCCATCAATTCCCATGATTTCATGGCTCTGCCTTGTACGGGGCAATAAAAATACAAAAATCGAAAATAATCGTTTTTTTTTTCTCTTGGTGTTTTTTTTACATTTCTTTCTACAATTTTAACTTATGCCTATTAAATACATAAACAATTTAGAAAGAGCACCTCGAAGAGCACCCTGGATACGTCGATACCAATCAATTTTTAAATTTTTTCAAATAAAAAAAGAGTGTTTTTTATTGAAAATACTTTCTAAAATTTATTATTGTTTATGTTTTTTAATAGACATAAGTGAAAATTGTAGAAAAAAAAGTAAAAAAAACACGAAGAGAAAAACGATTGTTTTCGATTTTTGTATTTTTATTGCGAACGCCCTGTATATGGCGGAGCCATGAAATCGTGGGAATTGATGGCTTATGTGAGTCCTAATCAAACTGCAAAGAAATAATTTTAAAATATCTCTCGGTGTTTGCACAGGGTACTTCGAAAAACCGTATTTTTGCCATGTTTGAAGCTATTTTCTGAACGCCCTGTATAAGCTATGACGGTGAAACATGGTATGTGTGGTTTTCGGGTATGGCCAAAATACGACTGTGCTATTCATTTTTTTCTTAAAAAATGCCTAATGTACTTTTGCAGTTTTTGGGGGTATAATTTTTATCGTAGTAGGTCATGGAAAAGACGAATCTGAGAAAAATCTGTGTCAAAATGTAGATCTTTCGAAGCACCATATTTTTTAAAAAAGTTTTTGAAAATCGGTCAACCCGTAAAAAAATAATGAATTGTCTCGACTTGAAGTGAAACACACTGTATAATGGCAACGAAGACAAAATAATAGTAATTACCCCCCTCCCCCGCACAAGCATGTGGTTGCTTCTGGGGTACTCCTAGTTTGGAGTATTGTGAGGGTGAGAATTATTATTATTATTATTATTAATATATGGGTGGGCAAGTGAATGATTCATCTGTTTTCCAGGGGAATAGGGCGCAAAAATAAAAAATGATCTGACTCATCAATGTCCATAGGGAATATGGGTTAGGGTTCACTCCCCTCTCCATAGGCGCCGCCTTTTTAAAATGCCGCCGGACGCAACCCTTTAGTATATTAAGGATAGATTGTAGAAGAGATACGAGTATCCAGGTAAAATATCGCCAAACATATAATTTTTCACAAATGGGGTGGGCCAAAATAAAATGGAATTTTTTTTTATCTAGCCTTGTCTATCCATTATCTACTACTTAAGTAGACAAAGGTTAAAAAAATTCCAAACACAAATTTTTGTGGCTCAAGTGAGAAGTAGGTTAATCGCAACGGCCGGAACACAAACAATAAAATCTAGGTAGTACCTACTTATTTCCTAGTTTGCACATACCTAATAGTTCAAAAAAATATAGAATGTTACAAAATAGTAGTTTATGATACAAGGAGGAAAAGTTTAGTTTTTCGGACGACTGCTGAGTACCAACTGCACCAGTGCAAAAAACTACTTTGCGGACGCTCGTCACCAATCACAACACACCATGTAAATGTCCTTTTCGATCACTGCCTGGTTCTAGCATTTTAATGATGATTTTGGCGTTCTTCACTGCCATTTACAAATAACTAAGTACGTACATAATTGAAAATGAAAGAGAATGAACTAATATTAATATCTGTAGGTAAAAAGATCATTTTTTTCGGAACAATTATTATTAGTAGTATGGCTAAGTATGGATTTGAAGTGTGTGACTCCACCCTCAACGGATTCACTATTTGGAGGCATGGGCCCGGGGGCACCAATGGGAGTCGAGCCTATGGCAATACCGCAATACCTAATTAATAAAAGTGGGCAAGTCGTTGAAATAAATATTTATATTCGCAAGAAACAAGGAAGTAGTTAGTAGGTCCACCATTAGTGAAAATACGAGACAGATTTTTGGGGCAACTAGGGAAAGTACAGGGATTCCCACGGAATCGTCACGTCGGGAGCATGGGCCCCAGTGCCACCATGGAGTCGGCGCCTATGCCCCTCCCTTTCACAATGCTATCTTTATTGAGGTTTCAAATGCCTTTCCCTTCGCCCTTGGTAAATGCTTTCAATGGGGTAGTTTGTGTAACAGGTCACAGACAAGAACGATTTTGACTTTTTTTTATCAAAATCGACACTACACTCCTTATAATAATAGTAATTATTATAATTCTCACCCTAACAATACGCCAAACTAGGAATACCCCAGAAGCAACTAAATTCTTGTGCGGGGGTTCGTCTTCGTTGCCATTTGTCGCTAAGGGCGAATTTTCCCGATAGAACTAGGATAGCGTTCGCTCAAGTACTACGGAAAAATCTAAAACACCATAGTAATCCCAGTGAGTGTATGACAATTAGTAAATCACAGAAATATAAAGCTATTAAGGAGCAGTACCTTGAATCCACATTATTTTGTCCAACGCTCTTGGCATGTTTTCTATAAAGGCATGAGCATGTTGTAACTGCTTATCTAACATTCTTAGTCTATAGTACCTCCTCATGTGTATTCATGTACTTTTAAGAATAATTCTCGAAATAATGTTAATGGAGATAATATATATAGGTAAACGAGAAAACACCTAAATAACTAAAATCCATATACAGTGTGTTTCACTTCAAGTCGAGAAAATTCATAATTTTGTTACAAGTGGACCGATTTTCAAAAACTTTTTTAAAAATATAGTTCTTCGAAAGATCTACATTTTGACACTAATTTTTTTCAGATTCGTCTTTTCCATGACCTACTACGATCAAAATTATACCCCCAAAAACTGCAAAAGTACATTAGCCATTTCTTTAAGAAAAAAATGAATAGCATAGTCGTATTGGCCATACCCCCGAACCACACATACCATGTTTCGCAGTCATAGCTTATACACGGCGTTCAGAAAATAGCTTCAAACATGGCAAAAATACGGTTTTTCGAAGTATGTACCCTGTACAAACACCGAGAGATATTGTAAAATTATTTCTTTGCAGCTTGATTAGGGCTCACATAAGCCATCAATTCCCACGATTTCATGGCCCTGCCTTATATAGGGCATTCGCAATAAAAATACAAAAATCGAAAATCATCGTTTTTTCTCTTGGTGTTTTTTTACATTTTTTTTACATTTTTAACTTATGCCTATTAAAAAACATAAGCAATATTAAATTTTAGAAAGTATTTTCAATAAAAAGTACCCTTTTTTATATTAATAAATTTAAAAATTGATTGGTATCCACGTATCCAGGGTGCTCTTTATTGAAAATACTTTCGAAAATTTAATATTTTTATGTTTTTTAATAGGCATAAGTTAAAATTGTAGAAAAAATTTAAAAAAAACACCAAGAGAAAAATCGTTTTTTTTTTCTATTTTTGTATTTTTAATGCGAATGCCCTGTCTAAGGCAGGACCATGAAATCGTGGGAAATTGATGGCTTATGTGAGCCCTAATCAAAGTGCATAGAAACAATTTTAAAATATCTCTCGGTGTTTGTACAGAGTACTCCGAAAAACCGTATTTTCGCTATGTTTGAAGCTATTTTGTGAACGCCCTGTATAAGTTATGACCCTGAAACTTGGTATGTGGGTTTTGGGTAAGGTTAATACGACTGTGCTATTCATTTTTTTTTCCTAAAAAAATGTCTAATGTATGGACTTTTGCAGTTTTGGGGGTATAATTTTGATCGTAGTAGGTCATGGAAAAGACGAATCTGAAAAAAATTAGTGTCAAAATGTAGATCTTTCGGAGAACTATATTTTAAAAAAAAGTTTTTGAAAATCGGTAAACCCGTAAAAAAATTATGAATTGTCTCGACTTGAAGTGAAACACACTGTATATATAATTTCGCTATGAAAATTGATGACGTGCATTGTGCATCGAATCTTAGGTTGAATGGCCTAGACGCCGACTCTTTTGGATAGGCAATTTCCCCACTATTTTCAGCTACTTGTTTTCTAAACGAGGCATACCTACGGCATAACCCAAAAAGAAAACGCATCCTTAATTGCATTTTTCCTGCCTGATGGTTGAAGCTTTCGTTAACGGCCCTGCCAAAAATACCAGTACAAAGAACAAACTGTCGAACGGACCACCGGAAATAAGCGACATTCTACTAAATTATACGGCAGTCCGCGGTCCCAGAATACCAATGAGACAACACGCACAATGTCCGATTATTATTAATATTAATTGTTGAAGCCCGTACTTTCTCGGTGTAAACACATCGCATTCGCTCGCTTCCCCGCCTCAAAAAAAGATATCATTATTGTTACTTTTATAAAATATGGGCGCAGCTGTCAAGCACCTGTTGAACTCGCTTTACACTGTCATTATGACTTTTAAAATAGTTACGTCCAAACAAGATAATTGAGAGTTTAAGGTTGAGCTCTCGCAGTTACTTATGTTAACTAACCATGTGAGACCGGTAGAAGATTATAAGATTACCCGTTTTCAGATAGTTGGAAACAACAAAACTATTTTTCAAGTCCTTGGCTATTTTAAAAAGAACGCCCTCGGTGTATTTATAGTGCGGAGTGACCTACCACATAGTCGCCGGATGTGACGTGTCCGTGAAGGAATACTCGGAATCGGAATTTTCGATGATGAGCGGCAATGAGTGCGCAGAATGACAATTTTCAAATGAACATTAATTTAACCATTTAGTTTTAGGACACAAAGGATGTGTAGGAAATTGGTTGATGAAAATGGTCACAAATAATAGAAACCACATAAAAGTATTCGCTAATCAACGCTGGACATCCATCTTGTCTCCCACACTGTTTTTACTCCATATAAAACACTCTTGAAACGCAAATCCTATTTTTAGCATAGTAGGACGAAAGTACACAGGAGGTTACGAGGGGAAAATGCTGGGTCTAAAGAATATGTGTACAAAAGGGAATAGCTACATCTTGGTGATTGGTGGCAACAGACAAGGGAGAAGACAATCCGAAAGAGAAAAAGTCAACGGGATGATCGAGGAGACTAGCCTTAAGGGCATTATGATACACTTCCGGTTGTGGCAAAAAATATCGGCCAGCACTTTAGCCCGTTTTTCTTTAAGACACAAATACTCATAGGTATATGCCAAAATGAGTGTGAAAGCAGCAACGAGTTTTCTAGCAACGACTTCCCCGGGCGGCCCTCGGGTACAGCTTGCACGGATGGTTTTACTTCAAAGATAGCAATAGGGAAAACCGCCGTTTTCACTTGCATGACTTTTATTTTCACGGAAATTAGTTTAAGGCCACCTATTCTAACTATCCACAAAGAATCAGAATTTGAAAAATAGGTAAGATTTACAATATAGGCAAAAAATTTGCCAACAGAAAACACGTCAGGGAATCTGCACGAAATTATATAAATAAAAAAACATACTTGCCCACCGTAGTAACTCTATGGACAAGTTTTAAGTGAAGAGTAAACCGTTGTAAATAAAACAAGATTTTATTGAATGAAAAATCACTTAATCAAACAACAATAATTCTTACCCCCACAAAAGCAACGCAATGCTTGTGCGGGGGATAATATTGATGTTAAATGTTTTTACAGACATTTTATGGTCTCGAACTCCTCTGGATTTTCCAGAGGAAAATAATTGTTATATTGTCCAGTACATTTCTGGGATTTCTGTCCCATTTCTTTCGATAGTCCTTCAAAACGAATATAATTTAGAAACCGCCTGTGAACATTTCACACTTCTCGTATAAGATATACAGAGAAGAGACCAAACTCGCAGCACCAAACTCAGGTGAACTGTATTTTCGACGAATTATCTACAAAAGAAGCAATTTGTTAAAGTCAAGTTGAGGTGTACATGGTTCTGATTCATATCTGTACAAATACTAAATAAACGTTTATTACGATAAACGCCGCAGTTCAGTTATAGGAGTTACCGCTGATTACTGTAGGTATAGCTACGCAGTGATAAAATTTTGTGTTCACTTCAAGCATCGTTAAATTACGACAACTCCAGAAACGTATTTTTAATACATGTGTATATAAAAACAAAACTACAGAAAAAAGCAAACACAAAATTAAAAAAAAAACTCTATCTGCTCTAACACAAAAAACTTGAAACAAAATTAAATATGTAGGAATATTCTCGTTCTATTGAGAATAACTATTGCTCTCCTTACATCACTAATAGCGGTAACCACATACCACTAGCGGTACAACATAGGGTGGCCTTATAGGTATAAGTGGTTTACAAGAATATCTCGGCTATTTTTTAACAAAAAAAATTGGTGGCGGGTGAATCGATAGCTCTTCCGGGCGGCCTTCTTTTGTCATAATGAAAGTTTCTGTCCAATGGCCTCGTACGAAAACTATGGCTAAAAATCACAAAATCAAAATTTTTAAACCGCTGAAACTTTATTTCTAGAGGTACACAAAAACATTTAACATGAAAATTATTTGCAAGAACTGATGTCAGAATGCAAAAACAGTTTTGAAATATTAGATATGACTAAATTTGGGCTCTTTTGGGATAAAAAAAAAATTGAAACAAAAATTAATAAAGCATTTTTTATAAAACGAAATATAACACTTAACTTGATGCGTCCCACTTGCCAGTTTGTTCTGTATTTAGTATAAAAAATTAAGGAAAAGTATTGGTAATATTTTGAAACTCGCAAGATCTAGTGACCCATCGAAATAAAATTATCGATTATGACGTTAATTTAAAGTAGACATAGTAGGCTATCAAAATTTGAAAATAAAGCGGTTTACATGCACTTAACCGAATGTCGAATAGCTAATCCAGAATTATGATTTTAAACAATAATAAAGGCGTATGCAAAATTTCAGCTCAATCGGATGTCAAGAAGTGATTCTAATTCAGCTTGCAAGAATCGACCCACTACATACTAACAAGGCAAGTTAAATAAAAGCTTGTAAAAAATGGGAAACTCGTAGAACTCTAGGTAACCCTATATGAAAAATTCCATTGAGAATGTCATTACTAACGTTATAACGCTATCATTGCACATTTATTTCCATGGGTAACTAGATCTTATGTCATATTTTTTCTTAAAACTTTGTTGTAAATAAAGAACAAACGGTAAGTGTGGCTTTCATTATGACAAAAGAAGGCCGCCCGGAATGCTATCGATCGATCGAAAATTAGGATTTGTTTATGAACTTGGGAAATGAAACAAGGTTTGCAAAATTTTTTCGATTTTTGTTTCTGTAAAAACCGAGTACATTTCCACAGCACTTTTTTTACGTAGAATCCACTGGCGTCAATAATTTAAGAGTTAAGTTTACAATTTGGACCCTCATTTGGACCACACTATACATTCAAAATGGAGAAAATATGCCAAATGGGCATTGGCCAAAACACAATTGATTTTCTTGAAATAGGATGTCCAAATTTTGCCGAATTCAGTCCGTTCAATTCTGAACGAACAATTTTTGCAAAGAGGCGTTAGTTTTATTTTTCGAATTTACTGGTATTTTGGGTTTAGTAGTGGATTTTATCGTTATGAAACAAGAGTACTTTTTTGTTGCAGATAAAAAAAGATGCACTTATATTAGGTATAATCTCGGGTATAACCCAGTAACACCAAAAAGATAATCCCACAAAAAGCAGCCAGCGTGCCGAGTAAAAGCACGATCCAAAAACAGGGCAAGTAGCGTCGTCTGTGAGGTACGTAGAAATTGACACCTTGTGCTAATTTCAAAAGCCTGATTATTTTGATAGATATAGCCATAATTCAATTTCAAAAAAGAACTGTATCTATTAAAGAAACGCCCTGTATCTATTAAAGAAACAACATTTTGTATAAGGCGTATTGATTGGCCTCAATCGTCATAATTTGGTTCCTCCGAGGACCCCCTATCTCCGGTTTCGGGATTTCCCATTCTCAATGAATCACCCTGTATGTGAGCGGTATTTTCAGATCCACCCAACAGAGAGCTTGACCTGGATAATAGGATAAGTGCGACAAGTGCGGTACAGCTCGCGCTTTCCCTTTCCCTGTCAATGTTGATAATATAAAGATGATAGAAAACAGAAATCCGAAGATTTTCGTCAGTTTTTTACTGGCAATTTAAAAAATTTGTACTTGACTTGAATATGTTTGTTTCCAATTCCTGCAGCGAAAAACCCAATTAAATAGTAATAGTATTTTTTTCCTTTGGTGTTTATGGAGGTGTTTATAATGCGGAGTGAAATATGATATCCAACTGTTCCTTATTTATCTTTACCAGTAATCCATATCCTTATCACGGGAATGTCCTAATTTACTTAATTACCAATAATTGTGACAACAAAATCCTAATGGGTACAGGTTTTCTAAAGAAAATAGCTGAACAAGGCATGAGATTTGATAGCGGAGTTCTTGGTAGTTCTACAGCCATATACAGAGTGTCCCATTAATAATGGTGCATAGAGCAACTGCATAATATTTTGTGCCAAAATATTACCATCGAGCTTAACAACTACCGATTAAATAGAATTTTTTTCGAAATTTGAAATAAGCTGAAAATTTCAATTTCTACATATCTCACAGAGGGCGCCACTTGTGCTGTGTTAGATCGTGCTTTTATTCGTAACTTTCTTTAGGTTATCGTTTTGGTCTCGCAAATTCATCATTTTAGCGCATCTTTTCGTTTTTCAACAAAAGCGTATACCTACACTTGTTTCGTAACGATAAAATTAACCCTTTGCGTTGAAATTGTAAAATGTGTCCCGAAAACCTATAACTCAAATATTCGAAATATAAAATTATTGTAACCTATTGTACCTGTATATGTTACAGACTCGGTTACAGATGAAAGAAGAAAAAATGCAATTTGCATTGGGTTGCTCTATGTACCATTATTATTGGGACACCATGTATAAAACCTATACATGTCTTTGTAACAACCCAACAGCAAGTAGGTAGGTATTTATAGGGTTGGATTTTCAAAGCATACTTTACGTTTACATTCGAGCATGCGCATATACGATTTGGCCGTAAGAATAAGGCCGAATTCTTATATTCATCGTTGGATTTACTGATGTCACCAAAGTCCACCAAAGGTGTGTTGAAATCAATCGCTTGCTTACATATCAATAGTAGGAGGTTGGTGGACTAGTGGAAAGAGCGACCTAACGTAAATTGTTTTGCTTGTTTTGTTTACAAACTACTATTGAATACTAGAGTTTGCCCTAAGAATAAAGTGTAAAGTTAACCAACTTCAATTATTATTCCGTAATACATATCTACTATTCCCCGGTGATGATGTTCGTAGCGTCGCCGAACTACCTATTTAGACTGCATGTTTTTCTGCCTTCGATCGACAACCGCTGATGGCCATGAGCGCTGGACAAATTGTGGATTCGCGGTATTGCTCCTTAATAGTCTTATTAGTGTGACTTACTAATTATTGTCCTACACTCACTGGGATTACTACGGTTTTCTAGGGTTTTCCGTAGTACTTGAGTGAATACTCTCCTAATTCTGTCGGGAAAAGTCGGCCCTAGCTGCAAATGGCAACAAAGATAAAATAATAGTAATTGCCCCCCTCTCCCGCGTAAGTATTCAGTTGGTTCTGGGGTACTCCCAGTTTGGAGTATTGTGAGGTTTTAATTCTAGGTTTTTTGCTTATGGGGACAATGGACAAATGATCAATTAAACTACGCAAATCATTAGCTGACGTTTCGACTATATTGGCTTTAGTCTTCTTCAGAGCACTACAATAAAATCTCGAATAAAATCAACAACAATATTTTTTACAAATTAAAACCTTGCGTTTGTTTCATATAAAAGATTACAGTTAATACATTATTACTTTAACAACTGGTACATATCAATACAAAATACATAAACTATACACTATACAAAGGAAAATAAAACATAGGTAAAATTATTATTGACAGATTGAAACTCACCTGATTCTAACAGGTTAAAATTTGTCTGGATACTATCATCATAGAACATGATTTGACATAAATTGTAAAAGACATTCCAATTATGTGTATATACAACAACAAAATTGTTGTTGTATATACACATAATTCTTGGAATGTCTTTTACAGTTTATGACAAATCATTATGTTCTATGCTGATAGTATCCAGACAATTTTTAAACTGTTAGAATCAGGTGAGTTTCAATCTGTCAATAATAATTTTATTTTTCTTTGTATAGTTTATGTATTTTGGATTTATATGTACCAGTTGTTAAAGTAATAATGTATTCACTGTAACTTTAATACCTTATCCCGGTTTTAATTTGTAAAAACTATTATTGTTGATTTTATTGTAGTGCTCTGAAGAAGACTAAAGCCAATATAGTCGAAACGTCAGCTAATGATTTGCGTAGTTTAAGACTCAATGTACAGCACGTACGTGGTGATTTTGTCCATTGCCCCCATAAGCAGAAAACCTACAATTAAAACTCTATAGTTGAGCACTAAATTCAACCACCACATTATTGTGAGGGTGAGAATTATTATTATTATTACTATTCCAGTTGCATAAACGCACATATTCAAATACCTACATGGTTTTTACTTTTATTCTTATTGCTATTCTTATTACTATTCTTATGAAGTGAAGCCTAAACCTATCTTTATCTATTGTAGGTCACTGTGGATATCCTTTTAATGAGTGTATTGGGTAAAAGCATAGACTTATAAGTCTATGGGTAAAAGTTGGGCTCTATTTGACATGTTTGCCAAGATGAGCTCTCTGTATTGTCTTCTATGTGTCCTTAATCCTAGACCAGAGCAGCTTCCCACACATTACGATTCCATTATTTAGCAATTCATAGAAAAAACCTTTTGATGAATTTGGCAGCTCCTATCATGGGAATATAAAGTAAAGCAACCGAATCATCTCGAAATAGTGTTTATCATAAAAATGACCCTTACGTTTCGAGGTACTGGAAAATCCTGTAGACCGGCTTCCGATACATGAGAAATCCTTCCACCTTCTCCACCATCATCGTACACTGCTAGATCATCGTCACATGTCACCGTATCCCGGCGACCGACGCGTGGGTCTCTCCCGGGGCCGCAGCGGCACGCACCTAGCACACGCACTCGAGGAATCGCGTCAACGTCGAGCAACCGAACGCACTCCGCACGGCACCGGCCTACTGGACGGCAACTCCGCCGTCGGTCGTGCAATTGATGTCGGAGGCGAAGACGCGGAGTGGGCGGTGGCGGCGCCGGGGCGCAAGCGCGCGCGCCCTCCGCCACCCCTGATCGTTAGCGTCGGGTCGCAAGGGAGTTAGGGAGGCGTCGCGACGCCGGCTGCGGGGATGAGCCTGTACCTACTGGGGGTCACGCGTCACGCGGGCTAGCGCACGGTGTTTGGCAAAAAAATGCGCAAAACCAGGGCGAACTTTTACACGGAAACCACTATCATATGTTGCGCTAATGACCGGAAGTGTCCCGAAAAAATTATTGAAATCATGAAATCTAGAGACAATAATACGTATAAAACCAGCGCCATGATGTTTTTCAGCGGCTATTGCGGGTGCGCTGACTTGGTTACTAGGCAATGTTGTCAAACGCACGAATTAAAAATGTTTGACCCTTTGGGAGTAGCAACGGAGTTGCGCCTTTCTATCATTACAATAACCCTGTGGGAGTTAAACAAGTTTCTTTTTAGGGCAAGGAAAATATCAAATATGATGTCAATTTCGTTTCGAAAATATTCTTTAGACTTTTGTAATTAAATAAGAAAATCGCTACACTCAGGCCAGGGAAAATTTTTAAGGAAACATTTTTCGTGCGTTTGACAACATTGCCTAGTAACCAAGTCAGCGCACTCGCAATAGCCACTAAAAAACATCATGGCACTGGTTTTGTATTATTGTCTCTAGATTTCAATAATTTTTTCGGGACACTTCCGGTCATTAGCGCAACATATGAAAGTGGTTTCCGTGTTTCTGGGATTATGTACAACACAAAGGTAATTTTAGTTTTTCTCTAACCCAAAAGTGGATAAACTAGAAAATGACCGTGATTGGAAAGGTTAGCGTAGCCCCACCCCGCCGCCATCTTGAAAAAAAATTGGAACAGTTTTATCTCGTTTAATATATCTACTAAAAGAATTAGGACAAAATGACTGGGCTTGGAATTTGCTACATTTTTTGTTGGGGCGAACTTTCCGCATTTCATTCCCAAAAAGATAGAGGGCGCCAAAGTTTCCAAAAAACATTTTTCCACATTTTGACCGAGAAAAATTAATTTAAATCCAAAATTTTGTTAACAAAAGTTGCAATCTTGAAAAAATCTATCCAAATCAATGGGCCTTATTCCCTAGGTTGAAGTTAGGTAATTTGTATGATTAAAAGAGAAGAACATAGTCAGTAATTTCATGTAGTAGAGCCCGATTTACAAACAATATTTAAATGTACCGCCACATTTTGGATCAATGAGAGTACGCCCCGCTTTCTTTAAGGTGGATAGGTAGGCTTTCTTTAGTTCTCGTTTGTCGACGGTATTTTTTTCAAATTTTCCATTCGAGTATGATGTCAAACTTAATATACAAATATACAAAGTGTTGTTAAAAAGTTATTTCAAAAATACCCCTTCAAAAAAGTGTGTATACAGGATGTTTCATTAAGGGTGAAGAGGTACCATATCTCAGGAATTAAAAGTCCTGGAGCTTTGGGGAAAAATCTTCTTAAGTAATGAGGTCACGAAAAATAGCTGGAAATTATTGTTAAGTTCGTAGGTCGGCCGCTAGGAGACGTAAAATTACATAAAGGTATATCAAAAATAATTTTATTGCACTCTTCAGTAAATTTCCAACAATTTTCGTTAAGAATTTTTTGCTCTAGCTCTTCAAATAGAGGTGAAACGGGCGAAAATGCTGCTAACTCCGGTTTTGCTTAACCGAATTGGTCGAATTTGGGCTTGTTGTACAGAGTATTCCTTCTTCTATCAAATGATTGTCCAATAAAGTCATTTCGAATTTCGTGGACACCGCTAGAAGGCGGTAATTGAAAAATTTCCCTTTTATTACAATCTTCTCCGAAATTTTAAATGCAATGACATATTTATTCTGTTATAATCGAAAAGTAGATTAAATTCACAACAAAAAATACCAAAAGTTCAAATCGATATCATCATTAGTTTCGGAGTTATCGCCAAAAGAATAATTATTATTAACATGCTGTTTGAAAGAAGGTAGGTATTTGTTGTCAATAGATTTCCGTGGTCAAGCAAGCCATTAAATAAATAAAAATCTGCTTGAGCTTTTCGTAAATACCTGACAGCGTATTTACGTTCCGCCAGTGGAGCATGTTCAAAACATTGAAAATATACGGCAAGCATAATAATATAGTAAGCGTCGGCATTCGTATAAGACATTTTTTAATAAATGCAACACACACAATTTTAACTCAAAATTTACAAAAATCCAAGATTTGGCATAACGATTTTGTTTCATGGCTTACTAGATGATTTTCGAGATAATTTTTTATCAATACGACAGGTAAGGTAAGTAAATTATAAGAAGTTTAACGGAATAAAAAGTGAGAAAAATAGCAATTATTTACGAAAAGCTCGAGCAGATTTTTATTTATTTCATGGCATGCTTATGACCACGGAAATCTTTGAAAACAAATATCTACCTTCTTCTTTCAAACAGCATGTTAATAATTATTCTTTTGGCGATAACTCCGAAACTAATGAGGATATCGATTTGAACCTTGGGTATCTTTTGTTGTAAATTTAATCTACTTTTCGATTATAACAGAATAAATAGCAATTAAAATTTCGGAGAAAATTGTAATAAATGGGAAATTTTTCAAATCGCGCCCTCCCTCTATCGATGACCACGAAATTCGAAACGACCTTACCGGACAATCACTCGATAGAAGAAGGAAAGCTCTCTTCAACAAGCCCAAATTCGACCAATTCGGTTAAGCCAAACCGGAGGTACAGGCATTTTTTCAAGTCAAGGTTTATCCGTCCGTTTCACCTCTATTTGAAGAGCTAGAGCAAAAAATTCTTAATAAAAATTGTTCAGAATTTGCTGAAAAGTGCAATACATATTTTTGATATACCTTTATTAGTAATTTTTTGAGAAAACTCCTTTTTCAAATTTACTGTTGCAAATACGCGTACGCGCCCTAGCGGCCGACCTACGAACTCAAAAATAATTTCCAGCGATTTCTCGTGACCACATTACTCACGACGATTTTTTCCCAAAGCTCCAGGCGTTGACCGATATATTATTAAAGACTGCTTACGGCTGTCACGTCTGACACATTTTTGGCTCACCATGCGCTTTCCGGAGATAAAATACAATGCAGAATACATTGTTAGCCATCAGAGCCATCTGTTTTCCAGGACATGCAACTATAGCCGTGAGAAGTCAGTCAACACTCCAGGGCTATTAATTCCTGAGATATGGTACCTCTTCACCCTTAATGAAACACGCTGTATATGGTTGGAATTGGGAAAACAAAAGAAACCTAAAAATCCCAAAATATACAGGGTGTCTCAAAAATCTGACCAAGTTATACTCCCTTCCGGTCAAACCGGAAATCGGAAATGAGAACCGGCAATTTTATGTTACTCTCCCTATATTCATTAGGTACTAACATTCCATGTTAAAATCAAACTTCACAATTTTTTGGAAGAGTATCTATTTTTTGAAATTACTTTTTGGCAACACTTTGTATTTATTAAGTACACGGCTTGGGTGAATCGAATCGAATTGTGAAAAATGAAAAATCGAATTTTCCATGTTATCCCCAGGGGCAGTGGCGTAGCTATGCTAGGGCAATTCGGGGCGTCGCTCCGGGGCTCCGCGGGTTTAGGGGCCCCTTAATCCTCGACATTCCTTTCGTACTTGACAATTCGAACTCTCTCCCAAAATAAGTAATATTTTTAATCGCCAAAAAGACGAAAACATTTATTAAAAATTCAGGCAATCCTGATTGCGTACTCTTTGAGAGGCAAACTTCACGTCATCTCTTTTAAATGTATTCCTTCCTACATCGGCGTAACACTCAGTATTTTTTGCGACAGACGCGACTCCGCTCGCCGGCCGAGTATTCCCAGAGACAACAGTCACAGAGTCGTTTTGTTCATCTCTCAGCAGCGATTATTATTATGTTACATGTTTATTTATATTAATATTAACCCTCAGTAAAAACTATTACGGACCAGCTGATTTTTTCAGAATTATTGTTCTTGGATTGTCTTCCAACGAAGCGATGACACCCAAACCACCGTAGCGATAGAGGTGGTTTCGTATTTATTTTTTAACAAAAAACGATGTAGACAAAAGCTGTAGCTATAGGTAATTTAATTCCCTACAATTTTTCTTATGTTTTTTGTAACTATTTTATTTTACGAGTTATAGAAGAAAACGCCGCTTACTATGAACCCATAACTTGTAAAATAATAAAGTTATAAAAGAAATTCATAAAGCAAGGTTGGGGATAACTTTTTTATCTACAAGTTTTATCAGTGTTTTCTTTGTTATAAACAAGTAAGAAACCATCCCTAATGGGAGCTCTAAGGAGGGTCTATAAGTGTGATATTTTGATTGGATACTCAGAAAACAAGGAACAACCTTAAAAAATTAATTTTCCGCAATTTTTTAATTTGAAAGACCCCTAGCTACGCTACTGCCCAGGGGCCACTCGTAAATTTCCCTTCATTCTACTCAACATCTATGTACTTTTCAACCCTCTTCGAGGCTTGCATGCGAAAATGGGGCACCTAAATCTGTCACTATCTGACGGTCTATTATTATAACCAGCGCCATTTATAATTTAACACAATCTCAGAAATTAATAAAATTAAACTGTTCTTTAATAACCTATAGAAGTTAGGTTAAAGCCACAGAAAACCACGGTTAAGGTTAAACCTCGTCACAAATCCTATATTTCTGCCAGATATGCTAAATACACCCCCTGGGACGCACCTGAAAACAATGGTGCCAACGTTGGATAATCAAATTAACACTAGATAAAAAGAGACATTCTATAATCACGGCTTTAGTAGTAGCAGGAAGTTGACAACAAAGCTAAAATTGAAGCACACTTTCAACATACTTCATGATGCACTTATAAAAAGAGTCCGGTCTGGAATTTGGAAGTCCTCCGGATTTTGAGCGTTTTTCAATAAACTATAAGAAACCAGATATTTTGTTGGTACTTATCTCGAAAAGGCTTCAATAGGTAGTAACTACTCATAAATATAGGAAAACTTAATAAGCACATTGCTTCCTCACATGCACCATGCATCAACCTTTTATGTCGAATGATAATGAGTATAAAGTTAAATCGATCAGAATGACAGACGAAGAATATTATTTGAATAAAGGATTCTTCAGCATTGATAATCAGAATAGTGAATAGTGTACCAATATTAAAAGCAATTGGCCTAGTACTTTTTGCAGTAATAAACAAAATTGAAAATAAACACAGTACATAGGCCGATTGTGCTGAAATTTAATACATGGGTAACATTTTCTGTTGTCAACAATTTTGACTGGAAACATTTTTTGATACCATCAAGGAAAAAGTACTGCCTAATAATGAAATTAAGTTTATCGCTCCCAACAATTTCCATGATTTTTAAATTTCTAAAGCTCTAAAAAAATAAATTTGATAGCCGCAAATTTAGCATATTTTTGAAAAAGTGAATTCGTTTTGTTAAGTGTTACGAAAATTTTGCTTGTGTCGGGTTATGGTTTGTTTTTACACTGGAAACTGAATTGAAAAAACGTGTTTTTTTTCCATGAAACTAGGGTTAATATTAATAAAAATAGTCTAATGGGGGGGGGGGGTGATCAAGTGAGGTTACTTTTGGTTTTTTAATCAGTGGAGGTTTGTTCATGGAAGAAATTCGAAAAATTAACGCGTTTAGAATGACCAATTTAATTAAAATTCGCGCAACAGATCTCTAAAATATGTTCACTAGATCCTAGAACACCAACTGCAGTGATAACAAACCCACACATACGCAGCGCATCCTCATTTTGTGTAATTTCAGAAGAGCTTATATTTTATACCTATATATGGAATCATTGAGTATTATTCCTTTACTCAATGATGGAATATAATCACATACCAGTAGGTATATTAACATATACCGCTTTTGGCCCTATTGCGAACGGCAAGGCGCAGGGAACGAAAAGAGATGAAATTCGCCGCCATTTTTAACCCTTTATTGGCAGTTTGAATGGTGGCTACTTTATTCCATATTTAAATTTTTTTATACGGTATGAATGAAATTGCATTATACTTTTTTGAAGGCGCCGGTAAAATCATATAATCGTCATTTTTTCTTTATATTTTGCAGGGTTAATAGCTTTCGTTTTCATATTTACGAGATCAAAAAATGACTTTGGTAAAGCATTGTAAAAATGCGAAGAGACTTTAAATCCGCAAATTGTGAAACTACATTCCATAGGTAAGTAAATAGGTATAATTTTTTGCCAAATAATATTGCTTTTTCATTGATATTCTCTGATTTCTTGCTGATTTTTAGGTTTTCAAGAGAAGATACTAAATTTAGAAAGTGGCTCAGTACTCTAGGTGTCATCGACAATAATATTCTCTGGAAGGACTCTATGTATGCGTGTTCTATTTCTTTTGAGGAACAAGATTTTTTAATGCAATACGAAAGAACGCGTAAAAAAGCGCTTTACCATCTAGAAAGCTAACCGAAGAAGCAGTGGAGTCAAAATTGGTAAGACCGCACCAAATAAATTCATTACAGTTCAAGAAGTAACTCATGGAGATGGGGAAAATGGAGACATTGTAATTCTCGATACGACGAAGAGAGCCGCATTTCTGAAGCAAATAGAATTAACAGAAGAAATGGATTCAGCAGCAAGTAAACCTGTTAATTGCAGATCACCGCCAGCAAAATTATTGAAGCTTATGAAAGAAGCAAATATTAAAGTGGTAGAAGTTGAAGTTACAAAGTTTTCTTTTGCTTGTATTTTATAAACAAACAAAAAGGAAAAGTTCTAAGGAATAAAACAAGCCGCCTAAAGAATCAGAAATAGGTATAGATATGTTCCTGGAAAATAGGTTATTATTATTAAAAGTATTCAAAGAAATAGTTATCCGAAGTAATATTGTATGAAAATGTTAGATAATTAAAAATATTTTCATATTTTTTACTGCAGCTATTGTATAAGGTATAATGTACTATAATAAATTATATTAGTTCTCTTTATGATGATTAAAATATGTTGTTTTGATTAAGTTCTATAATTTCTCAACCTATAAAACCAAAACCAACAAAAGTCTTGGACCTATGTTGTACTTTGAACTGAAATAATTTCCATTTTACATAAAACGACAACCAAGACATTACATTATTTATGGAACCCACCCGTATAAATTATTTCAAATTTCCCTCATTTAGGGATTTAGGGTTAAAAATGGCCGCCAAATTATTCCCCAGGTCGGACGTCTTTTTTGGGCGGCATAGGTTCCTCTAGGTATGTGAATATAATATACAGTGTGTCTGGTTTTTCATGTTAATACCCCTGAAAATGTAAGTAGGCTGGGGGAATTGAACTAAGCAATTTTTTTTTATAGATATAGATATGTGAATGGTCATCATTTGCAAACTATTGGTTTGGCATTGCCGCGAAAACCTGGCCTACTGCGATTTTTAAAGGGGTGCGTTTTTCAAAAAACCATATTAGGCATTTTTTTAATTTAAGATCTGGCACAACAGCGTTAATCAGGACACACCAAAACCCCCACATACCAAATTTGAACAAAAAATATACAGGGAGTTCCATTCTGCAAGGTGTCAAAGTTGAGCAAAATAGGAATTTTAAAGTCATCTGGCGAGTCAAATGTGTCATGGAATTACTTCAAAACAGTTGAATAGTCAACAGGACCGTTCAAAGTGTTGGGGTGCAAAGATTCAATACAAAAATATACAGGGTTTCTCTGCATCATCTGAAAATGCTGATATTTTATGAAACTTTATACGGGTCAAAAATGCTCTGTAATTATCAAAAAAAATGTTAATAAACACAAAAGTAATTTATTTTCCTACAAAATGCCAACCAACAAATAAAAACAATTTAAATTGTTGGACTTTTCTTAACAAAGTCACTGTCTAAGACGTTACATTTTTGGTGTGTTTCCAGTTGTGGCATACCAGCTACCTTAGCTCATATGGACTTATTGACTGGCAGGCTTCTGTATTTTTTAGGCTTAGTTCGTTTATAATGCCTGGGGTGGTTTGACATACTCGATTTTTGACTCCACAAAGTTTCAAAATTCAGTATTTTGAGTCGGCACAGAGAAGAACACTTTGTATATTTTTTATTGGATCATTGCGCATCAACAATATGAGCGGTCCTCTCTCATTCAATTGATTCGAAGTAATTCCATGGCTCACTGGACTCGCCAGATGCCTTTAAAATTCCTATTTTGCTCAACTTTGACAACTTGCAGAATGGAACTCCCTACATATTTTTTGTTCAAATTTGGTATATGAGGGTTTTGGCGTGTCCTGATTAACGGTGTTGTGTCAGATTTTAAATAAAAAAATGCCTAATATGGTTTTTCGAAAAACGCACGTTGTTGGTTGTTGTGTTAACATGAAAAACCAGACACAATGTATATTAGTGTACCTATATTCGCCATATTTTATATACCTATAGAAAGACACACATTTCTATGTTTTTAGATTTTTCGGGTATATAAAAGCGAATTTTTAAGTTGTTCCTTAAAATGAAACTGTTATTTGTAAATGTCTTATAATTATAAGATCAACTGACTTACCTCTAAGGAAGTTTGAGCTGAATTATACTGCAGTCTCATCCGATTATTACAAATACTAATGTAGTTTGCTTCACTCTGTACAAACGCCATACAAACGTTTAAAGAAAGGTGTTTTTTGTCCCAACTGCCGCCAGCCACCCGATCGTCGCTAAAACCATCTCAGTGCTTATTTTGTGATAGATCGTTAAGGGTGGGGATTCAGGGAGAGTTTGTAATAATCGGCTGAGACTGCAGTATAATTCAGCTCAAACTTCCTTACAGGTAAGTCAGTTGATCTATAATTATACTGCAGTCTCATCTTTCATAGATGTTTAAATAACAAGAACGATCTATCAACCAATTGATTCAAAGATATTTTGAAAACAGATGCACTTTTGACTAACGTATTGTAGGTATGTATGTCCACGTCCACCAGTTGAGCTAATACGCTGAAAAAATGTCTCCAACTTTTATGTCGGTCTGCAAGAATGCATACCTATATTATCTAATAAAAAAATATATGACAAGTATAAAACATGCAAAACTGTAATTAATGTGGCTTCTCAGAAACAAGGTCTCTGTTGGGAAGTAGCAACTAGCAATAAAATTCTTGAAGAAAAACTGTATATTGCAAGTTACAGCTAGTTATAATCCTGCAGTTACATTATTAGACCTTATTACGACCATCGGGTGACTGGCGGCAGTTGGGACAAAAAAACACCTTTCTTTAAACGTTTGTATGGCGTTTGTACAGAGTGAAGCAAACTACATTAGTATTTGTAATATATGAAGGATGAGACTGCAGTATAATTATAGTTTGAAAGTTGGTGTAGCGGGATTTTTGCGAACGGTTTCAACCAATGAATAAAGAACCTCAGGAAGAAGCATGTTTGGGATTAAGGCGCGACAGGGATAGTTCCTGCATATGGCGGGATGCCGTTTCTGGTTTCAGAGTGGCGTGCACTTTTGAGTGGTTTCAATAAACTAATCGAGACAAAAATCCTAATTTTTCGTAAAATCAGTACCTACAATACAGGCAAAACATTATAAGGCACGTTTATGTCCTTAAGTTTAGGAATCCTTGATAATACAGCAATTCTAATTTTACATTTTTAATTATGAAGTAAGTACCTACACAAAAGCCTTTGCCACTTTGGTGCATGACCTCAAAAGTTAATTTAATAAATTACAAAATTACTTACTTACCGATGGATTATTATCCCCAAATATTTAGTTTTGCAAGCCAGGAAAGAGCCACAAGCCGCACAGCTAAGCATAAAAGTATCGAAACGCCACATACCGGCATCTAGCATCGTGTCAGATCTACACAGGGCGATTTCCGTCTCACGTAGTTTTAATATCCATAGAGCTTCGACTGGACCAACACTATATTAAAGACCTGTGCATAGCGCTGTTTTAAGCATCGCCACTGGCGCCACACGACGAAACAAATTTACACAGTGGTTTAATGTTAAAACACCATTGTTGCAGAATCTTTTATAAAATAAAAACATGCAAATGTGTCTGTTACAACGAATTTAATATCCAAAATAAAATATTTGTTTGTTATGTCTCTTTAATTTGAAAACTTCACATATGGCATATTTCCATACATTTTCTTAAGAAAAGCGAGTCTAAAAAGCAAGCAAGATTATTTGGTACCTTTGGTTTGAAATGAAATCCATGGCTAGTTGTAGTGTAAGTAAGCATAAAACGCATTCGATTTTTTAGTTTCTTGTTTATATGGAGGACTATTGGTTCGCTTTGGAGCTATAAACAAAATTTTCTATTTTCATTCTTGCATGCGTTACAAAATAATCTTCCAAAATAATATCTAGAATTTTCTCTTCTTGAACTGGTTGATCAGATCATCCCATAATTCGAAAATAGTGTTTATTCTTCTGCAATTCACCTAATGGTGTGTGGCAATGTGCATACCATTTTCTTCACGTGCATGGAAATTTCATATTATCACAAACAAATCTACCTATAAAAGCTGTGTTGATAGGATAAAACTGCAAAATACTGGACGCAAAGACAATTCGTTACCGTAAAAAGAAGGCAAATCGTAATAAAGCTGGATATTTAAAATTTGGAACATTTTAAACGTCAGTAACTGACATACCAATAACCACAGAATACCCCCCTATAACCTATAATAGTAGCCACCCGGCCACCCCAATCCGTAAACAACAATGAAATATGACGTCATGCTCGGGTCTTTAATATATTGTCGGTCCAGGCTTCGACCCCTTCCTGGGGACCTTTACTCATTGACGTACCCTAATTGATCTTAAATGTGGTGTGAGATTTAAATTTTGCTAATAATAAATTGCATGCTGCTTTCACGAAAAATTGGTTTTTACTACATTAAAATTCATATGTTCATTTTTTTTTTAGTCACACAGAACACTTGGCTTCAACCTCGTATTATTTAAGGCCCATTGTTGAGAGAATATGGCACTCGACCCATTATTAATTTTGTCGACGCGAAACGCGTGATCAAGAAGGTCGCCGCCACCGAGTGCGTTCACATTAAACCGCCAGTCGGAAGCTAATTAATAATAAATAAATCCCCACAGGTGTGCTGTCGATTGAAAAACACCATTTCCTGTGCGGGGCCGCGTGGTGCTATGCACGCGCCTGCACACTGGAATACACAATTCGGGCAACCGGCCAGCTTTTTGCGTCACATTCCTGTGCGTTTTTCTACAAAATGTTTTTTTTTCATTTATTATTTCTCTAATTTCTATATTTCACACAACACACTAATCACCTGGTAACATCTCAATCACTTTGTTTGTTCAAGAGAATGTCCAAATTAAATTCCTTGACCCCAAAACTATAGAAACGACTTGACTTATCACTGGCTATTTTCAAATTCACCAATGACAATGACCCAAAATTGTTTTTGCTCAAAGTTTGGTTTTCGACGTCTTAAAACATTTTAAAACCATTTAGCGAATATATTTTTTTGAAATTTTTTTGTTGAATACGTAGGTCTACTCGGCAAAAAAATCGGAAGTAGTTCCGAATATCCCAAACTAATGAATTTTCGGTTGCGAATAGACTTTTGGTGTCTAATTATTTACTTTCTACTCAATATAATAACGTATTATTATTAGACGATCAAAAGAACCCGATAACTTCAGTCGCGAACTTACTAAATAGAAACTTTCAAAGTAGCCTACGATACATACAAATTCATTACTCCTAGAAATACTGACAGAAGCACCGAATCCCCTACTGCCTCTTCCATGGCCTTTTGCCCATACGATAATAACATTTACAGATCGAATTTCTCACTAACACAAGTTCAAGTCAGAGTTCAGACAGGGTCATGGCTGTTCAACTGCTGTTCTTTTTGTCGCAAAGTGGTAATTTGTTAAGTCCAAAAGTGCTTAAAACGTTATGTAATTCTCTTATATTATCTTATTTAAATTATAGAGCTGTTGTGTACAATTTTGTCATAGATCACTAAATAAAACAAGATATTCAGAAGATACATAACTCTTGTATTCGTTTAATATTTGGTATTAAAAATTTTTAATCTGTATCGACGAATAATAATGAAAGTAATTGGCGAAATGTGGAGGAGAGGCGATTTGTTCATAGATGCGGTCTTTTTCAGAAAATTATAATTGACAAATCACCAGCATATATTTTTAATAAAACAGTTTGTAGTCGGCAAATTCCTCAATTAAACCTACGTAATCCTGATTTGATAGTCACTCAGTCACTCCTAAATTGAATTCAATTTTATTTTTAAGAGCTGTTCTACATGCAGAGTAGCTAAAATTTATAATAGGTACTTTAAAGTCATAATTGAAATCAAAGTTGTTGAATACTTTCAAGTTAAGTTAAAATTATTGATATTAAAGGTCGGTATTGCTCCCTTCATGAAATAATGTAAGTTTAGTGGTATGATAAGTAAACAGCTGTATGTGCATACAATGAGTGATACAAATTAATATAATGCTATATTAAAATGTGTTGGAATTAGGTTCAGATTTAGGTTTAGTTGAAATTAGGATTAGGCATGCAATGGAAGAGGGATAAAATATCGAACTTCGCCATAATAATGTGTTGTTATTATTTGACACTAGGGAAATATTGATATTATTAATGCTTCTTTCGCATAATTCATGTTTCTTCTTATTGTTAAAAAGTTTTTATAACAACCCTAACATAAAATACAAGAATCAAGTTTACTCTAAAACATTAATAAATTCAAAAAAGAGACAAGATAACTTTTTTATTTAGCATTAAATTGTACAGAACATAAATTGGACACTAATTATGTAATGATTATGTTCGCTGGAAAAAGGGAAAAGAGTCGCCTTTTCCCTAAATTTCGGTTTGTAGCCCTCAGCAGTGTATTAATTTTTTTCTTGTATTACATGTAGCGCGAGGCAATTGCCTTTTATCGGCTCGAACCGTTCCCTGGGGTAAAGGAAATGTTTACAGTTGGCGTTATCTTTGGGAAGCGCACAAACATGACACACATACACGTCGCTCTATTTATGTTATCCTTTAGGCGGGCACGTTTTGTTGAGGGAGATAAAGGCGAGGTTTTGGGTTTAATGCGAGGGAAAATGGAAACCAGGGGCGGATAGGACAGGCACACTATCGGAGAGTTCCCGGTTGACCGTCCTGTAGCCCGATGGGCCGAGCCACACGGGATAGAAGGAATGCAGACTCGATCGATGACGTCACATACTCAGGCCGATTCCAATTAAGATATTCTATGCGTTGCGGTATTTTGCGGAGTTTTAGGACCATTTTTTTTAACACATACCATAAGAAACCGAAAAATATTACGCACAACAGAAAATAAATTATTCTAAACAATTAAATTCGTAGTAATAAACATGATAAACTAAATGAAATTTAACAATTATTATTAAAGGTGGCTTTATGCAGCACTCATTATCGCTTCTCTATCACTGCATTATCATTTTATAGAGTAGATTATAAAGATAAAAGTTATCTTCTAATGCGGGGTACCGTTAAAATGTATTGTGTATGGCCAAATCTTTGGAATGCGCATTCAAGTCCGTAAATTTGATTTTTAGCCCGCGCAATTGAACCCGCGCGGGGATGACTGTGATTGTGTGGCGAAAAGTCGTTGTGCCCTTCATTCTTTTGACATTAGCGCGCGCGCAAGTTCTCGTCTCAGTTGATGGCTCTCTTTTCTCTTTTCTCGACACAAGTACCTAATGTCCGCAATAAGGCAATTTTTTCAACAGATAAATGTGGGAATAGTCATGGCGAATCAGAAGCACTTGATTGTGCAAGCGCACGCTACTATCCTATAACGTTGAGTGAACAATTCACATAAAGAGGTACAACAGCTGTCAAATCTGATAGTTATTTTCAAGAAATTATTTGACAGTCGTTGGTCCTCTATACAAACATTTCACTCAACGCCTAAATAAATCTCCTTTCTGGGTGACATGACTGACAATCTATAGACGCGCAACTGACGAGAAGAGGCGCAGTGTGTGGGATGAACTGAGTACGCGTTTAACTTAAATTATTAAAGGGAAAACGCAAACACTTAACCGTGCTCTGTGTGTGTGTGTGTGTGGGGGGGTGCACTGTATCAGAGAGAACTCTCTCTTTCAGGCTATTTTTATTATCATGGCGCAAAATTTCCTTCACGGGCAAATAAGAAGACTGCAACTAATGATAAAAATTAAAAAAAAATGTTAATAGAAGGCTATGATTTTGTACCATTTTTTGGTACGACGTAAAATAAGGGTACTTTACTCTTATGTCGTATTTAAGTTTTTGACTTCCCTTTGTATATCGCGATACTTGCATCAAGTTTATTGGGCCCAGCAGTCCATGGTGTTTGCTTTGGATTCTAAGTTTATTTTCCCGGCAGGTGCTGACAGCAGGAGCTTTATACTTTTTCGCGGGGGTTTTCCCCTGGCAACTGCAGTTCGTTCGATTGATTGACTATCCCGACATTCTCGTAAATCACTCACATCAAATATACCCGCTCTTTGGCAACTTCCATCCAGGCTTCCGAGAAACCACATGCAATCTTTATACAGGGTGTTCCTAAATATCATGTACATATGGAAGGGGGTAATTCTTTGGCCCATTTTAAGAAAAAACTTCATATAAACGTATGTCGTAAACGTAACGTAAACTTTTGAGATACAGGGCGTTGAAGTTCATTTTTTTAAATTGAATTTTGGCTACATCTCCCGAAATAATCAAGCTGCTGAACTGAAATTTGGCACTGCTATGTTTTTGGGGATGGAGAATAAGCTGAAAATGTCAATTTCTACGTATCTCACAGAGGGTGCCACTTGCGCTGTTTTTTGATCACGCTTTTACGCGTAACTTTTTTGAGGTTATCTTTTTGTCCTGCAGGTCCATCATTTTAGTGCATCTTTTCATTCTGCAAGAAAAAGGTACTCTTGTTTCATAACGATTAAATCAACCGTTTGCTTTGAAATTGCCAAAACGTTCTCCAAAACACCAAAAAATTTAGTATTTTTTAATTATTATTGTAAGCAACTTCTAATTTATTCTTTCCTATCTTTAACGAAAAGGGGTTTCCATCCATTAGAAAACTATAAAAATGCGAAAATATCAAAGCATGCCAATTTATTATCAAATCTGATACAAAGGCTGAAATTTTTAATTCATAACATCTTTTTCCAATCATTTTTTTAAATATCTCTTGCAGGAAAAAAAGTTATGGAAAAAGAATAATAAATAACTTATAGAATCTTACTTGTAAGGTGATTTTAGAATTTGTAAACTCCGTTAGAGAAAGTTTTTCAAGAGATTTACTTTGACACAAAGTAAAAAATAAGCCAAAATCACAAAAATTAAGAGGGTGGGCGTTTTATGTGGAGAATCATACCTACAAGACTTAGAACTTTGTTACTGTTTTCTATAATTTTTCATAATAATTGAACAAATTACAAAGAACAAAGAATTGGTTCCACAGCAATATGGTGTTTTCTGCGCTGGTATTTTCATTATTATTTTTATAAAAGGTAGAATTTCAGAAAAAGTCATAGTTGCTCCTAATTACTAAATAATATATTATTTTTCTTGAAATCGGCAGTGAAATGTCCCAAAATCGTCATTAAAAGCTCAGAAATCATACAATAATGACCTACATTATTGTACGATTTTTTCAATAAGTAGGCCTTGGCGAGATGTAAACTTCAAACGTCAGACGCGGAGAAATCGCCCGTCAAAAGTGACCAAATATTCAAAACCCGGCCGATAAAGGCCCATTTAACTTTTCGTACACATTGCGAAATTGTCTGTTCGAAGGTGCCGTGTCTTGTCTTACTTGACCTAGGTAGAGCGATCATCAAAGTCAAGCAACCTCGTGCACAGTTGGTTCATGGACGGGTGATCCCGTATGATTATTTTCTTGCCTATTAAAACTTTTTTTTTCCGATTTAAAAAAATATATAATATGTACCTCGGCACTGAAGTTCTTTTTATGACTCATGTGGTTTATTTGCCTCGGCCAGAGGCCTCGGCAACTAAATTCCACATGAGTCATAAAAAGTTGAACTTCAGTGCCTTGGTACATAAATAACTATTTTACTACTAACCTGAGAAATCATCATTATTTACCTCGTTCCTCTAATGAGAAGTAATATTTCTCTCCCTAGGTAAATAATGATAATAAAAAAATACCTAGGTAAATAATGAAAAATTTTCTATATGACATTTAAAACTTAGTTTCATTTTATTAGCTATTGCAATATTTCAATGTTGTAGTAAAAAAAATTCTATATACACTTCGGTTGAGAAAGCCATTATTTACCTCGCATATTATATCCTTCGGCGCTACGCGCCTCAGGATATAAAAATGCTCGGTAAATAATGGCTCACTTCTCAACCTAAGTGTATAATATACTATTATTGTGCATTTGTAAAAAATCATGTTGATCCCTAGTATGGATTTTGAATATATCGAAAGCCAAAAGGTAAAACAAAGTTGTTGGAGGGTGTATGTGTCTCCGAGATAACTGACGACCGGAAATATTGGAAATGTGAATTATATTATAAAAATAAATGCCCAGGCCGTATTGTCATGGCAAGCAAAGAGAATATCCGAGAAATAAACATGATCACAATCATCCTGGAAATTCTGCAAAAAATAAAATCCAAAAGTTAGTTAATGCCGCAAAAGAAAAAGCTAGAACCGCTATGGATCCAACCCACTTAATAATCTCTTGCAAAAATTTAACCGAGGCGTTAGCAGGTGATATGCCTCGAAGAGATTAGTTAAATTGAACCTTAAGAAATGCCCGATTAAGACAAAACAATGTACCTACCGGATTTCAGAACCTCATAGATATCGTGATACTAGATATCTACCAAAAAACGGAGAAGAACAGAATATTTCTTTTACACAATGATGGTCAGCACAAAGAGAGGTTACTAATTTTCGGAACAAAAAAATGTGACATTCTCCGTATAAATAAAATATGGTACCTATATGGATGGCACTTTCAAAGTCGTCCCCAAATTTGTTCAAGAATTATATTCAATACATACTGAATATACTGGCATAACTACTGTTCCAGTGATGTTTTGTTTTTTAGCCAACAAAAGCGAGGTCACGTACAAGAAACTCTTCTCAAAAATCAAGGAAATTATCGAGGAAGTGGAAGTTGAGAAAATTTTGACAGATTTTGAGCTAAGCAGCCGTTCAAAATGCCATCAGAGCTGAATTTCCAAATGTCACACACAACGGCTGCTATTTCCATTTTACGCAGTGGTTATACAGGGTGTCCATTTAGTGCGATAACGGACGATATCTCCTTACAGGGTGATGCTAGTAAAAAAAATTTAAATACAAAGTTGTATGATGCTCTAAGGCGCATCACCCGAAAATATTTTCGAATATACAGGGTGCTCCAAAAATGCGGTACGAGACGCAACTTTGTTATTTTAAATGGAACGCCCTATATTTTATTACATTTCTGGATTGTCCTAAGAATTCTACACACTTTTTGTTAAGCATTACCTATAGCAAAATTCTACCGTTTTTGAGATATTTAATGTTTTTTCAAAAAATCGCCGTTTGCACATGTCGATAAAATCAAGCATATTTCATTTACTCGAAATCTTAAAAGCCAAATCTTTTGCAGGTTATTAGTGCATGGATTCACTTACTTGATGCCCCTATGAAAATCTGATAATATTCTACAGGGTGTTCGCAATACTGTACAAAAAACCAGAAACTTCAAACAGCCATATCTTATTTTTTTCAAATGGAATGCCCCATATTTTTTTATCTTAAAATATTCACAAGACGATAAGCTTTCTTTTTTATTAAGCACGTCCTATACCTTACTGTAATAGTTATCGAGTTCTTTTCACTTTTTCCTAATTTCTCCCTTAAAATCCACAATACTCGCGTTTCGATTAGAAAAATGTTTGCTTAGTTGGCCATGGAAACAATAATTGCACAAAAATCAAGAAACTGCTTTGACAGAGGCTTTGACGCTGTCAGTCTATCACTCAAACGAAACATTTTTACATTGAAAATGAATTTTTCGAAAGAAGAATTGGTAAGAATGATTTACTGTTTGGGCGCAAGTGATGAGAATTGTTTATTGGCAAGTAGAGTTTACGCGCAAAGATTTCCGTATGCCGAACGTCATCCAAATCGCTTGGCATTTGAAAGACTCAAGGAAAGATTTGAAAGAACTGGTAATGTGAGTTATGAAGCTTCAGAAAGAGAAAAAACAGTGGCAGATGCGCAAAATGAAATGCTTGTCATGCAAGCTGTGGTGGAAAATGCGCATGTCTCTTGTAGACAAATTGAAAGACAATTAGATATAAAAAAATCCACTGTTAACAAGATCATCCGAAAACATAAATTTCATCCGTATCATATGCAACTAGTGCAAGAATTAACTGATGAAGATTTTGTTAATCGACGTAATTTTTGCTGTTGGGCATTGAATAAAATTCAACACGATTTTTTTGATTATGTGTTGTTCACAGACGAAGCAAGGTTCCATAAAAATGGATTTGTGAACCGCCATAATTTTCATTATTACAATGATGCCAATCCCAGGTATCTGATACCACTGGACCATCAGCATAGATGGTCACTTAATGTATGGGGCGGTATTATGGGGACAAGGCTTTTTGGGCCATATTTTTTTTATGGGACAGTAAATGGCCAGAACTTTTTGCATTTTTTACAAAACGAACTAGAAGATGAGCTCGATGATTTGTCACTTCAAACAGTTAGGCGAATGTGGCTACAATTAGATGGAGCGCCTCCTCATTTTAGCCTTGTTGTAAGAGCCTATTTAAATTTACATTTTCAAAATAAATGGATTGGCAGGAGAGGACCAGTTTCTTGGCCGGCCAGATCCCCAGACCTTACAAAACTTGATTTTTTCTTGTGGGGGTTTGTGAAAGATCGGGTCTATCAAACACCTGTTACCACTATAAACGACATGAAGGAAAGAATAAGGAATGCTTTTCAAGAAGTAAGCAGGGAAATGCTCCAGAAAGTGGGCAATTCTTTTGTCCGAAGAATTCGCTTGTGTGATCAACACCAAGGTGGACACGTAGAGCAATATTTATAGTACTTATTTCCTTTTTTATTTAGTCAATTCTTTGATTAGGTTTAGTAGTTTACCATTTGTTGAATTTATTAAAATGTTTGTTTCTAGTTTCGCTTGCTACCTATTTGTTGTGTTTAATAAAATGTTTGTTTTTCGGTTCGTTACATTATTTGTCATGTTGTGTTATTTTTGTGCAATTATTGTTTCCATGGCCAACTAAGCAAACATTTGTCTAATCGAAACGCGAATATTGTGGATTTTAAGAGAGAAATTAGGAAAAAGTGTAAAAAACTCGATAACTATTACAGTAAGGTATAGGACGTGCTTAATAAAAAAGAAAGCTTATCGTCTTGTGAATATTTTAAGATAAAAAAATATGGGGCATTCCATTTGAAAAAAATAAGATATGGCTGTTTGAAGTTTCTGGTTTTTTGTACAGTATTGCGAACACCCTGTAGAATATTATCAGATTTTCATAGGGGCATCAAGTAAGTGAATCCATGCACTAATAACCTGCAAAAGAATTGGCTTTTAAGATTTCGAGTAAATGAAATATGCTTGATTTTATCGACATGTGCAAACGGCGATTTTTTGAAAAAACATTAAATATCTCAAAAACGGTAGAATTTTGCTATAGGTAATGCTTAACAAAAAGTGTGTAGAATTCTTAGGACAATCCAGAAATGTAATAAAATATAGGGCGTTCCATTTAAAATAACAAAGTTGCGTCTCGTACCGCATTTATGGAGCACCCTGTATATTCGAAAATATTTTCGGGTGATGCGCCTTAGAGCATCATACAACTTTGTATTTAATTTTTTTTTACCAGCATCACCCTGTAAGGAGATATCGTCCGTTATCGCACTAAATGGACACCCTGTATATACGCAAATTCAGGCAAATAGCCTGAAAACACAATACGACAGCGATTGCAAGTTTTCGCTCAAGATGAAGACACTCATTGCGCTCGCCTTTATCCCCCCCAATTTTCGTTCCAGAGCTCTTTAATAGTCTCGTCGACAATCCCAGAAGAGGCGCAATCCATGGTAGACTATTTGCCCATCTCTTTTCGATGTATGAATGTGGAGCTGCTATGATGCAATCCTTGAAGAACTCCCTACCACAAACAATGCTGTGGAAGCATGGCATAGGGGGGTTTTCATTCCAAATAAATTCAGAGCACCCAACGATATTGTCACTGCTCAATGCCCTGAAAACAAAAGAGGCGATAAGAGAAGTCAAGTTACTGGAAGTGACTAGAGGTGACCAGCTCCCAAGAAGAAATACAAGAACCGTGACAAGAGAATAAGAGACATAATTCACGACCCTGACAACAACAATGGAGTGGAGATCTTAACGTCAATGAATTTGTAATATTATAATAATTGTTCTTTCAAATAAGTTATAATATTATTATTTTACCAATGAGAAATAAATGTTACCTTTTTTATTATTACATTATTTCAGATAATATTGCTTTTTTACTTATATTTATTCTACCTTATCCTTATCTATAAATTGTAAAAGCCCTTCATTTATTTCCGCGATATATTTTCAATTTCGATATTTTGGTTATTCATTATTCTGTCAATTCAATATTTACTGTTTCGATATTTTGTGTAGTCGGTATTTTGTGTATTCGATATTTATTCACCTTGAATAGTTTTCGTTTCGATATTTTCTGTAGTTGATATTTTGTGTATTTGATATTTTTTTCGCGACTTTATTATGTTTCTTAATATTTTGTGTTCGATATTTTGCATATCAATATTTTCCTTTTCCATATTTTTTCCTAAACCCAACACATCCCTTGCAACAATAACATATAACTCTTCCATTTTGGAAGAGTTTCTTTTCATAATTTATGAAATTTAAAAATATACAGCATGATTCCCTTTTCATGGTTAGGATTTCTACTGAGGCAAGATCTCAACAAAATAAAACTGTTTTAACAGTACACACTTTTTTATACAAAGCTTTTTTGTAGATATTGTGTAGAAATCCTAAACATAAAAAGGTAATCTCTCTGTATAGTAACAATAGACACTAATCTCAAATAGTGAACCATTCAATGAAGACAAAATAATAGTAATTGCCCCCCTCCCCCGCACAAGCATGTGGTTGCTTCTGGGGTACTCCTAGTTTGGAGTATTGTGAGGGTGAGAATTATTATTATTATCTCGACTTAGCCAAAAGGCATTCGCACTCCCTCTACGGGGAACATTCACTCAGATCCCGGGTATCCCGGATACCAAAGGATCTGGCTCGGACGAGACCCTTGCCATGTTATCGGGCCCTAGGTGACACCGATGTTGTTGGATGATCCTGCATTCCCCATGAATTTCCTGACGGTTCGGGCTGTCGCAAGTAGTACCGCTTTCTGCATGGACCTGTAAAGACTATCAGTTAGACCCAGCTCCTTGATGTTTCTCAGCAAACTTTTTGGTATGACACCAGTTGTTGACACGATGATTGGAATCGTCTGGACGTTCTCCATTTCCCATTGCCTTCTAATTCGTTCTTCTAAATCTCTGTACTTCGCGATCTTCTCGACTTGCTTCACACGCAGGTTGTTGTTGTTCGGGATGGCCACATCAATCAGAGTTGTCTGCCTAGAAATTTTATCAACTATTATAAGGTCCGGTCTGTTATGGGCAACTCGTTGATCTGTCAGAACTGTACGATCCCAGTACATCTTGTAGTTGCTGTTCTCAAGAACAGGCTCAGGTGTGTAGTTGTAATATGGGACCCTCTCTGCCTGCACAAGCAGCAGCTTTTCCGCCAGTTCCTGGTGCAAGATCTTGGCAACCGAATCGTGTCGTTCCTTATATTCCGTTGATGCGAACATCTGACATCCTCCTGTTATGTGCTGGATTGTTTCTGAAGTTGGGCACCCGTATCTGCATCTGTCATCCACTACCGATGCATCTCCTACAATGAATTTTAGGTAGTTGCGAGTTGGTATAACTTGATCTTGTATGGCCAGTAGGAAGCCTTCCGTCTCGGGGAACATTCGTCCCGAGGTCAGCCAATAGTTCGACGCTAACTTGTCGACATGTTCCTGGTTAACCTCGTTAGGATGCCTCCCGTGCAGCGGCTTCCCCAACCACCTCTGTAGTTTATCGTTGTCGGTTCGGTGGTGATTTTGACGCTCGTGTTCCGTCAGACGTAGCGGTGTTGAGACGTCTGCTCCGCATATAGCCCTATGTAGTGTGGAGCTGTTGGCCTGCCTGTAGAAATAATTACGCAGCTTTAATATTTGTTGGTCCAATTGCTTGCTGAGATCTGCCAATCCTCTTCCTCCTAGTTGACGTGGCAGAGTTGTTCTTTCTACGGCGCTACGGGGATGATGTTTATGAGCTTTTGTCAGTAGTGTCCTAACTTTTCGTTGCAGGTTGTTGATGTCCGTGTTGGTCCAATTCACTATTCCGAACGAATAGCTGAGTACAGAGCACGCATACGTGTTCAGGGCCTTAAACAAATTCCTGCTATTAAGATCAGTTCGCACTACTTGTCTTACTCTCTTGATGAATTCATTCGTTAAATCAGTCTTCATTGTTCGATGGTCTATCCTTTGAGCTTGTTTCATCCCGAGATACTTGTATGTATCTTCCTTGCTCATTGCTTCGATCTCCTGGCCGTCCTGCATCTCGTGTGCGCTTTGTTCGAGCTTTCCCCGGATGATATTAAGGGTGCGGCACTTGTCCAGTCCAAACAGCATTCCGATGTCCCTGGAGAACTCCTCTACAATTTTAAGCATTTGCGTTAGTTGGTTTTTGGTTGCTGCGATCAGTTTTAAATCATCCATATATAATAGGTGATTCAACTTGATCGCTTCTGCGTTGTTGCTTTTGATAGCGAAGCCGTATTTTGTAGAGTTCAACCGATGTGATAGAGGGTTCATCGCCATGCAGAAGCACAGTGGACTGAGTGAATCTCCTTGGAAAATCCCTCTTCGGATGTTGATTGTGTCGGTCTCGATGTTACTGTCTGCGGTTCTGAGTTGTATCTTAGTGCGCCAGGTTGTCATAACGTGTTCTAAAAAGGAAACTGTATGATGATCTATTTTATACAGCTTTAAGATACCTGTGAGCCAGTCGTGAGGTACGGAATCAAATGCTTTTTTGTAGTCCACATAAGCCATGTGGAGGTTTCGTTGCTTGGAATGAGCCTGGTTGCAGATGACAGAGTCTATGATGAGTTGCTCTTTGCATCCCATTGCGCCCTTCGAGCAGCCCTTCTGCTGCATTGCAATGATGTTGTTCCGCTCGCAGTGAGCATATATTCGCTGCGTAAGGCAAGATGTGATTATCTTGTACAGCGTAGGCAAGCAGGTTATTGGGCGGTACTTGGCAGGGTTATCCGTATTCCGCTGGTCTTTTGGTAACAGATAGGTTGCACCCTGTGTAAGAAACAATGTCATTTTCAGAGGATCGAGCAAGACTTCATTAATTAAGGTAGTTATCTGTTCATGCGTGCACCACAACTTCTTAATCCAATAATTTTGGAGATGATCTGGACCTGGTGCCTTCCAGTTGTGGGAATTCTTGATGACATCGGAGACCTCAGCGGTTGTGAATTGCTCGTGTTGCATCTGGCTATAGTTCCGGCCCATCTCGCGTTCTTCGCTGATCCAACTTGCACTGACATTGTATGGACCTGGTGTGGCAAGTTGATTTCTCCAGAAACCGTCGACCTGTTCTCTGCTAGGGTAACTCGCATTTGTGGCATCGGCGCTAGAATTAAAAGCACGGTAGAAACCCTTTTCTGATCGTTCAAAGAGTTTGTTGTCTCGTTTCCTGTTGTTACTAGCCTTGTATCTCCTCAGACGCCCTGCGAAAACAGAAAGTTTTTGTTTTAATGTGTCAAGACATTGTTGAGCAGTGATGTTCGCGGGGTCATGCCGAGAATGCATTTGGGTGCGGCTCATTATTGCCTGCACCGCCCTCTGGATCCTTCTAGTTCTAACTCCTCTGATATATTCCGTCACTTGTCCTATGTCTTTACGGAGACTCTCGATCTTCCGATTTAGTCGCATTTCCCATTGAGCCATTCGTGGTTCTGGTCTTGCACGATTCAACTCTTGGGCCGTTCGGATCTTGGCACCCATTACAGTGGTGACTGCCGTTGCGGCACAGTAATGTATTAACATGTGCATACGTTCTAATGTTGGTGTCACTGAAACATAGTTTGGTAAAATTCGTGTGTTCATAAGATCGAGCACGATCGCAAGTTTCCTGGAAGAATTTAATCTTAGTAGCGGTGGCCTGCTCAGTGGGTCTGTGCCTTCGTATCGCAATACTGCCTGTCTCATATGTGCGTTTAAACCTTCAAAATGTTCTTTGTTAACCGATTCCAGACTCTCGGTTGTTGGTTCTACCGTTTCGGCTTCTAGTTGTTGTCCAGGCGCTTGAAGTTCCCCATTGTTGTTGTTGTCATCTATGGCTATGTGTTCGCCGTGGATCTCTAGCTCAACTTCCCGTTTGATAGCGTTAAGTCGCGTTTCTGGAATTCGGTTATTTCTTAGAATAGTTCGATACTGATCTGACACTCTTTGTTCAGACACTTGCATGTGTGGAAACTCCCTGCAGAACTCGGCATGCAGTTGTTGTCGGTAGCCGATCATCTCTTGTCCTAAGTTTGTCACTCTGTAAAAAATACGCATATTCGATTCATTCATGGACACAGTCCATTTCATGCGTCGTCGTTGTAATCCCGCCTCTGTGAGTGCTGGCTGAAGTTCCCGCGCAGCACCTTCGGTGGGTGGAACCCTAGTTCTCGTTTGGCTCCCATGTTGTAGATGTTCGTGTTGTTGTTGGGCTGTAGCTGTTTGTGCAACAGGGGCCCGCCTCATCAGCGCCCTGTCACCGACGTCCCGCTCGCTGTCATGTCCAGCGCCGGCTCCAGACATGCCCTGGCGATCCCCAGGCAGCGGCCCTATGACAAAACTCCTATTAATCTCCATTCCATGGGTTTCTCCCGTAACGTGGGAGTGACGGCCCTCGGTCGCCTTTTACGACTCGCGGAGCCACGATAGGAGTATTCTAACCCGCTACCCACACAGGTCAACTAGGATAACGCGGGATCGTTACACCCGAGGATCTGCCCCTCTCACAGGTCAAACCCCTCCTTGCGTTAACTGGGAAACACGGGATCGTTACACCCGAAGATCCGCCTCTCTCACAGGCTAGATCCATCCCTGTGTAACCGAGAGTCGCGGGATTGTCACACCCGAGGATCAGCCCCCGTCACCAGCTAGACCCCTATATGATCCCTTATTATTATTATTATTATTATTATTATTATTATTGTTAGCTTAGCAGATATGTTTTGTTCATAGCCACACCATTCATTTCCTCTTAATTTAAATTTAATTCATTTCCCAGATAGAAGCCAGGGTAAGCGGTAGTCTGTTTGGTACTTGTTCTAAAGATCATAAAGTACATATAGTACCTCAGTTACCTTTTCACATATAGGATGTAACGGATATTTTGTAAATTCCAAGAAACCCGTTACAACGTTTTTATTTCAATCCAGACAGGCATAAACTAAGAATGCACACCTATTATAGGATGATACAGCTTACATTTTCTTATTAAATTATTGATATTTCAAATTATAAATTAATTAATTTCGCGAGCGTACCGCCAGCGACCTCTTGTAGTGGGTAGCGCAACCCGCAGAAAATATCAATTTGGTTTCGTTATTTGTTAGAACAGGCAGTGGAATTTATTATGTAAATATTTGCTAACAGATTGAATAGAAGTAAGTATGTTAAATTGCTTTAAATATAATAGCATTTGTTTTGTTATTATTTATTATACAAGTAAAGAGAATCATTTGAAATAGACCATCAATTGACTCTGGCAGCTCGATTCTGATTGGCTGCACTTTTTTATGTACCACGGTTGTATGGAATGAATCGAACGACGTAGCGTGCCTCTGCCCTTATTACTTTGACTTTCGAATTGATCGGTACTCTCTAGTGGCAATCGCCTTTTCTGAATTTCTTTCTCGTTTTGCCTTTAGCATTTTGGTCTATAATATTCGCGAATTTAATCGGTAATACGGGTTAATTGTTTTTGGTGAAGTATTTTGATTGTGTGTGTGTGAAGCTGACTAAAAGATCTCAGATCGGAGTTCTGTTGGCCAGGAATCGAGCAAAGCCTACTAGAGGAGGTAAATCGCCTAGGTGAGTGTGTTTTTTTTATTTTATATTTCATATTTTCGTAAATTGTAATTTTTTTATTCAGTACCACCTCACCTGCGGCCATTTTCTCTCAAGGTTGCTGTTTTTTTGTATAACTTGTCAGTTATAACCTTTTTTGGTACCTATAAAAAAAAGACAGCTACCTAAGACTTTCGTTCTCCTGACCAGTAGATTTCCTTTTTACTATTATATTTTTTGACGTCATTTTTACCCCTGGCAAAATATTACTCGATCAAATTCGTCAATAATTTCGCAATAAATTCGTTAATAATTCTAGAGAGTCCACTTAACAAAAATATTAATATTCAGGCATAATTTTATTAATAATTTCCAAGTTTCAATAAATAATTTCGAATTTGATTTTATATTTTTAATAATTAAGTCATAATATAAGTAGTTCTAGTTAAGGTTGAATTTTGTATACCTATTTTATAAATCGCTGTGTATTCTACACATTTAATATCACAAATATTAGCATTCTTGGACTAATTGCTGCTCTAGTTGTGTTTGTTATCTATGTACACCATTGACACGGAGACGTGGACACTGTGACAGCAAAGGACACCCACCTTCGACTAGTACGCTGTTGAGCTAGGCACTGAAACGGTACGGCAACATCTGCACAACACCTGAGATTGGCTCTGCTCTCGCTAGTCATCACATGCGCCTACTGCAAGCCACCCGTTAAGGCCAGTTCGTAGCAGGAAAGTCGTTCCACGAACCATCGAATATTCTCCAGTTAAGTGTCTCAGTCGCAAGTATAAACTTTCACTCAAACCTCAAGTGCTAGTAGTTCCAAGAGACTTTCAAAAACACAGGACGTTCGAAATTCTATCGTTTAAAAATTCACTAAAATTTAACTTCTTTTGTTATAAAAATTTAACTTTGAACTTTAATTGAACTTTAATTCTGCAACAACTAATGTAAATTTTGAATTGTCATAAACTTATAACAGTGACTCACCTTATAGGTAAATAAATATTGTATGATTTTTTTAAGGTGTTTGATTTAGGAGGGGAGAATAGTTTGTCGGGGCAACGAATTCAGGTCACTAAAGGATCCGAACCCACCTAAATAAGAACGAAAAAGCAGCTATATACCATTAGCAATTTCCAACTAACTTTTTCGGTTATAAGGAAAAGTAAACACTCGGTTTTATATAACTTTTTCTGTAAAATCCAGTAGCGTAATCAGATTTTTGCTAACTTTATCCATTTCGGAGATATACTTAAAGTAAACTTATGTTTTTTTTTAAATGAAACACCCTGTATTTGTATAGATATTTGAATTCGGCTTGTTTTCAGCTTTTCAGAAATATATAATAGTATATACATATTTGAAACAATAAACAAATTAATTACAATTTTCTCAAATTGTATGCTTGACTTTATGGTAGGCCATAGCGCTGTTGACATATAAAACAATAATATATTTTTCTTGAAATCGGCACTAAAATGTCCCAAAATCGTCATTAAAAGCACAGAAATCGTACAATAATGTAGCCCATTATTGTACGATTTTTTCAATAAGTAGGCCTTGGCGAGATGTAAACATCAAACGTCAGACGCGGAGAAATCGCCCGTCAAAAGTGACCAAATATTCAAAACCCGGCCGATAAAGGCTCATTTAACTTTTCGTACACATTGCGAAATTGTTTTCTATATAAGCGCAATCCTTCAGTATACATATTTTAGTAAATTTGAATATCAATAGATTTGTTGTGTAGGCTGCACAAGAAGCAGCAGTTTGGTTTTTCTGTCAGAAGGTGCCGTACGTCATTATACTTGTCCTAGGTAGAGCGATCGGTAAAGTCAAGCAATGCCGCGCGTAGTCGGTTCGTGGACGGGTGATCCCTTATTATTATTTTCTTGCCTAATAAAACATTTTTTTTCCGATTTCAAAAAAAAAATAATATGTACCTCGGCACTGAAGTTCTTTTTATGACTCATGTGGTTTATTTGCCTCGGCCAGAGGCCTCAGCAACTAAACTCCACATGAGTCATAAAAAGTTGAACTTCAGTGCCTTGGTACATAAATAACTATTTCTTGAAATCGGCAGTAAAGTGTCCCAAAATCGTCATTAAAAGCACAGGAATCGTACAATAATGGGCTACATTATCGTACGATTTTTTCAATAAGTAGGCCTTGGCGAGATGTAAACATCAAACGTCAGACGCGGAGAAATCGCCCGTCAAAAGTGACCAAATATTCAAAACCCGGCCGATAAAGGCCCATTTAACTTTTCATACACATTGCGAAATTGTTTCCTATAGAAGCGCAATCCTTCAGTATACATATTTTAGTCAATTTGAATATAAATAGATTTGTTGTGTAGGATGCACAAGATGCAGCAGTTTGGTTTTTCTGTACGAAGATGCCGTGTATTGTCTTACTTGACCTAGGTAGAGCGATCGTCAAAGTCAAGCAAGTCGGTTCATGGACGGGTGATCCCTTATTATTATTTTCTTGCCTAATAAAACATTTTTTTCCGATTTCAAAAAATATATAATATGTACCAAGGCACTGAAGTTCAACTTTTTATGACTCATGTGGTGACGTGTGTCATCTCGCTTGTAAAGACTTCTTGCATTAATTCTGATTATATAGTTTTAAGTTTGTGCTTTCTTTTGTGAAAAACGGCCGAACTGAGAGTTTATCAGCATTTTCAAAAGTATGATATTGTTGCACCCAACGATGTGTTAGTAGTTTGCTATATGCAGTCGAATGAAAACTTCCGTGAAGCCGGCGAACTATATTTTAACACCTACTACATTGTTAATTTAATTATTATATTATTTTATTATCGCCTCAATTGTCTGTCTTCTGTTTGTATACCAAAACTTCTTATTTTAGATATCCGGAGAGAAGACAACCTTTTCCCGATAGATTTTCTATCATGAAACAAAATTTAATTAATTTTGGTTCCTTTTACACTGTCGATGCCAAAATCCTACTATAAAGATATTCACGCAATTGACGAGGTTAATGTTTTAGGCCTTGTAGACGCAACTCCTTCAACATCGTGTAGGGCTATTGAGAAAAAAGTTGGAGTATCAAAGACTAGAGCTTAATTATTGATATTAAAGAAAAAACAGAACATTCAGACCCTATAAAATAAAGATTGGCCAACATTTACATCCTGGAGATGCTGAGCGGCGTCTACTTTTCTGCAATAATTGGTATTTGCAGCAAATTGAATAATTAAATATTAATTTTTCCAGATCGGTGATATGGAGTGATGAGGCATATTTCTAAAGTGCTGGTATTTTCAATAGGCAAAATGCTAGAACTTGGCATCAAGAAAACTCCCATAATAATATTTAAGCGAGAAAGAGTTATACCAGAATTGCTAGACAAAATTCCTTTGGGCCACTAAAATAATATTTATTTTCAGCAGGACGGAGCACTTGCTAATAATGCACAGACAATACATCCTTTTTTGGAAAATTGTTTCCATGAAAAATAGATAGGAACTAATGGACCTATAAGGTGGCCACCAAGGTCACCTGATCTTTCCATTCTTGATTTCCTTTTTGTGGGGTTATTTACAAAATAAAGTTTATAGCACTCGACATCGCAACATAGGAGAACTAAAATACGTGGGGCTACCACGCTCGCATTATTAAGTCTTCAGAGACAATCAATGTACTGTGGCGAATAACAAAAATTCGTGAATTTTGTGTTAGAGAAAACGGTAGGTAATCATTTTGAGCAACATTTGTAATTATTAAAAAAGACCGGCGAGTATGTTTTATAGAAAAAGTTGAATTATTTTTGTTATTTCTGTATTTATATACCTAGCATTATAATAATATACTAATATTATTATGGTTATGATGATATTGTTCCTTTATTTCATGGCCTACTATAAAGTCACGCATACAATTTGAGAAAATTGTAATTAATTCGTTTATTGTTTAAAGTAAGTATATACTATTATATATTTCTGAAAAGCTGAAAACGAGCCGAATTGAAATATCTATATAAATACAGGGTGTTCCATTAAAAAAAAACACAAGTTTTCTTTATATCTCCGAAATGGATAAAGCTAGCAAAAATCTGACTGTCATTGGATTCTACAGAAAAAGTTATATAAAACCGCATTTCTACTTTATCTATGAGAAAAGATAACTGAGGTACAGGGGATAGCCAAAAATTGCCAATTTTCACTTTCGCCCTGTATCTTTAAAACGAAGGTGGCTATGAAAATTTTGTTTGAGGCATCTTTTGTTTCATAAAAAAGTAGCACAGTGTAGCGAAAACCGCAAGTTTCTATCTTTAAAAATAAAGGAAATAGTGTTGAAACCTGGGGTTTCTTCCCTTGTCGATAACAGCAAGCTGCAGCTGGATTTTCAATGAAATACGAAGGACCTTTAAAAAACTTGTTTTTATTTTGATTTTTTAAACGTCAACTAGAAGTTCTCGCGCACCGCCATTTTGCTTGTTTATTTTTTGTTGCCTGGCATCGCGTCTCCTACTTCTTCGCGTAGAATTTGCTCTTCTCGTAGAGAATTTTAACATTGAAGCAACGCCACGTTACAAAGTATTATCTTATATGCAACTAAATAATTTTTGAATCTACTTGTGCTAACAGATAGCCTGCAAAAGTGTCGAAAACGGGACACTCGTACTGAAATCAACAGAGGAGTGTTTGAGAAGGTAGTAGCCATGGGTGGACCAATTTCGGGCGGTAGAGTAGTAGCAATTTTCCCTCTTTGGTACTTTTCTGGGAGCCATAGTAGTTGTACCGAAATTGACAGCACCACGTGTGAGATGGCAGTAGCCAATTTCGGGCGGTAGTAGCAATTTTTCGCCCTTTGATACTTTTCTAAGGCCCGTAGTAATAATTGTAGGTACAGAAATCGACAGGGATGCGTGTGTCATAGTAGTAGCCTTGAGTGGACTGGCCAATTTCGGGTGATAGTAGCAATTTCGGGAAAGTCCAGTACGCTCCTTCAGACTTCGGACGTGTATGGAGTCAAATGTATGTCCAAATAAGTCACGTGACTTAACTCGTCAATGAGAGCACAAGACATATACCGACTTTTATATATGTCGGACGTATAAATAGCCACTGCCTACAAACAACACTCCTTGGACATGTGAAAGTTAAAATACATATAAGCTTCCTCTAAAATTTTTGTGGCTCCATCTAATTCTAGCATAAAATATTGTCCCTATAATATTCGCTATTTTCAAGGCATTCGTTTATTGAAATGTGCCGGATGCGAAATATTTTAGAAATGTGAAGCACAAATACAAATAAACTCTGTTCAACGAATGTTCATACCTACCTCACAATTCCCATCCTTGTCTTACTCATGAATATACGATGGATATCGGTTGTTTATTCACGAGTTAGACAAGGACGGGAGTTGTGACGTAGGTGTGAACATTCATTGAACAAAGTTTAAATGAGGCTGTGAGATGTAAGTAGCCATGGGTGGACTAGTAATAGCCAATTTCGGGAGGTAGTAACAATTTTTCCCCCTTTGGTACTTTTCGGGGAGCCATAGTAATGGGCTCGTATACCACATTTTTTTATTTTTGCAATGGATAGATAGCGCCTTTAAACGCCCGGAAACGCTAAAGAAAAAATTTTTTTCGCGCTAGTTTAGTTGCAAAATTGAGTTGAATACGGTAATGAATGGCTGTGACGTAGTTAGCATTAATTTAAGAACCGACAACGTCGCCTTATCCCCTCTCCGTCTTCCGTCGAATAAAATGACCTGGGTAGAGATGGGTAATTCGTTCATTTTACTACCACCGAATCCATCAGTAACCGATTTAAAAAAAGATCGAATCATTTCAATCAATCGTTCATTTCATTTCGTTCTGCTCGCTTGTGTGTGTTGTTTGTCAATTATCTGGCACCCAAACTATATAATGAGCTGCCATTGAGCACAAGAAATATACAAAGAATAAAAACATTTACAAAGAAATGTCGAAGATATATTCATGAAAACTCTCACACCTTCCAAAGATTAATTTAATTTAGTGCCGTGTTCTGCTCGCTTGTGTGTGTTGTTGTAACTATCTGTGAAGATTGGTTTTTAGAATTAGAAAATTATATATGATCTTCCCACTGCACATACAGGTTTTGCAAACCTAGGTGCAGTCATAGTTAGTAGTAGATAAGTATGACCCACTCTTTGTATTGTGTTTTGTGATTTGATTTATCATGAATAAATTATTCTTAATTATTCTTAATCACTTCATTCATAGCACCTAGTCAGGAGCATGCCTGTAATGCCTGTAAACTCGTACGGCTTAATTCAATCTTGAGGTTTTAAATCAGCCGTTTCTGTTCACGATTGACACATCTCTAGACCTGGGCCTCAGACCTGGCCTGCCGCTATCAAACTATCAATAGTTGAAAACGTTTCTACCTGCGAAGATTATCAGCCCTTTGCCCAATGCCTTAGCAGAAAATAAGCAAGTGATCTTACTAGTTATTTACCTTCCAATGAAGAAAACGTTTTTATATTGATGCGAAGACCATTTCAACGTAAGTACATATTATCTATTATAGATAGTTTGAAGCAATTTTACTTCTTTCTTTAATACTTACTTACCGTCTTGGGGTTATTACCTCAAAATAACCCCTGTTAATATTTCTTATTAATACATATATAGAGATTAAAAGTTTATAGTAATATTCAGTATTTATAGTTTACCCCTATATTATATTACTTACTCTTTAATCGAGCAACTTTTATTGCAATAATTTTTGTATAAGAATAGTAAGATACATTTTTCTTTTTTTTAGCTTGAGCATGATGCTAAGAATTGGATGTTCTTCAAAACTGTGGGAAGCAAGATTATCTTGAAAAAGGAAGTTGTGCCTCAGCGCTACATAAAAAGCAAACGAATTGATTCCCTTCCAATTCATGTAGAGAGGATAATAAGACGTATTCGAGAATTTGCAATGCTCAATATACATTCGAGGGTAAATCATCAATTAATATACCTTTTAGATCACATAATGGTTATTGTGTGAGGCCTTTAATTTTATCAAGTATATTTAAGTTAAAGAGCAAAGTTGTACCTATTGTAAATTATTGCTCAATAAACTGTAAATTGTTGTGTCCATTCTTTCCCTAATTGGTTACCTTTTTATAGTAAAGTTTGAATAATAATTCATGTCTAAAGTGATATTTTCATTTTCTTTTTGTTAATGACAAATATGCAGAACCTAAAAAGAAGAATCGTTCTACAATCATTGTAGAGAGACCTTAGAGGCGGGCAGGGACGTAAACCCAAGGCTTCGACACAGAATGTGGCTTCGATTTGGACGGCGAATCCCGCGCGGGGCGAACGTGAGGCTGCGAAGCAGGGGAACATCGCGTCGGCAAAGACGCAGCATTGCCGATCCTCCGAGGTCCCCCCCGAGTTTAATAAACGAACACACCATTTTCAATTCCACATAAAATAGCAGACTGTACGATGTCGCCTTCACAAATCCTTGCTCCATACTTTGAAAAGTTCGATTTGCTAAGTAATACCCCAGAAAAGGACGAATCAGAAGTGGCACTTGGCTAATTTAAGAGGGCAGAGGGGTATTTTTATGAGGTGGTGGGGACGGAGAGTATTGCTAGGCCGCCAGATCGTAAGAAAGGTTAAAACATATCAACATAGTTTTCACTATCATTTATTCATTTTGGGTAGGTATACCAATAAAATAAATATGAAAGCAATTAATATTATCTAATGTGTGCCAGGTAGTAAAATTATAATGTTTTACGAACCATTTATTCTATTTATCTGACCCCAGAAAACCCACAACCTGACCCCTGTTTTCTGGGACTTGATTATGAAAGCGGAATGCTTGACAACGGCGCGGCGCAGCGCCATAGATTCCGTTCTTGCGGTACTGCCAGATCGTCCAGTCGGGAGCCGTTAACCAAGGCAACCCACAAAAATATAATGCAAATTTAATTCTTTAAAACTTAGTATAAAATGAAATCGATGATAATTTACTTATAAAAATGTTAGTCCTTGATAGTATTTTGGTAGATATTAAATTGAAGGCGATAAAAATAGCTAAATAAATTTAAGGAAATTGTCAGGCATAAAAGCTGACGAAGTCCGGCAACGTCGTTCGTGGCCTACGGCTGGCGCGCTAGCTACGCGAGACAGCGTCAGCATGTTCAGTTGAGGTTAAACCCCTTATAAAACGTAAACAATAAAACGAAAGACGATTAACAATTTTTAAGTAAAAAAGCCCAGTATTATTATCATGACTGTGATAAAAGTAGCCAAAACAGGGACCAGACAAGGTGTACAATATGTATTCAGCTTGAAGATCAGTTGCGACACTATCAGTATCAGTAGGTACTGCTTGTGTTGTTACTTCGAATATTATTAGATAATAATATGTATTTTTTGCTGATACTTGTAATTTTGCTGCATTTAATTTTTTTTACTAGGTTATATCGATGAGGCTTCTTCACAGAGTCCTTCTGTGTCTGTATGCAGCAATTTGACTTTGTTAGAACCTCAACGAGAACTTAATCAACCAGTCTCGATCGCTCAACCTTTGGATCAACCAAGTACACCCCATCTGTCACAGTCACCTATAGGCGATCTCCACAGCATTACCGAATTTTCAGTTGCATCAAAAGGTAATGATCTATATTCACAAACTGTTATTATAGTATACACACCCAAACTTATATGGCATCACGCATTATTTGCGATAATTTTTTTTTTGTCAAAAAAATTATATGTCATGGAAAGTCAAAAGTGTTTACTAACAAAAACAATTAGATGTGAAAAACCCAACAATATAAATTGTACTAAATATTAGGAAGTGATTCCATATTATAAGTTTGGGTGTGTGTATATTGTAATTTTTTTTATTACTTATTTTGTTATTGAATAATTCTATTTTTAGATGCTAGTCAACAAACTCCTCTTAGTTTGAGTGCACATAGTCCAAGAAAGCATTCATTAAAGTTACAAATAAAAAACTCCAAAGAAAGTTGCATCCGAAGTTGGAGCAAGCTGTCGACAGTGCCGACACTGAAATAAATGACGAACAGTTTCTTGCCATTTGTGAGAAAAAACTGTCTGCTTCAATGCTACTATTTATAAGGCATTATTTAGAAAATTCCAAAAAAGATCCACAGGGATATCGTTACTCGTCAGATATGAAACAATTTTCCTTAACAATTTATTTTCTAAGCCCAAATGCTTATAGATTTTTAATGAAACCACTTTATTTGCCATCTAAAAGCACTCTTCAAAGAATAACTAGCAAATGGCATATAACTGCAGGTAATTTAGAGGGTTCTTCAAAACAGTGCATTCTTTGTATTGACGAAATGTCATTAAAATTTTGTTTATTTTACAATAGGTCTTCCGATACCATTGTTGGCTTTCATAATACATTGAAGGAAAAAAGATATGCTCCTGCTAAATATGTTTTAGCTATTATGGCTAGAACAATATTTGCTAAGTGGAAGCAACCAGTTGCTTATTTCTTTATTAATACTTGTTCAGGGGAGGAATTAAAATTTATTATTTTTGAAGCAATAAGGAAACTTAAATCTGTAGGATTACTAGTAAGTGCGTTAGTGTCTAATCAAGGATCCAATTTTGTACAATTTTCAAAATCAGTTGGTATCTCTCCAAACTCTTCACATTTTTCTGTCGATAGCGAAAAAATATTTTATATTTTTGATGTGCCGCATCTCTTAAAATCAACACGAAATAATTTTTTCAATTACGCACTCGAAACCTCTCAAGGATGTACAAATAAAACGTATATTGACCAAATTTATAATAAACAAAAACATAAGCCTTTGGCTCTTCGGCTGTGTTCAAAATTAACATTAATCCAAGTCCTTTTAAAAAACTTAAGGTTAGTTTAGCCGTCCAAGTTTTCAGCGCAACGGTAGCTGCGGCACTTAATTCCTTTATTGAATTCGGACAATTCCCCCCTTCGGCAAACGCTGTGTCATTTGTAGAAAAAATTGATAAGTTATTTGATATCTTAAATTCCTCAAAAATATCAGGCAGTAAGAAATACAATAGACCTTTCAAAGGAGCAGATTACCAAGTCGATTTTTTAAAGGAAATGTTTACATATTTTGAGAATATTAAAATTTTAAAACAAAATATAGAGGTTACCAATAAAGTTAAATTTTTGAAAGGGTGGCAAATCACAAGAAATTCATTTTCAGGTCTTTGGGAAAAATTTCATTGTTTACAGTTTAGTTCCTTATACACTCGACGCTTAAATCAAGATTGTCTCGAAATTTTTTTTGGCACTATTAGGCAGCAAGGGGGAAATTGCTTGAATCCAACCCCCATCTAATGCGAAAGGGCTTTCAAGAAATTATTTTGTTTAAATTATTTCCAACACGCGGATGGGGCTAATTGTATTGAGGATTTTGATTCATTATTGTCATATGTAACCACCGAACATACACAAATTTACAACAAAGTTGTTGTGGGAAATGCAAGATCTATTTTTTCTGATTTAAGTGCGGTGGCACCAGATTATATTGATTTCGAACTACATGAATCAAATAGTATATCATATGTTTGTGGATATTTATTAAGAAAGTGCTTGGAACAACATTCATGTGAAGTTTGTATTAAATATTGTAAACGTCATACATTAGGGGATACTGATTTGTTTACTTATTTTAAAGCATACAAATCAAGTGGTAACGAAACCTTTGGACATTTATTTTCACCTCCTGATAATTTCCTTAATTATATTGAAACTCTCGAAGTTAATTTTTGTACCCTCTTTCCAAAGTTTGCTTTAGAAGAAAATGTTGGTGTGAAATTAAAAAATGAGCTGCAAAACATTTCATATCAACATCCATGCCCTAGTTTTAATCATGCCTATTTATTATCCCTTTATGTAAGATTTAGAATCTATTCTTCTTTCAAATTTTTAGATCGTGATATTGTTTCTAATAAAACTAATAAAAATTATAAACTTCGAAATTTACAACATTTATAAGGGCTGCGAGGGGTCATTATTTTTAAAAATTAGGCTAAGTTGATAATGTATGCATAAACATGTAGATATGCCTGTAGTGTGCATGTGCACAATATGTACGTAAGTAGTTTATAATATCTTTTGCATTTATAGGTATTATATTTTATATGTGCTATTGTTTTTGAATTTTTTTATAGATTTTAGTAATAAACATTTTTGATAAATAACGTTTTTTACTACCAGGGATACGAAGGTCAACCAATTTTGCAAATAATAATTGTTATGGATCTATATAAAAAAATAAATTAATTGCCAAGCTATGAGTTTTGACGCAAGTCGATTGCAATATTGTAATATTTCAACCACCCAAGTCCAATAGTTCACTTGATCCTAAATCATAGTTGTTTCTAATTAATATAGGTAAGTATAAAATAATAAAGAGGAAATATTGTGAAATTTCCATGTACAATAAATAAAATGTATTTTTCTCATTAGAAAAATATTAATATTTATATTTTTTTCATTAGTAAAATACCTAGTTAAAATCACTTCTGGAGATTCAAATTTAACTAATCTAATCCCAGAAAAAACTTTACTATTCTAAAAATTAATTTTGCTATATAAAACACAGAATTTACTATAGCCCGGACCTGACCGTGCCAACGCAATGGACAAGTTCTACTCTGTCCAAACTACGGTGGGCTTGGCCAATGCGCAGATGTCAACGGCGGAGAGTTCATTTCCTATGCGCGAGAGGGGAAATTGGAACTGCGACATCAAAGGCGCCGAAAGCAAGTGCCACTTCTGATTCGTCCTTTTCTGGGGTAATACTGGGCACGTTCGAGTTGACACACTGAGTGCACGGAGTGTACAAACTGTACTCTGTTGCGTTTTTGTTAATGCTCGGAGCGTGCTCGATCATGTTCGTTTTGAAACGGAGCGTGTAAATAGTGCACGCTCGATTTACCCCATATCAGAAGGTGGAGCACACGAATTTACACGAACTGGTCATGCGCAATAGAAATGTAACCTAGAATAAAATTATAATAACCTCAGACCGACCTGTTTTTCTGAGCTTCAGACTAACTTATATATTTTGTGCTTCAGACGAACAAATTTGTCTGAGATAATAACCACTCATCAACGGTATAATAAGAATAATTTTAATTAACTGCTCTGGATGTGCTTTGTTAAGCAAAGCAGGGGTTCCCCTTCACGATAATGGACTTTGCTGAAAATGACTTTGCCACATGTGGAGAATGCGGTCTAGAGGGTCCATTAGGGCAAATCCAACAGCATTTTTTGCAGCACTTCAAAACCACTTCTGTCACAGCATTCGACTCCAGTGAAACACAAGGTATGTTCATTAACCTTTCTTATTTATTTGCATTTACTGTAATATTTCAATATACACAATAGCCGCACTCTCAAATATTTTCAGACTCCCCTCTGCTTGCTCTCAACTTGCAAAGGTCTCAAAATTGTTGTAACTACTTATTGTGACTGATCGTTTCTAGCAGACACGTTACTTGTCCCCGTTTTGGCTTCAAAATGGTTTCTTTTTTTAGATTCTTTCAATACTGAGAACATAAATACCGACACCGTCACAGATGATTCTAATTCTCAAACTCTCGCTTCAAGCCCTCCATCATTTTCGACTGACGAAGGTGATAATAAGTTATGGCCTGCTAGTACAGTTTTATTACTTATCAGACTTGTCGAACGTAACTATAGTTCTTTTGACACTAACATGAAAAAAATAGTTTGGGAGAAAATTGCCACAGAGTTATCAAACGTTAGTAATAAAAAATTTACACCAGAACAAGTCGACACAAAATGGAAAGGCCTCAAAAGGACTTTCAAAAAAATTAAAGATCATAATTCGAAAACGGGTTCTAACAGAAAATTTTGTCAATTTTTCGATGCTATGGATTCATTTTTAAATGAAAAACCAGAGTTTGAAGCACCCGCTACATGCAGTTCCACTTCTGGATTAGTTGTTAACACAAATAATACAAACAAGGAAAACCAAATAGAAAACGGTAAGTGTTTATGATTTTGTTTTTAATTGGCTTTGTTTTTGAATGATAGGTACTTTTGAATGATTTTTCAATTATTATTTCTTCGCCACTTTTACGACTCCTGCCATTAGGATCTACATAAGTAATAAATAGAAAAATATATACTTATTGTAGTCTGTGAAATGGGAGATAAGTTGAGCAATTTATGCATAGTCGTTGAGTGAGGAACACTCAACGGCATAGTGCACTTCATTGAAAAAATTATAAACTTTTTCTTATTTGACAGACCCCTATCTTTTTCCATTTAGATCTCAAAGTGGCCACTCAGTATACCAGCACTTTCTTTTCAGAACAATTAACTCCTAAAACCACAAGAGAACCATTAATAAATAAAAGAAAAAATGAAAACTCCATAGAACGTCGTCATAAGGAAAAAATTAAAAGACTCGACAGATTTCTCGATCTCTACCAGATGGCAGTTGAACACCAAATTGGAAAGAAACTGGGCAAAGAGGACGAATCTGATTAGATTACTCCAATGGTGTAAATTATACAGGAAGGGGAAAACAATGACAAATTCATCGCTGAATAAATATTTTGTTTAAAAACAGAAAGTGAACATTGAACAAAAAGCTCCAAATTTTTCAGCTGTTGATCTTGTTTGTGTATATTCAAGGAGTTAATTAATTGCAGATTTTTATTATTTGATCTCATTTTGAAGTACAGTTTAAACAAATGTTTACTATTAATATTTTATTGTAGAAACATAAATACAATAAAGAAAATAATGTGTTCGCATCATCTCGCCCTTATTTTTTACCGAACTTGCATCCTCCTCAAGTACAACAAGTTTGCTATATTAATGCGTTTTTCAACAGCCCTCCTGTCATTTCTCTCTTCAATGAACATATTTCCAGGTCGCATTATCATCTCTTCTCTAACGACTTCATTTAAATTTATGTCAAGCACATCTGCATTGTCTCGACATATATTATGCAAAATACAGGAAGCAAGTATTATTTGCGGGATTATTTCCACTCTTCGAGCTTCCATCAGCTTCAACCTTCTGAATCTTCCTTTTAATAAAGCGAAAGTATGTTCAATGGTGACTCGTGCTTTCGCAAAAATAACATTATACCTAATGCACTTGGATATCGCCCATTATCTTTAAATGGTACTAACAAATTACGCCTTAAGGGATATGCAGAATCCCCAATGAAATGTTTATTTACGGGCATCTGTAAAGTGCATAATGTGGAGCCAAACTCTGACCGTCGCAAAACTCTAGCATCATGCATCGATCCCACTTCTCCGGCATAACAATCTATAAATTTTCTTTTGCTGTCACACACACCTTGTAACACAACAGAGTGGTAACCTTTTCGATTCATATATGATGCTGGATATTTCACTGGTGCTTTTAAAGGGATGTGACTACCATCAATAATACCTATGATTCCTAAAAATAAAGTGTCAAATGTATTACAAATTGCAACTAATGAATTATAAAAACTTAATAAAAAAATACCTCTATATCTACTTGCCTGGAAAACCTGTTTTTTCACTAAAGAATATTTCAGTAGCTTCAAGAGATTCAATCTTCAAGCTTATTATTTTACATCTTTCATTCAAGAGCAACAAATCTTTGCAAATTTTGTTTAAACAATTCCAGGCTGTGGATCTGCTCATGCCAAACCTGTCTGCTACGCCTCTACAAAACGTACTCCTCATTATTAATATCCTGCATCTAATATTAAATATCTTTTCATATAGTTCTTGAACATATTTATTTATTTACCGAAAGCTCTCGATGTTCGATAAATACCATAACGATACAAGCATTTGTTTTTCTAAGGTTAGTTCTGGATTTCCAGATACTCTACTGTGCAGCTGTTTAGCAACAACATGCAACTGTTGCATTACCAATTCAAAAGTTGTTGGAGACATTCGAAAATGTTGCTGGAACTGTTTATCATGATACTTAAAAATGGTTTCTTCGGCATAACTTCGAATTTTTTCTAATCTTCTATTATTTGCTCCTTCCTCATCTTCTTCATCGCTATCCGAAAATATAAATAATTCGGCGACAAGCCGTAATTCCACGTTATTAATTATTTTTAAATAACCCACACTACAGCCACAAATCAAAATACACGTCAAACAAATCTAGGTTAGTTTTGACGTGCTCTGCTCTGCTGGGCTCTTTCGTGTTCGTTTTGACTTTCGCGCTCCGCGCGCTCTTTTTATGCACCGTGCTCTGCACTGCCCGCTCTGCCGAGCGTCAACTCGAACGTGCCCACTATTCAAATAATAACACAAACTTGCAGTGCAAATTTGAACTGTATAACCTAAGTTCTCACACGTCAAACTTTAAGTGTAAAATGAATCCTAAATAAAAGTTGACCATTTATTTGACAGTATTGCCAAACTTGCATTGCCGTTTACCTGGCTACCGGGGTCGTATAGAATGTATTAATATAATGATAATATTTTTGTTAATTACCATGATCTGCATTGAAATTATATTGAAAGATATTAAGAATAATAAATTCTTTTAATAAAAGTTACATCAGGTATTTAATAATACCATAATATGCTAACAAACTATATCAGAATACCATTAAAATTTATGAAATACCCCTTGTATAAGGAAGGGCAACTACGTCACAACCTTTGGCGGGAAAGTATTATTTATAAAATTACAGCAAATCTAAAGCAAAAATGAAAAAAATGAAAGACACGGCTCGATTTTTTTGTCATTTTCTACCGATAGGTAAAAAAAAATATTATTTTTGTCCGAAGTATACGAGCCCATTGTATCGAAATCAACAGCAGCATTGTGTGAGATGGCAGTAGCCATGGGTGGACTCGGGTCGACTGGTGGAATTCACTCTAGTAAATCAAACCTCTCTCAATTGGAATAAACCCGTCAAGAAAAATGTAGTCATCAGATGTTTTGATCTCTATTCTGTTTCTCTGAGATTATTACAAAACCCAGCAGTGGGTATCCATATCCATCATTGCCATTCGTTCATTTTTGGCATAATAGTCAGTACCTAAATGACTTGTGCTCTCATTGGTGAGTTGAGTCACGTGACTTCTTTGGACGTATATTTAACCCTAATTTGAACTTGATATACGTCCGAAGTATATGTTGCAATAAGGCGCGTATGCCCCTTTTTGGCAATGGACGCTGCCGTATGAAAAAAGAAGGGACATTTGCCCCATATTGTGGTAGTCGACAGTGATGGACGCTGCTATTTTCGCACGACATTTGGCGCGCACCGAATGTCGGGCGAAAATAGCGTACGTAAACAAGGCATAAATCTTTCAAAATTTCGGGAAGTCCATTACACTCATTGCAACGTTTACTTCGGACATTCGGACATGTATGGAATTAAATGTACCTATGTCCAAAGAAGTCACGTGGCTTAACTCGCCAGTGGGAGCACAAGACATATACCAACTTTTATATACATCGGACTTATAAATAGCCACTTTATTCATTTTTTAGGGTCCTTTCTGGGGTTCTCTCTGGGGTTCTTTTTAGAACCTGTTTCCATACTTAAGTATATGGATGCATGATCTAAAGCCAACAATAATAATGTATTGGCAAGAGCCTACATAACATTCATAAAAGAAATGAGCTTGAGCAGCAGCCCAGAGAACAACACTGTAGGAAACAAACGCTATTAAGAGAATATTGATAAATTATTATATCTACTATAATAGACAATGTATAAAACTCCAGCTAAAACCTGGTCAAAGATAATCTATTCTCTGATAGGTACCTAATCTTTTGAACTCGATAATAATTTGAAGTTTATAATAGAATTCGAACCAAAAAAATTGACAATATTCAATCCTAACCTAAAATGGAAAAAGCCAATTTTATGGTCGGTACTTACAACTTATAAGAAGTAGGTTCTTGGAAGTCGTGGAACGTTAACACCTTACTTCACCTCCAATATTGTTTCGTAAAGTTTCCGCGCACAAACAATTAATTAATCTCCAAAATCTAGGAAATTATATGGTCTCCATAGACAAAAACCCAAATATTTTTCTCCTCCTAATAAACCACAAAAAATATATAGGTTATGTTTCTTCTTCTTCTCCTCGTCCTTTTTTTGGCCTCTGCTCTTCCGAGCAACTTAGCCATCCGTGGCCTTCGCCACCTCTTCCTTGGGTCGGATTCATTGAGGTAGTATGGGGGGGAGGCGCCATAACATTACTTTGTCGCATATAGCAAACGGGTTCAGGGGGTGTGGCGTGTGGCTAAGTCTGTGATCTGATTAAACAGTATTCCTAGTAAAATTATAAAAAAAAACCTACGAAAGAAAATATGGGGTTATTTTGAATCGTAGGAAGAAACACCCTGTAGGCAATCCTTGAAAAATACATACCTAGAGTAGTTATAAAGGTCATATTTTTCTATTCATAAAGTACCAAAGTGGATATTATAAATTATATTGATACGGCTCTGTCCTGTGAAATGTAATTCCTGTGAATTCCTTTTTGTCCACTTTAGAATTGCTACTGCAACAACGTACAGCACATGACATATTTATTTCCAGAGGTCAATAGCTCGCAATAACAAGGAAAACTGCAGTTTTAGCTACTTTTAATGCACTTTTAGCACCGAGTCAACAAATTGACGTTGTTCTGGTAATCTATGACGTAGGTGAACCCGTTTTGGGTCACGTGACAGCTTCTCCTCTCCAATACTACTTCAATGGCCGGATCACATTCCTGTAGTTGGGTAGGGTTCCTTTATTAGGAGAGTTGCAATCAACTGTCATCATCAAATTTCAATTGGTTTTGCATAAAAGTAGTGTCTCTGAGGTAAAGCAAAAACCATGTGGGATATTGCCTCATAGGCTTGCAAGTAAATTTTTGAGAGAGTAATCAAAGCAGTATGAAAATTTGACACTAGAACATTGTCATTTTAACTACAAAATAATTCAAGAAAATCTGTGCATTATACTTGTATCCGTTGCAGCTCACCAAAGAGTGCCTATTGCAAAACTAGTGCAGTGCGCATTTAGGAAAAAAGTAACTCTGAGAATGAGATTGTTTAAAATGATTCCAGTATCACAAAATGTTCCGCAAAATTAGTATTATAGAAAATGGCAATGAAGAGGCCCTATAGAATAAATGGAGACAAAATCAATAAAGTTACATTTGCGGGAATGATATACACATAAGGTAGGTACATAAATACTATAAGTTATACTACATACTTTATATACCTTATACATAATATTATTTTTAGACTAAAAAATTAACTGGTGCACACCATCAGGGACTATTTTGGACGATATATAAAAAACAAAACATTTCGTTACTTACAGCAATTTACGCAGACCAGTTAACGGTGAAAAAATTATTGGAATTGGACAGATTAAAACCAGAGTGGAGGTACATAGAAGACTTTGACTTTGCCACTTGTTCGTATATATTTTGTAAATTAAAGAACTCTTATAAATTATTGAAATAATTCGCTGCTGCTAAATGCAATTTTTATGTATCCTCCTGAAAGAATAATGTACCAATAAAGTTACTTACCAAATTATGAAATAAAACTTGTGATCACCTAAGAGGTTTATTTTAGCAATTATTTTATTTGTTATCGCACAAGCAAATAAATATCATGATTTAAAATAATAAGTGGTTGTTTCATTTGAAATGTTTTAATTGATATTTTAGACTTTTGGTGAAGGAGCGGGTATTAATTTTAATGAAACACAGAAAGATTTTTAGTACCTGTAATTATTTCTAAAACTTGAATACCCACCATTCCCTTCCCACACCTCCAGCCATGTTCAGTTTTTGAAGTATCATGTTGCCAGCTGATGACTTTGACTATCTTTATAACCTGAAATATGCTCTTGATTTACGTTGCTACAGAAATAATCCAAACATTTCTTCCCTAAAGGACAGAAGATATATATCTTATTCGTAAGTTACATGAATGTAATTTGCGAATAAGATATATATATCTTCCATCCTTTGGGGAAGAAATGTTTGGATTGTTTCTGTAGCAACGTAAACCAAGAGCATATTTTAGGTTACATAAATAGTCAAAGTCATCAGCTGGCATCACGATATATCAAAAAATGAACATGGGTGGAGGTGTGGGAAAGAAATAGGGTATTCAAGTTTTACAGATTAAAATGAATACCGGCGCCTTCATCCAAAGTCTAATATATAGTTTTTTACTATTTTAAATCATGATTTTTGATTTTGCCCATACCAAATAAAATGATAAAATAAACTAGGTAGGTGTAGGTAATACTTCTTTTGCTTAATCCACACACGAAAACTTTGTTTTTGCAGGCGAGTGTCGCTAACCATGTTATCATCATCAGGAGATGATTGAGTCTAATCATTAGACTTCATCTTCATTAGACTTAATCATCTCCTGATGATGCTAACATGGTTATCGAAACGCGCGTCGAGTGTAAAAACAAAGTTTTGGTGTGTGGAATTAAGCAAAAGAAGTATTTTTTAAGTGCCAAAGGTTCCTGATTCCCAACCCAGCGCTTAGTCATCACGCATCGTCACGTCCGAGGTCCAGCTGTTTTTGCTTTTTACTGCCGGTTATTAATTTGCTGTGATTCTCGTTTTCTTATTTCCACTTATATTATTGTTACGTGTATTTGGTGGATAGTGTGCGGTGGTGTTCTAGTCCGATAATTAGTGTGTAATTTCGTGTTTTGAGCCATCAGATAAACGATAAATAGGTAGAGGTTAGGAAGTGAAAATGTGTTTTGTTGTTATAAACAAGGGTTGTATCAAAATGAGTGTTTTCTTGTAGTTTTAGAATCGATGGAAATCAACGGTTCTAGCCATGCCCGAGAAGTGTTGTGTCCCAAATTCGTCGATGGAGGAAGGAATCAATCGACGCCTAAATTGGAAAGGCAATTACCTAACCGGGCCAAAGCCAAAAGTGTCCGTTTTTGCTTTTCCTAAGGATCCAGTTTTGAGAGCAAAATGGGTGCAAGCCTTATTTATACAAACTACAAACAAGGGTGCAAGCCATAAAAAGTGCTTACTTTGTAGTCAAGAAACAGTCAAGGTATGTTATATGTTACATTTTTTATATAAAGCTTGGGGTTATTGTAGGTCTGTGAACAACACTTTTTAACACAAGACATTGAAAGGGAGACTACGTGTGTTCGTCGATAGTCCTCAATTAACGGTGTGTTTAGAATCGACTGGTGAAACTATGTGCACCTTTAAAAATTCCACGTTTAGCTAAAGGTTTTAAATTTTCATGGCAAGTTAATTTTATTATATTTTTATAAAATATACTTACTTTTTTAGGTGCAATACCTTGTAAGTTAGCAGGTTGCCCAAGTTATTTGTCCAAATCGAGCACGAGTCGTAGGGAAGGTCCCAAATAAAAAAAAAAACAAAAAATTGAACTTGGACAGGTTGAAAAAGGCATGGCCGAAAGCGTTGAGAGTTGTGAAGCTTAAAAGTCTGCAAAATCGTATTCAAACATTGAGGAAGCGTATTCAAAATTTGTGATATTGCCGAGTGGGGTAGGCGCTGTTTGAAGGCGAAAGGAAGCGAAGGAAGAGGCACACGTAGAGTAGTCACTGAAACGTTTATTATCATAATATTTTTTTGTTGTGATATTTTTATTGTTGAATTATCTTTTATTAAATAACTCTTAAATTGTTGCTGTATTAAAATATTTTTGTGTTCCACAGATTAGTTACTATGTTATGTTTGAAACTGTACCTAGTAGTATTTTACCTGGACACAAAAAAACGACAAACTTTGCAGAAGTTTCAGTTATTAAGTGTTTTTAAGATGCTAGTTGAACGTAAATAAAAATCGTTGGTATCGTACTGTCATGCTCGAAGATGTGCCTCAAAATAGGTACCTACATAGCTAATATTAATATTATCTATTATACAGCGTGGTGAATAAAAAATGCGAATGTGTGATTTTTCTTCTTCTTTTGAGCAGGTGCCTGTGAATTCATACTTGACATTGTCTTGGGATTCCAAACAACTTTTCTTAGTGCCATAGTGCTGTAGTACTTTTATCAAGAATACTTTTTTTTTGAGAAATTTCAAATAAAGAAAATTCCCATTTGTGTCCAACTTTCAGGCAGACACTGTATATATTCGTCGATGGAAATCAACGCTATATTTCACAACATATAACTACTATTTTGCAAATCTTGGAAATTTCTCAGGAGGTATTGGTAAAGGTATCTCGGACATTTTTAAGATTTTCTAGCATGTCAGCTGAGTTTTTTTTAGTGCTATAAACGGGGTGGCCTTTTTCCAAATTCTAATAAAGTAAGCTGAAAGCAGTCAGTTTTGCCCACAAACGCCATTAAGAATTTTTTCGGCAACTCTTAAAACAAGGCGGTTTTTACAAAGGTTTTTCAAAAATATCTCGGAAAGTAGGCCGTAATTCTCGAATATGCTTTTGCATAAAGTTAGACCACCAAAAAAGCAATATTTTCTTTCGAAGAAAGTTCTCCGAAACCGAAAAATGCATATTAATCAAGATATTCTTGACTGGTTCCACTTAAATAGACATCCTGTATAGGTCTGTGATCTTATCCTCATCAAAAGCATCGTGGATGGAGGAAGGAATCCTCAATCGACGAAAGCATGCACAAGCAAATTTATCTTGAGGATTATTTCAGTTTATTATTTAAAATGTTTTCAATACCAAGGTATAGCCAAAGTTTACAGAAATTCTGTAAACTTTGGCTATATTTTATTCTGTAAACTTTGGTATAGCTAGGTATGTACAGGGTCCGTCAAATGTATGGAATAATGGGTGTATCTTTTTTATTTTTGTTTTGAAAAAAAAATGTGTTATACAAAAGTTTCTTGGCTAATTTTTTGTCACTTTCTGGTGACCTTGAATTTTTTCCATCCGTCATAGTTACGTTGCTATGGTGACCAACTTTTTTTTTCAAATGGCACCCCTTATTTTTTATTTAGATTTTGTGATTAGCGTTCATTTCTGCATTAGGTACTTTAAAAATATCTAATGGTTGCATCAGAAAATAATCGACAAAAATCACTTTCACGAAAAATCAGCGTTAATTTATTTTTACAACCTTAATAAAACTTAACTTAAAGATAATGTTCAAAGTGCGCACCGTCACGCTCTATACAAAGTTCCAGTCTTTCTACAAACGATCTTACATTTTGAAATAAATACTTCATCAACTAACAACAATGGAGGTACTAGTTGCCCAGATCCACGGGTACCTCGAAATGCAAAAAAGTGCAAAAAACCGCAAACAGAAAAAGAGGGCAATAAAAGTGCAAAAAACCGAAAACAGAAAAAGAGGACAATAACATGAAACCACACCTTGCTGTTAACGCTGATTTTTCGTGAAAGTGATTTTTGTCGATATTTTCTGATGCAACCATTAGATATTTTTGAAGAAACTTTTGTAAAACACTTTTTTTTTTCAAAAGCAAAAATAAAAAAGATACACCCATTATTCCATACTTTTGACGGACCCTGTATAATTGTAAATATCTGAATAAACTTTATTATAATTATGGTTTCTGTAATTATTTTCAACACCTAAAATTTATTTGTAAATATAATACGTCGACCTAGGGAAGAATATAATGACCTTGGTAGGCATTGTTGTTCCGGGACGGTTCGGCCGACCGCGAGGCCAACGATAAAGACAGGCCACGGCGCTAACGCATAATCGCGTAGTCACGTGACCAACTTAGTCGTATATAATGAAGGCATTTTTGGAGATAAGTAGAAAAAACAAATTTCGTAACAATTTGGCAAGTTTTCTTTCATCTATTACATTATTGGTTTTGTGCATTCAAGCTTTCTCTAATTGTTTTTTCAAAATTTTCAACCTGCCTCAGCTGTTTTAGGCTGAGAGTTAAACGGCACTGCACTCACAATATTTTGGCACATTCTCAAAAATTGTTCCTTTAGCTTAGGTGATATTCTCTATAGGTATTTTCCTCCCACAACACATTTGTCTTCCTGGCTTTTGTAATATGTATAAACAGACCCAATATTTGGTATTTATGTTATTTTTTACGAGAAATAAAAATGAAAACTAACCTCAGTACTGTAAATATTGACGAGGTCTCAGTTGATCGGCAGCGTGAAAGACCATATTATTATCAGGGCGTAGGTCGACAACGAAAATCCTCGAGTATGTTACAACACTGATTTATTTGGCACAAGGTGAATGGTGAATACAATAAATACACAACCCGAACGTGGTCTACGGGAACGGCTTCCAGCCACCCGGACCGTCTGAACTCGCGAATCTCCCGTAATCAGTTCACCCCTCTGTGTCTCAGGCTCCACTGTCCAATACTGTCCCATGTCCATAATAGTCCATTCCGGGTTCCCTATTCTGTGGTTCGGGGGAGAATTCCCCTTAACAGCGCTAACGCGTCGCGTCGGTGCGAGCGGCACCAATACTCTTGGACGGCACGACTCCCACCCAGACACCCAGAGGCAATAATAACACCTGGGCGGTTCCCCTCCGCCAGGACACACGCGCACTAGACACAAACTTGTTTCTAAAATATAAACTAATACGTTTAAAAACACTTTAAACATTGAAAACTTCTCAAAACCCAAGCTGCCGCTTTCAGTTATGTGACAAATGACATGTAACGTCTGACTAAGATGGTCACGTGATTTTTGTGCGCCAGGGCCTGTCTTTATAGTAGGCCTTGGGCCGACCGGTGATGACTCAGCGATCGATGATATCTGGCCTTGGTCTTTTGTGTCACCCTTGTCCCTTGTCTCTGTATAAATAAGGGTGTCACAGAATAGGGAATAGGGGCATTATTCTGTGTTTGTGTGCTGGGTGCTAATAGACGGAAAATGGTGAAATTTTAGCTCTGGATATTTTTGCTTGCTTTTCCCACATTTCCAGAACACACACTTGTTTCCAGACATTTCCCGACACAATAATAAACAGTACGGTCAGTACGTCTCTTTGTTTAGCTAAAAAAACACACGGCTACGGGCGCTACGGCACACGTTTCCTTATTTTGTAAAAATTTTGCTCTGTCTGTATGTCCGACCGGCCAGACCGTCACAATTTTTTGTAGCAGCATCGTTCTTGGCGTAGCGTTGATTTCTAGTGACTAACGACCGACATCGAGTAAGAAGCGCTAAGGTTTTTGATTTTGATAATAGGTGGCGCCCTTGTGAATCCGATCATGAGATCTCCGGTAGTTTTAGATTTTGATAACAGGTGGCGCCTTGTGAATCCGATCATGAAATCTTCGTTAGCTTTAGATTTTGATAATAGGTGGCGCCTTGTGAATTAGATCTCTGTTAGTTTTAGATTTTAATAATAGGTGGCGCCTTGTGATTCAGATCTCCGTTAAGTTTTAGATTTGGTCCTTAGAGGCCGACACAAGCAACTAAATCTATTAATATATAGAAATTCCGCCATAAGGAAAAGCTAACTAGTCTCTGTTATAATATAAACAAGGGTATAACCTACCGCGTTGTTTGCATCATAGACGCTTTGTGGCATAATTTTTTCGATTTTCAGTTAATTATTAATAGTTTCTTCGCGTTTTAGTTGTTTGAGTGTTTTATCTAATGAAGTGATCATCTCGAAAATATGTTCTAGTTCTGCTCATTTTACACCAGAGTGTTTAAAAACGAAACGAGTCAAAACACAGCTAATTGAAAATGCGGTACCAACTCTTCTATTAAAACCACCTAAACCATCATTTAAGTAGGTAAGTATGTTAACATAATTTTGGTGTAAGAAACTATTAGTAGCCTATTTGCTTTAGTGTTAAAGTTATAATAAAGGTAGATGAAAACAAGTAAAGTTCTAGCATCAGTGAAGCAAATTCTAGTAGTTTGGACGAAACTAGTTTTACAAGTATAAACGAACCTAAACTCTATCCAAGTAACGGAGGCAGTGGATCAAAACATTGGCCACCACGTGCCACGTGACCTATTCTCTTATTGGTCTGGCCGTCATAAAATATCAAGTGTTTACGCGGCGAGCATAATGCAGGGCCGACTCTTCCCTCCGTCAAATTTATTTTGCTACTTAATTTAAGGAAATTTAGGTATAAAAATCCACGAAAAGTAGAAACACAAATTTTAGAACTTCTAAAATAATTAGTTCAGAATTACAAGCCACTTGGAATCTCATATTAGTCCAACCCTGGTAATCGATCGCAAGGCGGTCATGTGACTTTGTTTATATCTACTGCCGCTGTAACTTGGGTAGACATTAGTTGTAGTTATCGAAGTCTTGACCAGTCCACGTTGAGGTGAGCTTCATTTATTATCAATATACCTACATGTTTGTAGGGAAAACAATCACTGTTTAATAGGAGAATAGATTGTCTCTACAAATAAAAAGGTAAGCTTGAAATTCTGGTTTATATTTTATTTTTTGCTGTGCCCTCCCACTACAAAAACTCACGAGCCGCCACTGCTATAAAAGCTACCCCACCCCACCCCCACCCCCTCCGAGGAATTTGTTTTTGGTCTAATTATCGCGTTAGGGCATTCACCATATCCCCATTTCACAAATCCGTGGCTGAAAAAATTTACCGGCCAAAAACTACCCCATTGTGCCACTTTAAGGAAAAAAATAATAACTTCATTTTTCTTGCTCTAAAGAATATACCTATCCTCTCCGTTTTCAACAGACATTCAAAATTATTCTAAACGCACCAAACCGCGTTTGAAAAAATTTGCCGGACAAAACTACCCCCTGCATCCCTTTAAGGAAAAAAATTGATAAATCCATTGTTTTTGGTCCGAATTTCGCCGTTTTCACAATGACGTTCAAAAGAGTCTCAGAAGTACAAAACTGCCGGACAAAAAAACTACCCCTTCCCACCCTCGAAGTTGTCTTGGTCGAATCCTGGCCATTTTCAGCAAGGACGTTCAAAATTATCCCAGACGCATCAATACGCGGTTGAAAAAAAGTGCCAAACAAAACTACCCCCTACACCCCTTTAAGGAAAAAAAAAATAACTCCATTGTTTTTGGTCCGAATTTCGCCATTTTCACAAGGACGTTCAAAAGAGTCTCAGAAGTAAAAAAACTGCCAGAAAAAACTACCCCTTCCCAGCCAGCAAAAAGACGTTTCTTCTACGTTGAATAGACGTACCGCATTACGTCGATCGACGAAAATTTCGACGCAGAAAACACGTAGAATCGACGGCAATATGTCACAGAGAATTTACGTGCTCAGCGACGTCTAATAAGACGTGCAACATTACGTAATGACGACGTGTATTAGGAGGTGCAAAGTACGTAATGGTGACGTCTAATAAGACGTGAAAAATTACTTAATGGCGTCGCAACGCATAGTGTTTGTTCAGCGAATGTTCGGCCCTACGTCACAACTCCCGTCCTTGTCTGACTCGTGAATATACGATGGATATCGATTGTATATTCACGAGTCAGACAAGGACGGGAGTTGTGACGTAGGGCCGAACATTCGCTGAACAAACTTTTTATACTCAAAAGATATATAAAAGGGTTCGTGATTTCTAAATCAAATGAAATACATTTTTTAATCAATATACGTTTATTATATTTTAAGTACCAACAAACACAGTAAAAAATAAATAAAAAACAATACAAAAACATAAATAAAATAGAATACAAGAGAAAGTACCTAATTCATGCTATTCGGCAATCATCAGTTCGGTATAACATTAACCAAATCAGAAAGATAGGCGTGATTTGGGAAGCAACACAATAATGAAGTCCAGGCAGGAGCCAACAGCACATTTGCAGCTTCTGTCAGCACATGCTCTGGATTTGGGGCTTGTTCTAACGTTGCCATGGAGGCAGCTTAAACAACCTATGTGGAAATATCCACAACCCAAGTTATAATAACAAAACAATAGGGATAAATAAAATGGTAGAAGGTAGTATTGAATTTTGCAGTATAAAATGGACAATTAAATCACTTTGAACAAGGACTTTGAATGTCATTTGGGCTATTTTTATGCTAGGTTAAAATTTGCGTAATGTAAATCCATCATGGTGGCTAGAGAAGCGGTGTGGCATAGGGGCTACATGTTTACTTTTTTTCGAGCTTTTACTACTTACATAGGGGATAATAGACAATAAAAACTCACTCAAGTACTACAACGCGAAGCACCGGAACACCGGATCCACACAATAGCTAGATTAATAACAGGGAGCGACACGTGCTCGCGGAACAGCTCCAGACAATAACGGCGTGGCGTGCTGCGTTCGAGACCGAAAGCGGAGACGGAGACGGCGCGGCGGCGCGGCCAGGACGCGCACTGCGCAAGCGCAGGCTGCAGTACGTCATTATCACGTCTTCTCGACGTTAACTATCACGAGAATAAAAACTGTGCATAGAAGTAATTTATTTCGACGTAATTTCGACGTCTTATAATCTCCAATAATGTAACATACGTAAAATCGACGTCGATTCGACGTCCTATATTTTAAAAAATATTAGTACACAGCTTGTCACCAATATTCGACGTCGTATTGACATCAAGGTTATAGCGTTGCTGGCTGGGTTACCACCCCCGAAGTTGTGGACGTTCAAAATTATCTCAGACGCATCAATCCGCGGTTGAAAAAAAGTGCCAGACAAAACTACCCCCTGCATCACTTTAAGGAAAAAAATTAGTAACCCCATTGTTTCTGGTCCGAATTTCGCCATTTTCAGCAAGGACGTTCAAAATTAGGTAACCCAGACGCATCAATCCGCGGTTGAAAAAAATGCATGACAAAACTACCCCCTGCATCCCTTTAGGAAAAAAAATTAGTAACCCCATTGTTTCTGGTCCGAATTTCGCCGTTTTCACAAGGACGTTCAAAAGAGTCTCAGAAGTAAAAAAACTGCCTTACAAAAAACTACCCCTTCCCACCCCGAAGTTGTTTTGGTCGAATCCTGGCCATTTTCAGCAAGGACGTTAAAAAATAGGTATCCCAGACGCATCAATCCGCGGTTGAAAACAAAACTACTCCCTGCATCCCTTTAAGGAAAAAAATTAATAACTCCATTGTTTCTGGTCCGAATTTCGCCGTTTTCACAAGGACGTTCAAAACAGTCTCAGAAGTAAAAAAAAACTGCCGGACAAAAAACTACCCCTTTCCACCCCCGAAGTTGTTTTGGTCGAATCCTGGCCATTTTCAGCAAGGACGTTCTAAATTATCCCAGACGCATCAATCCGCGGTTGAAAAAATTGCCGGACAAAACTACCCCCTGCATCCTTTTGATAACTCCATTGTTTCTGGGCAGATTTTCGCCATTGTTGTTGAATACTGCAGTGCTAGACTAATTCAGAAATTCTACGTACTTATAGGTTTTGTTGCTAGAATTTTCAAAAAAAGTTTTACACAGGAACATCAAACTAGATTTTAAAAACAATCTGATCACGAGATACTATAGGAAATTAATTTCAGCATTAAGATATAGAAAAAAGTGTAACTACAAAAAAGTTCTTCGAAATTAAATAGAGTATAATTTTGTGAATTTTTGTATATATAAAGGGTGCTCCATTTTTTATTGAAATTGCAATTTTTTTGGATTTTAATGTGTGAATTCATTGGAAAGGGTACCCTTTGTGATATTACATACAGTTTGTTCAGCGAATCTTCGGCCCTACGTCACAACTCCCGTCCTTGTCTGACTCGTGGATATACGACCGATATCCATCGTATATTCATAAGTAAGACAAGGACGGAAGTTGTGACGTAGGGCCGAAGATTCGCTGAACAAACTGTATATACCTAAAGTGTATCCCCGGATTGCTTGGACGACTCTTGTAAATGACAAAAAAATTTTGAGTCAAAATTTGACCTTTATTTTGTAGTTTCGAAAAATCAGGTATGCTTGGTACTTTTTTACACCATTAAAGTTTTTTCTGGGTTTTACCACAAAATTTTATTAAGGAAATTACTTGTTCAAAATAAAAAGCAGAGTAGGTTTGCAAAATTTCAAAAGTATAGGCCTGCTTTGATTTTTTAGCCTTTATTCCTACTTTTTTAGAAGAATATCCTTTCGGTAGCTTTCACGTCAAAATGTTATTAAGGAAATTTGTTCATGATGAAAAACTAGGTAGGTGTAAAAAATTTCAAAAGCCTAGCCCCACTTTGATTTTTTCCGGCAATATTTTTACTTCTGAGACTTTTTTTGAACTTCTTGTGAAAACGGCGTAAATCAGACCAGAAACAATTTAGTTATCTTTTTTTTTTAAAGTGATGCAGGGGGTAATTTTGTCTGGCAAATTTTTTCAACCACGGATTGGTGCGTCTGGAATAATTTTGAACGTCCTTGCTAAAAATGGCGAGGATCCGACAGAAAACAACTTAGGGGGTGGGAAGGGGTAGTTTTTTCTTTCTTTCCGGCAATATTTTTACTTCTGAGACTTTTTTGAACTTCCTTGTGAAAACAGCGAAAATCAGAAAAGAAACAATTTAGTTATAAATGTGTTTCCCTAAAGGGATGCCGGGCGTAGTTTTGTCCGGCAAATTTTTTCAACCACGGATTGGTGCGTCTGGAATAATTTTAAACGTCCTTGCTAAAAATGGCGAGGATTCGACTAAAAACAACTTCGGGGGTTGGAAGGGGTAGTTTTTTGTCCGGCAGTTTTTTTACTTCTGAGACTTTTTAGACGTCCATGTGAAAACGGCGAAAATCGGACCAGAAGCAATAATGGAGTTATCAATTTTTTAGAGAGTAGTTTTGTACGGCAAATTTTTTCAACCGCGGATTGGTGTGTCTGTAATAATTTTGAACGTCCTTGCTAAAAATGGCGAGGATCCGACCAAAAACAACTTCGGGGGTTGGAAGGGGCAGACAATTATTTTCCAATCGCGATTTGGTGCTTCTGGAATAATTCTAATAATTTCGAATGGTGGCTGCCGTATTAATTCTACTCGTATACCGGCTATTCCTTCTATCACAGACCTATATAGAAGCTATATAGGTCTGTGCTTCTATCCACATGTTCTTTCACTGACAACGTTGCATCGTTTTTATGGGAGAGGTGCTTTCAAGGCCACTGAATTTATGTCGTCAGGCCAGCCGATTATATTTTTATTCGAATTTCCCGCATGCGGCGCCCTCTATTGGTGCCAGCTCAAACAATTGGGTCCCCAGGCCCCAGGCACTGTCGTGAGCAATCTTTATTAATACGTCAATCAACGATAATAGCTTTGATGGGACCAAGCGCCGCCGTATTGCAACCTAAAGTCTATCCAAGTTACAGCGGCAGTAGATATAAACAAAGTCACATGACCGCCTTGCGATCGATTACCAGGGTCGGACTAATATGAGATTCCAAGTGGCTTGTAATTCTGAACTAATTCTTTTAGAAGTTTTAAAATTTGTGTTTCTACCTTTCGAGGATCTTTATAAATTTCCCTAAATTAAATAGCAAAATAAATTTAGATATGCAGGAAACTCGACTAAGGGAAGAGCCGGCCCTGCATTCTGCTCGCCGCGTAAACACTTAACATTTTATGACGGCCAGACCAATAAGAGAATAGGCCACGTGGTGGCCAATGTTTTGATCCACTGCCTCTGTAACTTGGATAGACACTGCCTCTTTAACTTGGATATACTTGTCTATCCAAGTTACAGAGGCAGTGGATCAAAACATTGGCCACCACGTGACCTATTCTCTTATTGGTCTGGCCGTCATAAAATGTGAAGTGTTTACGGCGGCGAACAGAATGCAGGGCCGGCTCTTCCCTCAGTCGAGTTTCCTGCATATTTTAGATCGGATCGCGAGCAGTATCTTCTGTACATTTATTTTGCTACTTAATTTAAGGAAATTTATAAAGATCCACGAAAGGTAAAAACACAATTTTTGGAACTTCTAAAAGAATTAGTTCAGAATTACAAGCCACTGGGAACCTCATATTAGTCAGACCCTGGTAATCGATCGCAATGCGGTCATGTGACTTTGTTTACTACTGCCGCTGTAACTTGGATAGACTTTAGGTATCGTTTTCAACTGTTGAGCCACATTTAATTGTCTCTTTTCTCATCAGATGTTCTGAAACAATAGGTCAGAGGGAATGCCGTTGATTTCCTGCCAAGGTATCGCAGAAAACCGTTAAATTTTGCTCAGTCTCAGAGTCAGAGAACATATTTTGAATCTTTGTGAATTCTCCCACTAATTTTTCTAATTGAGTTATTTCGATCTGCATTCGATAATTTGAAGTACATGAAGAAAAAATGCCAAATGGGAATTGGTCAAAACACCGTTCGTTTTCTTGAAATAGTGTCAAAACTTTGCCTAATTTCAATCGGTTCCATTTTCAAAGCGAAACATTTTTGGTACATTATATTGTTAATAGGTTTTTCTCACTTTAAATGGTAGAGTTGATCTGTCACATTTGAAAGTGGTAGGTAAAAATTTTATGTTTCGAATGTTGGAGTTAACAGATGTTGTGATGCACATTTTGCCAATTTCGACGCAAACAGTGGATTTGATCGTTGCAGAATGAAAAGAGGCACTAAAATGATGGACCTACAACACCAAAAAGATATCCTCAAAAAAGTTATGAGTAAAAGCTCCATCCAAAAACAGCTCAAGTGGCGCCCTCTGTGAGATACGTAGAAATTAAATTTTCAACTTATTCTCCATCCCAAAAAATACAGCAGTGCCAAATTTCAGTTGAGCAGCTTGATTATTTTTCGAGATGTAACCATTTCTAACCGGCAGAAAGTTGGACACAAATGGAAAACTTTTTTATTATTGATTTCTCAGAAAAATTTTATTCTTGATAAAAGTTGGTGCATAATTTAAAACTCAAAACTCACATATCAAAATTTAAATATCTTTTTTTGGATACGAGGTAGATTCAAAAATGTCAAAATAATTCAAGAGTAAAGTACCCTTATTTTTTAAAATACGGTAAAAAGTTACTTACAAAAGTTGTTTGGAATCAAAGGTGGATGTCAGATTTAAAGTCACAGCCACCTAGTCAAAAAAATAGAAATTTAATTTTTTTGTATTCTTTTCGACCACCCTGTGTATTACAAAAAATAACAAAATACTGCAAGCGCAACTTATCATCGGATAGGATAACACATGAATTTGCTACTAAACTTTAATTTTGTTCGATTAGCAGCTAGAAATTTAAATTAATCGAAATCAGAGTTTATTTTTGTGTCCAACTTTCTGCCGGTCCCTGTATAAACAACAGGTGCCGGTCTAGTATGCGGTCTACCTACCCTTTTCGATCTACCTGATTTAATCTCCGGTTTAGTATGCGGTCTACCTAGAAATTCAATCCCCTATTCTTTTCAAATTAATTATCTATTTATTGTGGCTACCTCTTACAATTTAATATGCAATAAATATAGGGAGGTAAGTTCGTTATAAAAAGAAGTTAAAATCTAGAACAATATTCAGTTTGCATTGCTAGTACAAGTTGAAAATGTTGCTACGTGATTTTTATACAACAATTGCTTCGTCAGAGGAATCAGCGGTAACGTTCTTAAGACAACACGATTTGCGGGACAATGAAGTTGACATTGAAGAATGCCATAGATGTGCTGCCCAAATTCAGAATAGAAGGAAAAGAGACTGGAGAGGAGAATTTCGACCAGTTTTTCGTTGCCCCCAAAAAGGATGTCAAACTACAAGAAGTGTAAGGCAAGGGAATAGATTTTTCCATTACACCGACCTCAATGGAAGAGCCAACTAGAAGTTATCCTTGTGTCAAATATTGGAGTTAATGTTTTTATTCATTTTGGATATGCCCATAGACTCAACAATCACAATAACTGGTCGGGCACGTTCCACAGTAGTTGATTGGTTCAATATGTGTCGTGAGGTTTGTCCAGAGGTTGTGTGATACAGATCCCGTGGACAACTCAACGGTACACCGGATGATCCTATACCAATAGACGAAGCTCGTTTTGCTGGACGCCGGAAACATGGAAGAGGAAGACTGCTTCAGGGAGACCATGCTGCAAATTCCGAAGATTCCGACGCAAGTGTTGACAACAACAGAAACCATGGAAGACGCATAGACGGACCGTGGGTGAAGGAACAAGGCAGAGGCTAGATATTTCGTCGTTGAAAGGAGAGATGCCAATAAATTGATCCCACTGATACAAAGAGAAATTCAACAAGGATCTGTCATTCATTCAGATGAATGGCCGGCTGACAGGCGCTTAAATCAGTTAAGGTGGATTTATAAACTCGACGTTTGCGTTGGCGCTCGAAGTTGATGGTGACGTTCGCAGTTTGCGTCCAGAAATGTGAAAGACGGAACGTGAAAGATGAAATTAGTTTAACTCTCGGACGGCATCGGAAGCAGACGGCAACGTTCGACGGCGTTTATAAATGGTTACACGTAAAATATTGGGATATAATTTTCGAAGAAAACGGCAACGGCGAGCGCCAACGCAAACGTCGAGTTTATAAATCCACCTTTAGGATATGTACACAACACCGTTAACCATCAGCAGAATTACGTCGATCCCGTGACAGGAGCCATGGGCGTCCGCAGAAATTTTTTCAGGGGGGGGGCAGTAAGAATTATTGACAAAACAGGTCGATGAAATTCCCTGTGGCACTTTGTTTTCCACGTAAATAAAAATAAATGTCATGAGTGCCGCAAAATACTATATAGAGGAAATAATGGAGAACAAAATCTTACGGTTTTTCTTCCACTTTTTGCGTAGCATCTTCATCAATCTGACAAACAATTGACATTTCAGGTCTTTCCAAGATTTTCAAAAAATTGTTCGGTTTTTCGACAGAATTCAAGTGCCACTTTGATCCTAAATGTATTTTAATTTGTTCAGCAAAATGTTTGTGTCTTGTGAAAGGAGTTTTCATGAAAGCACCTTGCACGCTTCATCGAAGTTGCGGTTTAAAAACAACGCGTAATTTACAGAAAGCCCCTTGCTTATATTTAGAATAGGCCAACCACGATCTATGCTCATCTAACCATTGAAATCGGAATGCTCGATTCCTTTCAGGAACATCACTTGCAAATTTTTAGTCAGATGGCGGGGACCAAGGCACAGTGACTAAGTCGTACCTTCAATTTTCTGTGTCTTCCGCATCGATGAATCGTCCAATATCAAGCTGCGAATAATCGTTCTCTCCCGATTATTCATTAATCACAATTTTGCTTTTAGTATTAGTATTACTACCGAGATTGAGATTAATACCAGTACCGTCACTTTTAGTGCTAGTGCTGTCATCGCCATCGCAGTCGAGGTGTTAAATTTGGTTATGGTTTCTGGTACAGCCGTAACCGTATTATCGCTATTATTAGTCTCAGGCTTCCGTTTTAAATAGTTTCTAATGTCCATTTTCAATCTACATCATGAACCTACCTACACCAATAATAAGTAATGCAGGACGACAGCAAGAGTAGTAAGGCTAGACTAACACTTATTACTTATTATATTATTATATTACAAACCCCGAAAGAGTCTTCTCAGATCTTAATCCTATCCTAAATCAGCACACAAAACCGTAGATATATTTGCATACTACTTTTAACTTTTTGTTGTTTATAGAAAGATATTATATCGGCTGATTCAGGACTCTTATACAGCTTAGGTAGGTACTGATTGACTAATCAGAACTGATGTTCGGACTGCGGAGTGCAGCTTGGTCAGCGACGTTCTGCCGAAGGTGCCGATCTTACGCGAATCGGTCATAGGCGTCACATTACTTTTTTGCTTATTTCAAAAGCCTGGTGGGGGCATGCGCTAACACAAGCGATTGAAAGATCGTGGTTAAGCGCCAAAGTAAAAATCCTGAAAAAAATGCGGGGTGTGCCTTTAACTCATTTACAATCACATTTATATATTGCATAAAAATGTAAACGATTTATTTATCACATTCTTAAATGATGTTAGAACTGTATATCACACATAATAAAATAGGTATTTACAACAGAAAATAAATGAAAATCAATATTTTGTTGCTTTTTTTTCACCAAGTACCTAGCTACCTATGGTTTTTTTGTATCAGCTATATTATCCTACAATTCTTACCCAATAAATTACCCGTAATATAATATGTAATTTCATCGGGTAGACTGCAGTAGTAGCGGTAGACCGCATACTAGACCAGAGTTATTGCGGTACACCGCATACTAGACCGGCACCTAAACAACATTTCTATAAAGTATATTGGCCTCAATCGTCATATTTTGGCCCGAAATATACTTACGCAGTTGCTATATGGACTATTATTAACGGGCCACCCTGTATAGTATCCCAGAATTTTTTTAAATAAACGTGATGCAGAATATTATATGTACAACTATCTTGCTGGGTAAATTGATAAGTCGAGAAATTATATCACGTAAGTACCTACTCTTGGAATTTCCTGATTTGTTAAAATAAAATAAAAACAATATAATCTAAGACAATAACTGTAAAAATAAAAATTACCTAAACTGTATTATCTATCGAAATAGGCGCCTGCCTTTGCAAATAATTATTCAAGCCAATATGAGATGACAACGAGAATCGAACATTTGCAAATATTCCCAGATAATGTTCCATTAATTCGTGGAAAAACTAGTTAAAATGTGGGTAAAATAAACTGTAATTCTCCTCATGAAATCAAAAAACCTTTTTTAAATCTTTATATTAGATAGAGCCCCAATACTGGCACAATTATTTTCTCTTTACTACCTTGGATAAAAAGTATATTACAATGGAAAGTTCAAAAGCGGTCAATGTTACGTCACGTTACGGTAGGTTTTCTGTTTCAGTGTTTTTGTTTTTAGTTTTCCATCTCGATCTCACAGATACGGTAATTTGAATTTGAGTTTACATTTTGTCAGTAGCAGTAGCTGAATAATAAAATATGTATAAGTAAGCAGTTTTATTAGCAAATTATTCCGTGAGGAAATTTTTTACTGCATTGGGTGTTTATTTCCAAAAAAATCTATTTCCATATTTTATTTAAAAGCTGCGGATGGCAGGAGACATGGCGTTTTCATGAAATAGAACAGTGTAAGTATAACACTACTGTGTAGGTAGATACAGAAGATTGCAAGCAAGCTCTTCTGGTGTAGGTTATATAGGTACCGGTATCAAACTGAAAATCGATCAGCCATTCCTATACTTTTAGAAAATTAATAAATAAAAACGTATCTATCAATTTCCTTAAAACTTGAAAGACGCTGATCTTATGTGACCCGGAGGAAATAAATAAAATTATAAAGTTCTTGCCTACTAGAAAGGCCCCTGGTCTGGATGGCATAACAAATAAGACCATTAAATTGTTACCGAGAAAATTTCGTATTGCGATTTTAAATCTAACAAACGCCATTTTAAGAACTCAACATTTCCCGACTATCTGGAAAAGATCGCAAATCATTACGATACCAAAGAAGAATGGCTCAAACCTTCCATCTGACTATAGGCCTATAAGTTTGTTATCCTCAATTTCAAAAATTATAGAGAAGGTGGTACACTTCAGACTTGTAGAAGAAGCAGATAATTTGTCCATTATACAGGGCGAGCAATTTGGTTTTCGGCCGATGCATAGCACAGAGCTACAAGCCTGTAGATTAGTCGAAAATATTACTAAATGTCTGCAGAAACAGAAAAGCGCTGGAATTATTTATTATATAATTATTTTATTATTTTATTGCTAAAGCCTTTGACAACACCGAGAGAAAACTTAATTGTTACTATTAAAACTTTAATAGTCTCTATTAAAAAGTTGTGTACCATATGGGACAGGTAAACAGTTTAATTGCCGTAGGCAGAAACGTTTTCTTGAACTTCAACTGCATAGTTAGTTACCGCAGGTAGGTAGTAAACTTGTTGTTATTAAACGGGAGTGTAGTGGTAATTAAATTTTTGTTTACAGCTTATAATTTCTTAGTAGCAGTTATTAATTATATTTCTTGTAGCAGTTATTCTGTTGAATAGTTACTAAAATAAAATTAATAGTTCTTATTAAACAGCTGAGTAGTGGTAATTATATTTTTTGTTTACAGCTTATAGTTCCTTAGTAGCAGTTATTAATTTTATTTCTTGTAGCAGTTATTCTGTTGAATAGTTACTAAAATAAAATTAATAATGTTAGACAATAGGGAAATACTAATAGCCATAGGCTTTCATTACTGTTGTACGACACTTTAATAAAGGTTATGCAACAATATAATAGCTCTTGTATAAATCATTATAATAATTAAAGTGTAATAGTTTAATAGCAGTATATACGTACCTTTTTCAACTTCATCCCTTTATCGATTTTTTTCTTATATCTTTATTGATTATCCAGGCACTTCTGTTTTTTTCTTTATTTATATAGTTTTTTTTATATTTAAATTTAGGTATTACCTTAAATTCCATTACAATTAAATTGAGAGGGGGTTGCCGACAGCCAAAGTGACGTAAGATTTCGTATTTTTTAAGTTATACCTATAGCATGAAATCTAATAACATTTTACCTGGCAAAAATTTAGTACAAACATCTCTGTCTTCATTTTAATCATCAGATCTTAAAACCATATTCACTGGAATTATTATTTTTCCCAAGGTTTTCATAACCTATAAAACAAAACACTGCTTGTAAGATCTTATATGATTGAAATGAAGACAGAGATGTTTGTACTAAATTTTTGCCAGGTAAAATGTTACTAGATTTTATGCTATACAACTTAAAAAAATACGAAATCTAGCGTCACTTTCGCTGTCGGCAACCCCCCTTAAGTACTTGAGGTGCATTTTACGTTAAGATGTCGAAATTTCGAAAACCTACTCAGCTTGTCATTCTGAACAAGTTTCCTTAATAATATTTTGTCGTAAAACATACAAAAAGGGCACTTTACTGATGTGGAAAATTACTTTTTTCAAAACTTCCAAGGTATACGTGATTTTTTTAAAAGAAAAATTATGTCACAAATTAGTTTCAAACCATAAGCAGGGCTAATCCCCAGAAGCTCAAATTTCAACTCGATTTTTTTTGTTATTTACACCTTATGTGAACTCAATCCATGGACACACTGTATAAAACTATATATCATTGGAATTGGGAAAAGAAAAGGAAGCTAAAAACCCAAAATATAGTGTCTCTCAAAGATTTGACCAAACTTTCGGTCAAATGCGCACAAATATTTTAAGGAGGTGCTCTACGAGACGAGACATTTCCAAAAGTTTTGTAGGAAACACCTCCTCTTAAATGGCTCGTAGAACACCCACTTAAAATATTCGTACTCCCTTACGGGACAGCCTTTACAGTCTATGGCATAAGTATATTATAAATTCAGACGAATCTATGAATGGTTTGAGTGTGTAATGTTATAACATTGGTAAGGTAAACTCCAATAAAACAATAGGTCTAGTCCTATATATGGTCTATATTATCGCAACATAATATTGCATATTGCACATATTCCTAAATACAAAAAATACATAAAATAAAATCAAACAACCTTCATATAGAGATCAAAACCACACACAACATTTTTCATAAAGCATAAAGATTTAAACCTATATTACAATAAATACTTTTATAATTATTGAAAAATACATGTACCTTAGTTATATGTTACTTACCAACAAATGTTTGTCAATACTCGTTAAGTCCCCAATGCTTCAAAACATCGAGGAAACTCATGCCTTCCATCATTAAAAAAAACGTAAAAAAAACTTGAAACATCACGGAGAGACCAGACCTACATGCACACATCTTAGTACACACTCTCGACTGCCAGCCGCAGCCGATCTGACGGGCGGAAATGCGTCGGTCGATCTTTGCCGATCTTGGCCGAATGGCTACCCGAATCCGGCGCTATTAAAAACTTTAATAACTGTTAATAATTAGTTAACTTGCAGTTGCAAATGCTGTTCTTGCCATTATTGTATCAAAGTTAGCAACACCAGGTTAATAGTGACTAGTAACTAGTTTAATTGTCGTTGGAAAATTAAATAACATAATGCTAATTGCAATTGATCAGGTTAATTGTGGCAAGAATTAAATTTCAGAAACCTTTTTTTACTTGTGGTTATTGTACAAAACTTCATTAGTTTACTTACGACAATTAAATTATTTTTAATTAAACCAGTTTAATAGGGCCATTTTCCTCAGTGAAAGTGTGGCACTGGGGGCTGCTATATAAAATGCTCAGGGGGGGCTTCTCGGCTCCCATTGTTCGCTTTGTCAGGGGCTTTCTCTTTGATAGAAAATTCTGCGTAAGGGTCGAGAATAAAAATTCAAATTTTTATAATATACAGGCTGGCGTACCGCAAGGGTCGGTTTTGGGTCCGGTCCTGTATTCCATTTTGATCAGCGATTTAACGTCATACCCGCATACAAAAGTCTTCCTATACGCGGACGATACAGCAATTCTGGCAACTAGTAAATCTCACAGGTTAATCAAGTCTTTCTTGCAGCGTGCCGTGAACCTTGTTGCGGATTATTTTCTAAGATGGAAGATCAAAATTAATGAGAATAAAACCAAGGCTATTATTATTAGTAAAAAGAGATTCCTACCTGTACTACGACCTATCAACATAAACAACGTCCCCGTAGATTGGAGTGACGAGGATGTCTATCTAGGGCTCACCTTAGATAGGAGACTGACGTGGCACTCCCTCATAGACTTCCGAATAAAAATGGCTACTCAAAGCTGAATGTTCAAAACAAAGTTTTAATTTATATTCAAGTACTAAGACCCTCCTTATTGTATGCGTGCACCGCTTGCCGCTTGGTGTTTTGCAGCTAACGCGCAAATTAAAAGAGTTCAAGTTATACAAAATAAATGCCTCCGGATGGCAGTAGGTGCGGAGTGGTACGTCTCTAACAGGATACACAATGACTTGAATATACCTACCGACAGTAACTCAATACATAAGAACGCACGCACGTAAAATATACGAAATAACGATACCTAACCACCCTAACAGACTACTCACGGACGCTTGCACGTACGAAATTGACCACAGACTACCTCACAAAAGACCTAGACATTTTGTAGATGCAAACGATGAATGACACTGACGATAACCCATAATATTAAATTTAATTATTAGAATAGGCTAGTTTAATTGATTAATTAATTTTTTAAATTAATGAATTAATAAACCCCCTTTTAATATTTTAAAAAATGTAAAAGCACACGCAAAAATTCTTTGATAGGAGATTATACTCTCCATGCACGGACCACCTACGTATATCTCTCACTGTACATTCTCATTAGGGGAACAGGGCGTTTACACACCGACCTCAATAGACCAAATTTTAAAAACCGAAAAACGCTGATCTTAAGTAAATTTTTTGGACATGGTTGACGAAAAATTCATCGTTATTACAATGGGAAAAATTCTCGTCACTTCACTTGTTTCGGTTTTATCATTGTCAGAATGACAGCAAAGGAGGTGTTTGATCTAACAAAACAAAAAATAACAGGTACCTATTAAACAAAAACATGGAATAATGCCCTGATCATACAGAGGTATTTACTACACATATCTATAGATAAGTAGACAATATATACAAATAAACCAGATCCCCTCGATTAAAAGATTAGCAGGTATACCAATTGAAAAACGCAGAAATTAACAAAAAGGCAAAATCGGAGGACTCATTTCCTTTAATTTCATTGTTCTGTATCGAGCTAACATTTTTTTCATTTGCTATATCAACAATCAAGCCTGATTTATCTTATATTATACATACTTGAGATTTTCTAATTTATAGTGAACTTTTATAAAAATATCCGAATAATATTACCGCAACCTTCTCCAGTTTATTAGCCTTAGTATCAAAATGCTATTGGTGTGGTTAATTTCAATATCATTGGTAGTCTTAGCAAGGGCACAAAGTAAGTTAAAGTCACTTTTATATAATACGTAAAGTTCATGCTTCTTTAGTTTTATAATAGCGTTCTGTAGGTTTAGAATTAGGGGACTAGGTATGTTAGGTATTATACAGGGTGAGTCAGAATGTATAGTAAATACTTTAAATGGGTGTTCGGCAGGTGGTTTTAAGGGGGGTCTTTCATATAAAATTTTTCGATTTAGGCTTTCCTTGCCAAGTTATTCGGGTCTACAGGGTGACCCAAAAGTATTTTTTTTTATTTATATCTCAATAACGGCGCTACTTAAATATTTGAAATTTGGTAAGTGTTATCTACTTACTGGAAGACGCCTCAGGGTAGTTTATTCATTTACACAGTGCCCTAAAAAGGGGTAAAAACTAACAACCCCTATTATTTTTTTTGCTTAAACTTTTTTGAGGGTATCTTTTTGGTCTTGCAGGTCCATCATTTCAGTGTATCTTTTCATTTGGCAACAAAAGTGTACTCTTGTTTCATAACGATAAAATCAACCGTTTGCGTTGAAATTGGCAAAACGTGCCCCAAAACACCTATTAACTTCAACATTCGAAACATATCTACAATTTTTACCCACCGCTTTCGAACGTTACACATCGGCTGTACCATTTAAACTGAGAAAAAAAATCCTATGAACAATGTATCAAAACTTATTAGCTTTCAAAATGGAAAGGATTGAATTTAACAAAATTTGAACACCCTATTTCAAGAAAACCAATGCTGTTTTGACCAATGTCCAATTGGTATTTTTTTTTCTTATTTTGAATGCATAGTCGATCTGTAACATTTGAAAGCGGTAGGTAAAAATTTTATATTTCGAATGTTGAAGTTAACAAGTGTTTTGGGGCACATTTTGCCAATTTCAACGCAAACGGTTGATTTTATCGTTATGAAACAAGAGTACACTTTTGTTGCAAAATTAAAAGATACACTGAAATGATGGACCTGCAAGACCAAAAAGATAACCTCAAAAAAGTTTGAGCAAAAAAATTATTAGGGGTTGTTAGTTTTAACCCTTTTTAGGGCACTGTGTAAATGAATAAACTACCCTAAAAGGCGTCTTCCAGTAAGTAGATAACACATACCAAATTTCAAATTTTTACGTAGCGCCGTTATTATATAAATAAAAAGAAATAATTTTGGGTCACCCTGTAGACCCGAATAACTTGGCAAGGAAAGCCCAAATCGAAAAATTTTATATGAAAGACCCCCCTTAAAAACACCTGCCAAACACCGCTTCAAAGTATTTACTATACATTTTGACTCACCCTGTATTTTTCCAAACACCATAGCCGCAATGGTATCCCACTTTTTTCTTTTTCTAACGCGCTAAAGTGGCTTTTAAATGTAAGGTGTCGAAAAATTTTATAAGAAAAAGTTGTTTAGAATTAAAAGTTACCCCAGCGTACCAAATTATGAGAGCCTACTTTATTTTTTCTTTTTTGAAGGCAAAAAAGTGACTTATGAATATTTAAAAAATTGGTACATGGGGATAACATTTAATTCTAAACTACTTTTTCTTATAAAATTGTTCGATACCTTGCATTTCAAAGCCACTTTAGCGCGTTAGAAAAAGAGAAAAATGGGAAAAAGTGTGACGATCTTTCCACAATTTGGTACCCGGTAATTTTTAATTGGGAACAACTTTTCTTAATGAAATTTTTTGCTATCTTTAAAGGAAAAGGCACTTCACCTACAATGAAAGTAAATAAATAATCGCTGTCGACGCCATTTTGATTTTTCAAAAACGAAAATATGCTACAAATTAGTTTCCAGTGAAGCAGGTCAGAACCTCAAACGATCAAATTTGAACTCTAATTTTTTTTGTATTTTACACCTATGGCGCGCACCTTTGTTTTTGATGTTAGTTGGTCGAGCGGTACCTTTAAAGGTGGTCCATATGTTAATTTATTTTTGGTGTGGGCCTAAGGATTAACGGAAATAACAGGGGAATTTTAATACATATATTAAAAAGTAAATGGTACGCCTATGGCGTATAAAATATACAGGTTACGAATTACACAGTAAAATGAATGGAGGATGCACAGACGTGAATAATTGAATTAATTAAAATATTCCTAAGTAAATATTACAGAAAGAATCAACAATAAAGAATTTTGCGCACAATAAATATCTGTAACTTTAGTAATAGGATTTAAACCTAAGTGGCGAACAATACTAGCTTATAGCATGAACTGATAATAAAACTTGCGGAAATAGTACGTGAATTTAGCTCAAAATATTCCAAGAATAATACCAAAATTATTGGCACACAATTTAGTTAGCCTGATCACACAAACGCGATAATAAAATATGTAAATTAAATATGATTCGAAATTGATAATAGAGACACAAAATTATTAAAATCACTTGAAATTGGCACAAAAATATTAATATTGGACTTAAGGACTTAATATGGCACTGCTATGCTAACAGCTTTTAAAATACCCAAAATTTAGCGTAAAATATTCAGAACTATAACGACACTGTTTTAAAATATGACAAAATATAACAATCCTTTACGACACCTCAAATAAACACCAATAGCATTCAAAATAAAATAAAATCAATTAAATTTAGTAACTAGAAATAGAAAGGCAACTCAGTCGACAAAACTCAATAAAACACAATTCAATCGCTTACTCTGTGGTCAGTTCAACGGACAGCATACTGTACTGAGATTCCCCTATTCTGTGCTGAGGCTGTGGTGCTGGTTCTATGGCAGGCAAGGCGGCAGACTCTAGACGACTTCTCGGGCAATACTTCGCCCTGCACTCGGGATCTTCTACGGCTGGCGCGGCATCGGACACTCGCTGGGTTGCCGGGCAGGGCTTCGCCCGGCAAAAGGTGGTCGGCAACGACTGGCTCCTGACCGGGAGCAAGTCTCTTTTATATCAGATGGGGACATTGTTTTCGACTCGATTCGGGGTCTGCAGGTGTTCACTATCTGCTCGCGAGCTTGTCGGCGGGTAGGATACATAAACAAACATGTTTTTCGGGGGACATTAATTACCCTGGCCAATCTATCTAATATAAACAACATGGTTTTTCGATTTAATTTAGTACCCCATATTCGGCGGCTTGGTCTCTGGCGCGATGAATTTGAAACAAGATATTTTAAGGAAGTACTTAACATTGTATCGAATTATTTGATAAAATAAAATGAGAATTTTGGTTGGTATATACGGGGCACCTCATTGGTATCTACGGGGCGCCACATTCCTCCCTCCTTAATTTGAAAAGGAATTATGATATAATTACTTTTCTGTTAATACGATCGTGATTCTGGATCTCTTGATTTGATTGCTCTTACTTCTTTCCTTTACTTTCCCACATTGAACGGACCTTTTACATATTGAACTGAGTTGCTCTTACGCCTTTAAAATACTATGCCTTCTTTGTTTTCCCTATAAAAAATTTTTTCCTAAGATATCTACTATCTTAATTATTTTTCCCTAATCTACCTATTTCTTACCACTCTTGACTTATCTACGCTTACATACAAGTACAACTACTATCTACTAACATCTTATTGCTTCTTATAATACAATGTTACACAACTTAAATCTAAATTTCTCAACGATGCACTTACACTTAAACACGCGAGCTTTCTTTCATCGTCACTCACTGTTCTCGCGTCTTCTCCTCCTCTCCCGACTCCTTTTTCAAGAAGTCATGGTCGTATAACTTACGACTCGAAGTTTCCTCCGCGTTTCTCCGCGATGCGGCTCTCTCCCGGTGGCGGTGCGGCGTTGCTTGCGGCGGCCCCGGCCACGTCACAGGAGGTGGCGACCCTCCTCGACTGTACTCGTTCCTGATTGCTAATACCTGCTCCTGCTACAGGTGTAGGCGCTTGGATATACCTACTGCCCACTAAACGAGGTACCACGCATGTCACGCGCGTACCGTCTCTCGACACTACTCCCAATAAACTAACCAATTGGCGACCGACTTCTGTTTCCCAGTTTTCATCTGCCTGAGTTACCTTCCTTGTTTTATTATTATTATACTTGTAATACATCGGTACGGCGTGTTCTGTTTATTTATGCCATTGAATTTTGGGTCTCGGGACTCATTGACTTTGTTTACTATACCTACGTGCCGATAGTATATACAACTTTGGGCCTGATTATTTTCGTATTATTTTCATGAAATTTACCTAAAGTCACCTGTGAGGAGAGGATTTACATTTAATTTTAAAATTCTCGTTTCATTTTGGCTTTTGTTTGTTTCCCTATGAAATGTTTTTACGTTCGAATCTGATAGCTGCGCGCTATTATTTACCTAACTACTTAACCTATTCTCGACCTATTATCTACCTATTATCTACCTGAATTACTCAAATCGCTTTTCTTAAAACCCAAGGATGTCTTTCCTCAATCGGTCCCCTCGAACGCGTCTGATATAATGTATACTCTGGGCGGTTATTATTTTCATTTACAACCGGCGTGTCGTGTCCCGCTAAGACACTGTTATGATAAAGAAACATTATGTCGTTTATAATTGATCTCGGCGCATATAATTTATCGCTTCTTTCTGACCCACTTCTAGTCACGTATAATAGGTCATCGTCTCCCAAATAGCATTCGGGTCGGTATTTGTTTATGTTCTTCGGTCAACTATTATACCCTGTGTCCTGATTTTGTTCAGCGACTCAAATTGCTGTTTTCATTTCTTAATTTTCTTACAGTTGTCATGCATACTTCTTGGCATATCGGGGAATTACTAAATCCTTTTTAGTTCACGTTCATCCCTTTTTGAGTTAGTGTTCCATCTCTTTTCCTTAGAAATTCAGGTAGTGGTCCAATTTGACAGACTATCCTTAAGACGGCGTACACACACTCCTGGCTTGTACTTCGAACCTATCGAACTTTTGTAATTTTCCTTCTTTTAAGGTACAACTTCCTTTCTGTCGCGTTCCATTTCTCTTCTTACGAAAATTAAGAGGTATGGCCCTTGGGCAAATATCCTCAAAAATGGCAAAAACACTCCTGGATTTGTATTTGTACCTGTCTAACTCTCTTATCCCATTCTATTATCTCCCTCTCTCTCTCTTTTGCTCTACTATTTTATTTTTTCCCTTTTTCTCACTTACTTTCTCCTTATCTTCCTCCTCACTTAGTTTTTCTACTTTCTGGGAACTTCGCGCTTCCCTGGATGTCGCTAACTTCACCTGTCTATATATTCACCTGGTTGTTAATTTTTGTGTAGTGTTCAGAACAATTGCCCGTAGTCTGAACACTAATATTCTTGATCTCGGGCAAAGACCAAGAATAAGCGGCGGCCTCGGACGGGCGAGTTAACTTCTTCTCCAAACTCCTAACTTCACTTCCTAACTCCCTAACTCCTCCCTTCACTTCACTAACTTCACTTTTTAACAACTTAACTTCATTAACTTCACTTTTTAATTCCTTAACTTTTTAACATTATAACTTCACTTTTAACCTCATTACTTTGTTCACACAGAACTTCGTTCACACAGAACTTTACTTAGAACCACTTTTTCTTCTCTTCTAATTACACTGTCACTAATCACAACACTCTCTTGTTGCCCTTTAACTTCACTAGCTAACTTTCAACTATAACTCTCAACTCTTGAACTTCGTCGTATAATTTATTATTCATAATAATACTTCTTTTACGCCTTTTAACTACACTTTTGATTCTCCATTTTCCTTGATCTACCATGTGGATAATTTATTTTTCCTATTAACTTTTAATTTACCATGTAGCTAATTCCTTTTTTTATAATTTCTAGTCTTAATCTCAAACTAAATTTCTGCATTTGATTTTCTCGTTTCTCAATATTGTAGCCTATGCTTTGCTTATGCAATACTTTCTCACATCTGATGATTCAATAATTTTTAAATTAATATCCCCTAAATTCGCTATATTACTTCCCTGTGGTATATTACCTACTTGTAATTTTATTTTGCTTAATTTCATTTGCCAATTTTCGCGTCTATTTTTGAGGCGGTTTTCTGTGCATTTCCGTACAAAATGGTCTAATTTCTACTATTTTAGCAAACTTGATTATACTATACTCCGCGGCGGCTCTTCTTCCAAATTTTGAGCAAAAATATCCTAATTTTATTAGCTAAAACACTTGAGGGCGATTCGTGGTGTCGTTCTATCTTATTTATGATTCATGCAATATTGCGCAATCATGCGTGCTCTCCGCGGTAAAATCAGGCTACTACTTCGCGACATTTCCTATTGTGTTGCAGCGGCCTAATCGTATGTTCTTTTTCGCATAATTTAAGCTTCTATCATATGTTGCTGTTCTAGAGATAATACTCGTTGTTTAATATGCCTTAAAAATCCTAACACAAATTGCGTAGTAACGTCCCGTTCTAGTTTTGTTTTCTTGGAGAACGCTATTTTTTACTTGACCGTTAACGAAGGTTACTGTTATATTTCCTAAAAAAATTTGTGTTAAGTTTTGCCTATAATTTTGCCGTAATTTTTTGCCTAACTTCCATGAATATTTTTATTTAAATTTCTGTTCTTGCTGTAATTCGCTTTTTGAAGTATTTATGTAATGTAGCCGTAAACTTAAGCCAATCCGTTGTCCTTTTTTGTAACTCTGGCTCCGCTTTGATTAATTGTTTAGCACTGCCTCTTAGTTTTAACCTGATTATAGCTATTTTCTGTCCTTCAGACCAAGTTTGCCAATAATGCCGTTTCTTTATACAAAAATATTCTATTTTTAGCTTTCACGTTGAATATTGGTACAGTTTCTATTCCATTATTAATTTTGACGCACGACCTAACCTCTAAATCTTACCTATATTCCCATTAACAGTTTCGAGGTTACCTCCCTCCTTACCTCACCTTCCGCGCCGTTTGCCCCTGCCATTTCCTCCTCTTGTTCGTTTGGCATTTCAAAATCTTTTAATAAAATAAAATCCTAAATTTTCTTGCCTATTTACCTCTATTTCTGGATGGAATTTTTCTTCACCCGTAAATAGTTCCTCCTATCCTCTCTTTTCCTAATTTTCTAAACCGTTATCTCACACAGTTATGTCACACAGTTTTCCTAAAATTTTCTTTTTCACAATTTTCCGCCTTTCCTATTATTTTTCTACCAAAATATCCGTAAAAATTTTATTGACCCTACAACTCTCTTAGAAAATTTTCTCTGCTAAATTTCTGACAAATTTTCTTTAAATTCCTGTTTCCTTCTGCCCCTAATACTACATTTTCTTCTCTGTTTTGCATTTTTATTTTATTTTCTATATTTTCTATAAATTACTTTAATTCACCCAAAAATATTTTTAGTTGCTCCTAGTTTTCTTGATGGAATTTTTCTTCGCCTTAAAATTTTTTATTCCTAACCCTGGATTTTTCCTAGCACCGTTGTCTATTCCGTTTTTTTTTCTAAATTTCTCTAACCATTGTCTCTAAGCACCGTTTAGTTTCCTCTAAAATTTTTCCTTTAAATTGTTCTGATAAAAAAACATTTTCTGACAATTTTCTTACAATTTTCTAAAATAAAGGTCCTGTCAATTTTGACAATTCACCCCTATTGTTACCACTTTTTGAACCACAATACCGTCATACTTTTTGTATGCCTCAGATTCGCTATAAAAAATTTAATTCCTGGAATTTTCTGAAAAATTAATTTTCCTGTCAAATTTGACAACTCATCCCTATCCTTAAAATCCTTTTGACCCCACAATTTCATTCCGCATAAATTTTATCCTTTTGTATACCTCAGATTTTCTACAATATTTCTTGATTTTTCCAAGAATTTTCCTAAAATTTTCCACACTACCCCTCCGTTATCCTTTTGGACCACACAATTCTGTTATCTCTTTCTACAAAAACCTTTCTCCTAAAATTTTTCTTTTTCCGAAATTTTCCTAAAATTTTCCAAAATTTTCCTAAACATTTTCCGTTATCCTTTCTACCCCTCCGTTATCCTTATTGGACCCCACAAGTTGTTCTACAAAAATTTATTCTGATAATTTTTCGAAATTTTTCCTATTTTTCCGACAAATTAAAAATTTTCCTGTCAATTTGACACTCACCCCTATCCGTTATCCTTATTGTACCATACAACTCTCTTAAAATTTTCCTTTTTCCGAAATTTTCCTAAAATTTTCCAAAATTTTCCTAAAAATTTTCCGTTATCCTTTCTACCCCTCCGTTAAAATCCTTTTGACCCCACACCTGACACCATTTATGGCGCGCACCTTTGTTTTTGATGTTAGTTGGTCGAGCGGTACCTTTAAAGGTGGTCCATAAGTTAATTTATTTTTGGTGTGGGCCTAAGGATTAACGAAAACAACAGGGGAATTTTAATACATATATTAAAAAGTAAATGGTACGCCTATGGCGTATAAAATATACAGGTTACGAATTACACAGTAAAATGAATTGAGGATGCACAGACGTGAATAATTGAATTAATTAAAATATTCCTAAGTCAATATTACAGAAAGAATCAACAATAAAGAATTTTGCGCACAATAAATATCTGTAACTTTAGTAATAGGATTTAAACCTAAGTGGCGAACAATACTAGCTTATAGCATGAACTGATAATAAAACTTGCGGAAATAGTACGTGAATTTAGCTCAAAATATTCCAAGAATAATACCAAAATTATTGGCACACAATTTAGTTAGCCTGATCACACAAACGCGATAATAAAATATGTAAATTAAATATGATTCGAAATTGATAATAGAGACACAAAATTATTAAAATCACTTGAAATTGGCACAAAAATATTAATATTGGACTTAAGGACTTAATATGGCACTGCTATGCTAACAGCTTTTAAAATACCCAAAATTTAGCGTAAAATATTCAGAACTATAACGACACTGTTTTAAAATATGACAAAATATAACAATCCTTTACGACACCTCAAATAAACACCAATAGCATTCAAAATAAAATAAAATCAATTAAATTTAGTAACTAGAAATAGAAAGGCAACTCAGTCGACAAAACTCAATAAAACACAATTCAATCGCTTACTCTGTGGTCAGTTCAACGGACAGCATACTGTACTGAGATTCCCCTATTCTGTGCTGAGGCTGTGGTGCTGGTTCTATGGCAGGCAAGGCGGCAGACTCTAGACGACTTCTCGGGCAATACTTCGCCCTGCACTCGGGATCTTCTACGGCTGGCGCGGCATCGGACACTCGCTGGGTTGCCGGGCAGGGCTTCGCCCGGCAAAAGGTGGTCGGCAACGACTGGCTCCTGACCGGGAGCAAGTCTCTTTTATATCAGATGGGGACATTGTTTTCGACTCGATTCGGGGTCTGCAGGTGTTCACTATCTGCTCGCGAGCTTGTCGGCGGGTAGGATACATAAACAAACATGTTTTTCGGGGGACATTAATTACCCTGGCCAATCTATCTAATATAAACAACATGGTTTTTCGATTTAATTTAGTACCCCATATTCGGCGGCTTGGTCTCTGGCGCGATGAATTTGAAACAAGATATTTTAAGGAAGTACTTAACATTGTATCGAATTATTTGATAAAATAAAATGAGAATTTTGGTTGGTATATACGGGGCACCTCATTGGTATCTACGGGGCGCCACATTCCTCCCTCCTTAATTTGAAAAGGAATTATGATATAATTACTTTTCTGTTAATACGATCGTGATTCTGGATCTCTTGATTTGATTGCTCTTACTTCTTTCCTTTACTTTCCCACATTGAACGGACCTTTTACATATTGAACTGAGTTGCTCTTACGCCTTTAAAATACTATGCCTTCTTTGTTTTCCCTATAAAAAATTTTTTCCTAAGATATCTACTATCTTAATTATTTTTCCCTAATCTACCTATTTCTTACCACTCTTGACTTATCTACGCTTACATACAAGTACAACTACTATCTACTAACATCTTATTGCTTCTTATAATACAATGTTACACAACTTAAATCTAAATTTCTCAACGATGCACTTACACTTAAACACGCGAGCTTTCTTTCATCGTCACTCACTGTTCTCGCGTCTTCTCCTCCTCTCCCGACTCCTTTTTCAAGAAGTCATGGTCGTATAACTTACGACTCGAAGTTTCCTCCGCGTTTCTCCGCGATGCGGCTCTCTCCCGGTGGCGGTGCGGCGTTGCTTGCGGCGGCCCCGGCCACGTCACAGGAGGTGGCGACCCTCCTCGACTGTACTCGTTCCTGATTGCTAATACCTGCTCCTGCTACAGGTGTAGGCGCTTGGATATACCTACTGCCCACTAAACGAGGTACCACGCATGTCACGCGCGTACCGTCTCTCGACACTACTCCCAATAAACTAACCAATTGGCGACCGACTTCTGTTTCCCAGTTTTCATCTGCCTGAGTTACCTTCCTTGTTTTATTATTATTATACTTGTAATACATCGGTACGGCGTGTTCTGTTTATTTATGCCATTGAATTTTGGGTCTCGGGACTCATTGACTTTGTTTACTATACCTACGTGCCGATAGTATATACAACTTTGGGCCTGATTATTTTCGTATTATTTTCATGAAATTTACCTAAAGTCACCTGTGAGGAGAGGATTTACATTTAATTTTAAAATTCTCGTTTCATTTTGGCTTTTGTTTGTTTCCCTATGAAATGTTTTTACGTTCGAATCTGATAGCTGCGCGCTATTATTTACCTAACTACTTAACCTATTCTCGACCTATTATCTACCTATTATCTACCTGAATTACTCAAATCGCTTTTCTTAAAACCCAAGGATGTCTTTCCTCAATCGGTCCCCTCGAACGCGTCTGATATAATGTATACTCTGGGCGGTTATTATTTTCATTTACAACCGGCGTGTCGTGTCCCGCTAAGACACTGTTATGATAAAGAAACATTATGTCGTTTATAATTGATCTCGGCGCATATAATTTATCGCTTCTTTCTGACCCACTTCTAGTCACGTATAATAGGTCATCGTCTCCCAAATAGCATTCGGGTCGGTATTTGTTTATGTTCTTCGGTCAACTATTATACCCTGTGTCCTGATTTTGTTCAGCGACTCAAATTGCTGTTTTCATTTCTTAATTTTCTTACAGTTGTCATGCATACTTCTTGGCATATCGGGGAATTACTAAATCCTTTTTAGTTCACGTTCATCCCTTTTTGAGTTAGTGTTCCATCTCTTTTCCTTAGAAATTCAGGTAGTGGTCCAATTTGACAGACTATCCTTAAGACGGCGTACACACACTCCTGGCTTGTACTTCGAACCTATCGAACTTTTGTAATTTTCCTTCTTTTAAGGTACAACTTCCTTTCTGTCGCGTTCCATTTCTCTTCTTACGAAAATTAAGAGGTATGGCCCTTGGGCAAATATCCTCAAAAATGGCAAAAACACTCCTGGATTTGTATTTGTACCTGTCTAACTCTCTTATCCCATTCTATTATCTCCCTCTCTCTCTCTTTTGCTCTACTATTTTATTTTTTCCCTTTTTCTCACTTACTTTCTCCTTATCTTCCTCCTCACTTAGTTTTTCTACTTTCTGGGAACTTCGCGCTTCCCTGGATGTCGCTAACTTCACCTGTCTATATATTCACCTGGTTGTTAATTTTTGTGTAGTGTTCAGAACAATTGCCCGTAGTCTGAACACTAATATTCTTGATCTCGGGCAAAGACCAAGAATAAGCGGCGGCCTCGGACGGGCGAGTTAACTTCTTCTCCAAACTCCTAACTTCACTTCCTAACTCCCTAACTCCTCCCTTCACTTCACTAACTTCACTTTTTAACAACTTAACTTCATTAACTTCACTTTTTAATTCCTTAACTTTTTAACATTATAACTTCACTTTTAACCTCATTACTTTGTTCACACAGAACTTCGTTCACACAGAACTTTACTTAGAACCACTTTTTCTTCTCTTCTAATTACACTGTCACTAATCACAACACTCTCTTGTTGCCCTTTAACTTCACTAGCTAACTTTCAACTATAACTCTCAACTCTTGAACTTCGTCGTATAATTTATTATTCATAATAATACTTCTTTTACGCCTTTTAACTACACTTTTGATTCTCCATTTTCCTTGATCTACCATGTGGATAATTTATTTTTCCTATTAACTTTTAATTTACCATGTAGCTAATTCCTTTTTTTATAATTTCTAGTCTTAATCTCAAACTAAATTTCTGCATTTGATTTTCTCGTTTCTCAATATTGTAGCCTATGCTTTGCTTATGCAATACTTTCTCACATCTGATGATTCAATAATTTTTAAATTAATATCCCCTAAATTCGCTATATTACTTCCCTGTGGTATATTACCTACTTGTAATTTTATTTTGCTTAATTTCATTTGCCAATTTTCGCGTCTATTTTTGAGGCGGTTTTCTGTGCATTTCCGTACAAAATGGTCTAATTTCTACTATTTTAGCAAACTTGATTATACTATACTCCGCGGCGGCTCTTCTTCCAAATTTTGAGCAAAAATATCCTAATTTTATTAGCTAAAACACTTGAGGGCGATTCGTGGTGTCGTTCTATCTTATTTATGATTCATGCAATATTGCGCAATCATGCGTGCTCTCCGCGGTAAAATCAGGCTACTACTTCGCGACATTTCCTATTGTGTTGCAGCGGCCTAATCGTATGTTCTTTTTCGCATAATTTAAGCTTCTATCATATGTTGCTGTTCTAGAGATAATACTCGTTGTTTAATATGCCTTAAAAATCCTAACACAAATTGCGTAGTAACGTCCCGTTCTAGTTTTGTTTTCTTGGAGAACGCTATTTTTTACTTGACCGTTAACGAAGGTTACTGTTATATTTCCTAAAAAAATTTGTGTTAAGTTTTGCCTATAATTTTGCCGTAATTTTTTGCCTAACTTCCATGAATATTTTTATTTAAATTTCTGTTCTTGCTGTAATTCGCTTTTTGAAGTATTTATGTAATGTAGCCGTAAACTTAAGCCAATCCGTTGTCCTTTTTTGTAACTCTGGCTCCGCTTTGATTAATTGTTTAGCACTGCCTCTTAGTTTTAACCTGATTATAGCTATTTTCTGTCCTTCAGACCAAGTTTGCCAATAATGCCGTTTCTTTATACAAAAATATTCTATTTTTAGCTTTCACGTTGAATATTGGTACAGTTTCTATTCCATTATTAATTTTGACGCACGACCTAACCTCTAAATCTTACCTATATTCCCATTAACAGTTTCGAGGTTACCTCCCTCCTTACCTCACCTTCCGCGCCGTTTGCCCCTGCCATTTCCTCCTCTTGTTCGTTTGGCATTTCAAAATCTTTTAATAAAATAAAATCCTAAATTTTCTTGCCTATTTACCTCTATTTCTGGATGGAATTTTTCTTCACCCGTAAATAGTTCCTCCTATCCTCTCTTTTCCTAATTTTCTAAACCGTTATCTCACACAGTTATGTCACACAGTTTTCCTAAAATTTTCTTTTTCACAATTTTCCGCCTTTCCTATTATTTTTCTACCAAAATATCCGTAAAAATTTTATTGACCCTACAACTCTCTTAGAAAATTTTCTCTGCTAAATTTCTGACAAATTTTCTTTAAATTCCTGTTTCCTTCTGCCCCTAATACTACATTTTCTTCTCTGTTTTGCATTTTTATTTTATTTTCTATATTTTCTATAAATTACTTTAATTCACCCAAAAATATTTTTAGTTGCTCCTAGTTTTCTTGATGGAATTTTTCTTCGCCTTAAAATTTTTTATTCCTAACCCTGGATTTTTCCTAGCACCGTTGTCTATTCCGTTTTTTTTTCTAAATTTCTCTAACCATTGTCTCTAAGCACCGTTTAGTTTCCTCTAAAATTTTTCCTTTAAATTGTTCTGATAAAAAAACATTTTCTGACAATTTTCTTACAATTTTCTAAAATAAAGGTCCTGTCAATTTTGACAATTCACCCCTATTGTTACCACTTTTTGAACCACAATACCGTCATACTTTTTGTATGCCTCAGATTCGCTATAAAAAATTTAATTCCTGGAATTTTCTGAAAAATTAATTTTCCTGTCAAATTTGACAACTCATCCCTATCCTTAAAATCCTTTTGACCCCACAATTTCATTCCGCATAAATTTTATCCTTTTGTATACCTCAGATTTTCTACAATATTTCTTGATTTTTCCAAGAATTTTCCTAAAATTTTCCACACTACCCCTCCGTTATCCTTTTGGACCACACAATTCTGTTATCTCTTTCTACAAAAACCTTTCTCCTAAAATTTTTCTTTTTCCGAAATTTTCCTAAAATTTTCCAAAATTTTCCTAAACATTTTCCGTTATCCTTTCTACCCCTCCGTTATCCTTATTGGACCCCACAAGTTGTTCTACAAAAATTTATTCTGATAATTTTTCGAAATTTTTCCTATTTTTCCGACAAATTAAAAATTTTCCTGTCAATTTGACACTCACCCCTATCCGTTATCCTTATTGTACCATACAACTCTCTTAAAATTTTCCTTTTTCCGAAATTTTCCTAAAATTTTCCAAAATTTTCCTAAAAATTTTCCGTTATCCTTTCTACCCCTCCGTTAAAATCCTTTTGACCCCACACCTGACACCATTTATGGCGCGCACCTTTGTTTTTGATGTTAGTTGGTCGAGCGGTACCTTTAAAGGTGGTCCATAAGTTAATTTATTTTTGGTGTGGGCCTAAGGATTAACGAAAACAACAGGGGAATTTTAATACATATATTAAAAAGTAAATGGTACGCCTATGGCGTATAAAATATACAGGTTACGAATTACACAGTAAAATGAATTGAGGATGCACAGACGTGAATAATTGAATTAATTAAAATATTCCTAAGTCAATATTACAGAAAGAATCAACAATAAAGAATTTTGCGCACAATAAATATCTGTAACTTTAGTAATAGGATTTAAACCTAAGTGGCGAACAATACTAGCTTATAGCATGAACTGATAATAAAACTTGCGGAAATAGTACGTGAATTTAGCTCAAAATATTCCAAGAATAATACCAAAATTATTGGCACACAATTTAGTTAGCCTGATCACACAAACGCGATAATAAAATATGTAAATTAAATATGATTCGAAATTGATAATAGAGACACAAAATTATTAAAATCACTTGAAATTGGCACAAAAATATTAATATTGGACTTAAGGACTTAATATGGCACTGCTATGCTAACAGCTTTTAAAATACCCAAAATTTAGCGTAAAATATTCAGAACTATAACGACACTGTTTTAAAATATGACAAAATATAACAATCCTTTACGACACCTCAAATAAACACCAATAGCATTCAAAATAAAATAAAATCAATTAAATTTAGTAACTAGAAATAGAAAGGCAACTCAGTCGACAAAACTCAATAAAACACAATTCAATCGCTTACTCTGTGGTCAGTTCAACGGACAGCATACTGTACTGAGATTCCCCTATTCTGTGCTGAGGCTGTGGTGCTGGTTCTATGGCAGGCAAGGCGGCAGACTCTAGACGACTTCTCGGGCAATACTTCGCCCTGCACTCGGGATCTTCTACGGCTGGCGCGGCATCGGACACTCGCTGGGTTGCCGGGCAGGGCTTCGCCCGGCAAAAGGTGGTCGGCAACGACTGGCTCCTGACCGGGAGCAAGTCTCTTTTATATCAGATGGGGACATTGTTTTCGACTCGATTCGGGGTCTGCAGGTGTTCACTATCTGCTCGCGAGCTTGTCGGCGGGTAGGATACATAAACAAACATGTTTTTCGGGGGACATTAATTACCCTGGCCAATCTATCTAATATAAACAACATGGTTTTTCGATTTAATTTAGTACCCCATATTCGGCGGCTTGGTCTCTGGCGCGATGAATTTGAAACAAGATATTTTAAGGAAGTACTTAACATTGTATCGAATTATTTGATAAAATAAAATGAGAATTTTGGTTGGTATATACGGGGCACCTCATTGGTATCTACGGGGCGCCACACACCTATTGGCTCACTTATACTGGAACACTCTGTATATTATACAGAATTCTCTACATAAAACTCCCACCCTCCGTAACTTTGTAACCGAAACTGCTAAGAAAATTTTCAGCAAATAGAACAATTCAGATTATTAAGTGCCTCTAGCAAAGTTTGAGTTGATGCCTCAAAAATTACAACAGTTATAGCAGGTGGGCCTAATTTTGTTTATCCATTGCCGGGCCTTAAAAATTTCGATTTATGATTAAGTCTTGTGGGCATTAAGTGGCACTTTAACGCCCTAGGGCGTAATAAACCCCTGGGGCGTTAATGTTATTTCAAAAACATAAACGCGGTACAATACTTTAGTTTGCATCATAGACTTATGATAAGTCTATGGTTTGCATCATAGAGGAAAATGGCATAAGGGAAAGTTTGCAATGAAAAAGTATACATAAATACAAAATCATGACCTTCTATTTTTTTTATGATTAGTTGCAGTTCAAAACTAAAAAAACCGGGCCTAAGTTTTTGATAATTTAAAATACCAAACCAAGCACAATCTCCAGATTTTTATGTGTAAAAATACCATTCACAAAGTGTGTTGTTGTGAAACACTATATTGCGTAGCACGTAGCACAGCAAAAAAATTGCTTGTTTAACATGTTCTCTGGGTCTTTCATATTCTCAATTAGATAGCCAGTATAAACGCTAATATCTTATTTAGAGCAAAGGGTTGATTAATTCTTAGAATATGGTGGCGTAAATCTTTCTTCACGGTAAATGAGAAAACTGCAACCAATGATACGAGACTAAATTCGTGAAAAAATCTATAAGGGTCGATTTTTACTATTTCAATAAGTTAGCGTAACTCTATACCTCTATAACTCCACCTCTATAATACCAGACTAGGATATTGCTTCCCTCGGGTTCCCATTACATTTCTGAATCCAAACTGATTTTCACTGATATCTATGGCATTATAATATTAATTAATCAGGGGCGAGCTGACCCGGCAGCAGAGGTCTGCGTCGCAGACGGGCGGCCAAATCCAAGGGCGGCCACAGGCCGCCCTTCCTTCGCGAAAAAATATTTTTCAGAAAAAAGTTAGTAAGTCTCTACAATACTTGCATTCGCCGTCAAAAAGAATATCGTCAACAATGCCACAACACCATATTGACATCAATAATATTTATATGAACCCGCATCCCGTCGGCGGCGTCGGTCGGCCGTCGGCAGTCGGCACTACCTCTATTCTGGTCTTTGCTCTGTGGCAACTGCGCAGCGCGGCGTGACGTGTGTAGGGCACAAATTTCGTAAGGGTAAGGGATTCACATAACGCGTGTAAGTGATGTTTTATGTTTTACTTGTAGGTTTTGTTTTTATTTTTTTATATTTATATATGTATTTTAAAGAAATATTTACCTTATTCCTTTCAGTCTACCAGACCCAAAACATATTACTTATTATACCTGTGGTACCTATTTTATCGTTATAAATATACAGTGACTGCCAGAAAGTTGGACACAAATATGAATTTTCTTTATTTGAATTTTCTCAAAAAAAATATTCTTGATAAAAGTTGGTGCTTGTGCTTAAACTCAAAATCCACACGTAAAAATTTTTAAATTTTTATTCGTATACAGGGGAGGTTGAAAAATATGAAAATTCAAAATTCCTTTTAAGAGTAAAGTACCCTTATTTTTAGAACTACAGGAGAATGGCACTAAGAAAAGTTGTTTGGAATACCAAGGCAATGTCAAATATGAATTCACAGCCACCTTCTCAAAAGAAGAAGAAAAATCACACTTTCTCATTTTTTATTCACCACGCTGTATAATAGATAATATTAGATATGTATTTTGAGGCACATCTTCGAGCATGACAGTACGATACCAATGATTTTTATTTACGTTCAACTAGCATCTTAAAAACGCTTAATAACTGAAAGTTCTGCAAAGTTTGTCGTTTTTTTGTGTCCAGGTAAAATACTTCTACAATTTCAAACATAACATAGCAACTAATCTGTGAAACAGATGTTACAAAACGTACATACCGAAATGAACCGAAGAACAATAGTCTGATATTTTTATTGTTGAATTATCATTTATAAATAACTCTTAAATTATTGTTGCAGTATTAAAATATTTTTGTGTTCCACAGATTAGTTGCTATGTTATGTTTGAAATTGTATAGGAGTATTTTACCTGGACACAAAAAAACGACAAACTTTGCAGAAGTTTCAGTTATTAAGTGTTTTTAAGATGCTACATAGTTGAACGTAAATAAAAATTGTTGGTATCGTACTGTCATGCTCGAAGATGTGCTTCAAAAGGCCACCCATCTAGGAACGCCACTGTAATTATTTTTAATTATTGACAAACTTTTAAAGGAAACTTTTGTCGTAGCACCGTATTGTCCACTCGGCTCACTGGAGATCTATCTGCCCGATAAGTCGAACTGCTCGAAATTCTACCAGTGTATCAATGGTGTGGCAGTGGAATTAGACTGCCCGGCCGCACTCTATTTCAACCCCACGTTGAAGATCTGCGACTGGCCCAACCATGCTGGCTGCCAGGCCCACAACTCGTCGACTACGGCTACGATGACAACGACGACGAGGACTACTACGTCGCCAGCTACTACAACTGCTGCTTCAACGTCATCAACTACCATATCGACGACGACTACATCTACAAGTAAGTCAACAGTCTGTAGATGTCTGACCAGGTTTGCCAGGCGACGTTTGGTCGTTAATATCGTTAACGCCATCTTAAACAAAAAAAAAGTCATACAATAATGGATCAGTTCACTGCCTATTTCTCGCACTTTAGTGACGATCTTGACGTTCTTAACTATAGATTTAAAAAAAAGCTTGCAGAGTAATATTTTTCGATATTCTAGTACCTACAGATCCTAGTAGTTTGTTTATTTAAAACTTAACCACCCTCTATAGGCTGAGGACCTTTGCACTTTCTGCCTGATTAACATAAAATGCAATATATACCTGATGGCATATTGTTTCCTCACATTATCTGGTTTTGAATATGGATGATAAAATTAGGCAAATTCAATTTGAATACGTTAAAACACTATCATAGATTAGATATCAGGGTAGCGTAAGGGGTGGGTAGGGTCCCTACTCGGGTACTCCCATTTGTAACAGGCGCCACTTCACCTGTCGGTAAAAGGCCGAATTTAGTTCACCAATATATTCTGCAGAGGGCGCAGCTGGACTAGGAACGTAGTGCATTGAGGTAGTATTGGAGGGGAGAAGCTGTCACGTGACACAAAACGGGTTCACCTACGTAATAGATTACAAGAACAACGTCAATTTGTTGATTTGGTGCTAAAAGTGCATTAAAAGTGGCTAAAAGTGCAGTTTTCCTTGTTATTGCGAGCTATTGACCTCTGGAAATAAATATGTCATGTGCTGTACGTTGTTGCAGTAGCAATTCTAAAGTGGACAAAAAGGAATTCACAGGAATTACATTTCACAGGACAGAGCCGTATCAATATAATTTGGGGAAAAGCTGATTTTTTTGTTAAATTTCATCACACTGTATCTCAGAAATAAAGCAGTTGTGGACCCATGTTCATAGATAATCTTAAAATCATCTAAGGATTATCGTTCTTTCAAATCAGCATTCAATTATGAAACACCCTGTACAGGGTGTTGTGGAATCTGGATCTAACCCAGTTCCCCAAGGTTCAAAATAAAAATAATGATATGAAATCTGGACAGGATATATTTTTAATCAGACATACCGGGTGGGCCGAAACATTTTGGACATTTTTGTTTCAATCATATTTTTTTTTTGTTTATCAACCGATTTTAAAAAACCAGGCATCGTTGTTTGCAGTAAAGAATAAGCTATTGACAGAAAGCTTCATAATGGCCGATTTTTTAAAATCCAACATGGCGGAAATGCTTAAACTTAGCCCTTTGTTTGGACTAATTCTTTTTGAAGAAAAAAATGTCGGCATGAACACCAGAATTGTATGAAATGGGCCTTCCTTTATACATTTTAAGACTACTGCCAGGAAAATCTGTCTATCAGGGGCGGAACTATACGCAATAATATAAACCGCCATTTTCATCTTTCATATATGCTGCAGGATTGGAACTATCTTTGTTCTTTTGTCCATCGCACCGTCGCTTGCAGATAGGACGGAATATAGACAGAAAACTTCAAAATGGCTGATTTTCTGAAATCCAAGATGGCGGCCATACTTGAAAATAATTGCCCTTCCTCTGCAAGATTACGCTTTTATTCGTTAATTCAAGCACATCGAGGGTGGCAGAGTACCTAAGTGAAAATAATTTTAATTTTTTTTCTTCTTTATGCCTATAGGTACTACATACCTAATACGACTGCGAACTCATCGTAAAAGGTTTATTTGTGGCTAATCTATTAGGTATAACCCAAAATGTAGACTCCATAATTATTTTTTCAAAACAAAAGTCATACTACGAAACTTACTTAACATAGGTATACTAAAATTGGCTTACCTAATAATATAATAATAGTACAAATTACCATTACGTACTTAGTTTAAATTAGGTATCTACCTACACAGGGTGAGTCTTTGACCCGCAAAAAAATTTAAACCAAGGGTAAATTTGAACCCCTGGAGCAAGCTTATGAAGTTACAAAAAAAACTTACTGACACTCAGGCTTCTGTATTTTTAGACTTAGTTCGTTTATACTTAGTGTCTGGGGCGGTTTTGGTATACTAGATTTTTTACCAGAAAAAATCATTATTTTGAGATGGCACAGAGAAAGACACCCTTTATATTTTCTATTGGATCTTTACACACCAACAAGTAGAGTTTTTTGTGACCTATCTTTAGAAAAAATCGGCTAAAATCGGATGAAAAATAAAAATTTTACGGAGGTGCTTCCATTTGAAATACGTCACCCTGTACAAGCACAACTTCTCCAATAAAACTTAGTCTGTGATTTTATTTCTTATTCAGTAGTTTTAACTGACCCAAGTATTTTACACGAAATCTGCGTTGAATATCATCCCTTAACTTTTATTTTTTAACTCAATTTTCGGCAGGGAGCAGTTCTACGAACGGCATTAAAGTCAGGCAGTGTCTCTGGCAAACAGGTAAGAACATTGCTTGGGTTAAGGGAACTAAATCGGATGGATTATGCGAGAGATAATAGTAATCGGTCTTGCGTTAACGATTGCTTCTCATTCGCACAAACAAATCTTCATACTCCAGAGAGGCTTTACCTAATACTCTTCTTAAACTCATACCAATCGTTCCCGAAATCCGCCCCACCATGCGGCAGTTGGGGCGTAAAAAGATCTGCCTTAGGTACAGAAGAATATGGAACTACGAGTATACTAGTCGATCAATCTATTTCAAGCTACATGCCAAATTATTTCTTACATTAGAGAATAACCTCGCTGCAATCGTTGCTGCTAATAATACTAATTTTGAAATGGTCATTCCTTTTAATGGCGCAACTCTAGCTTTGGCGGCTACTAAACTTACAGACACTGTGTTACTACTACTAGCAAGCAGCTATAGCCTCTTTACTTGCGTCGTAGAAAGTGTGAAGACTATAATGTAAGTTTTTTGAGGGCAAACACCAACCCATCTTAGTTATCCTTATCATAGACAAATAAGGTAACTCCATACAACTTCTGAAAGTTTCACCTGTTTCGTTTTTGACCGGGGCCACCGGGGCATCCCATGTTCAATTCTTGTTCCATGTTTTCTGCAACAGCATTTTTGGTAATAAAACTGAAGGACATATGAAACTAATGGGTTCAAAAATTCGCCGAGAAATTGAAAGCATTTGCCTCTTTGTTATAACTAAATTTTTAACTTCTGCAGTGTCTTTAAATCACGTTGGATTGACCTTCAATGTGTCTTTGTTTATTACGTTCTAGTCCAAGAACTGATAAAGCAACACGTGGTTCTGCTGTCAGATATCTTTGAATGCTCCCAACAACGTAGGTCAAATTTTGCCTCTGCCATAATTGATCCTCTTTAATAAACCAGGACAGAGAATCTGATAAACTAGTATTATAACGCAATTGTCCACGTAAAATCCCTTACTGATATGTGAAAGTGGTCTTTATTATTATTGTACTAATATTGAGTTAAATTTTATCTAGTTTAATGTAGTTTTATCGTATTAGATCTTAAGTTTAATCTGGTTTAATGTAAGTATAATTATTTATTTTATATTATTTTTAATTTTAGTCTTGGCATTGTACCTTGTAAGTTCCTACTACGGCTGTTTTGTAATTGTGATTTTCTACCTGTAAAACAGTTTCTCTTATAAATAAATAAATAAAAATGCGAAGAAGTTATGGGTTCTGGTGGTATAGACATCTTGACTAAATTCTGCTGCTTTAAAATGTAATTACTTGTTCCTATAACGGAGATCGGAGTTAAGGTGGGTTTATACAATTTTATTTAAGAATAAGAATAGTAATAGGAATAAGAGTTAAATCTTACATTTCGATTGGAAGTGTTTATACAGCCGAAATAAGAATAAGAATAGCAATAACTCCGATCAAATATGTGATCGGAGAGCAATAAGGAATAAGGAGTGACCTTGAAGTTGGTTAAAATTTAACTTCATTCTTATTCTTAAATCCAAAATGAAAATGCGCATGCTCGCAATTTGGGCATTTGCGAGTCGCAAATGCCATCATCGGCGACTGTACGGTCGGACCACGGTCGGACCGTGCAGTATGGCCTTTATTGACAGATGACGTGCTATTCCTAAGACACTATTCCAAAAGTGTATAAACAGCTCTTTTGGTTACTACTATTCCTATTCTTATTCTTATTAAGTACTATTATTTTAAATAACTTAAACCCACCTTTATCGTACGCAGGAGTTCACAGATAAATAATAGGCAAAATAAAAAGACAACTTACGTAGATATTAGGAATAACAAATGCCATGTATTTAGCTAGGGGCCACCATCCGCTTCATTAACCACAAAGAACGAAAGAACAAAGCAGAAAGTCTTAAACGCTTTCAATGCTGCCAATTTAAAGGAGCTGTCTCTTGTATTCCTTTGTCTAAGGATGTAAATAATTATGCAGTATGCTCAGGCAATCCATAGTTGTTTTATACAGTGTGGATACAAATTATGGAATATTGCTTATTATTTCTTAAAATATTCCTCATATTAAAAACATGTTTTAATAAAAGTGTTAGGGGTAATTATTTCCCGTTTATACATAATAATAATAATAATTTCCCCTAACACTTTTATTAAAACATGTTTTTGATATGATGAATATTTTAAGAAATATAAGGAATATTCCACAATTTGTATCCACACTGTATGTCCAACTTAACGTCAACTGTGTTTATTTTTATAGATTCATTGCGGCGAGAACAGTCAGTGACACAAACAGGGTTGCATTATCTTTGTAATCGGCGATTCTCCATCGCATTCATATTATATAGGTAACTCGGATAAAATTCCACATAATTGTGATAGGCGTCCAGAAAGTCATTAGCAGCAAAATCAAACCTCTAACGTTCGAATAGAAAATATTCGCCGTTTACAATTAATCTGTCGTATTTATGTAATCAGAAGTCGTGGGGTTGCTTTTAGAATAATTCTCATTGCGATTAGCCTGAAATCCATCGATGACGTACCGAGGAGTCGACACTGCTGCAACAATTTTTATTATATAAACGTTGATGGATATCACAAAAGTTTAGAGATTCCCATTGGGTCGTATGAAATTGAGGGCCTAGAGAGATACATAATTATCGCTTTAAGAAAGGAGGAAGCTGATCAACAGATAAAACCTATTTCAATAAAAACCAATAACAGTACTTTAAAGTGCGAAATTTACAGCGATAAATATAGAGTGGATTTTCTGTTAGGGTTTTCTCATAGTTTATTAGAGCCAGGACAATTGCATACTTCGAATATTGTAAACATCGTGAAGGTTAGAACTATGTATACGTAACATCTGGAGCATACTATAAAAACCAACCAACTCACACGATTAACGAGTTTACAGTTATCAACGACCCTTTTTATGCCATAGACGAGTCTCCGAAAAATTTGGTGTACATTCCAGTTGCAAAGCGTAAGATCAATAATCTAACGCTAACTATTCTCGATCAAAACTTTCAATCTATAAATTTTAGAGGTGAGGAAATAATTGTACGATTTATAACTCAACCGGAAGCAAAATGGTTTTGATTTTTGGCGAAATAACCTTAATCGGGGCGATGGATGGTTGTACTATGCGGCGATTTTTGTCGAAGGTAAAGTGACTAAGTAAGACAACTGGTGCCGGAGATTGTAAACTAGCCAATAATGGCGCTGCATATATCTTCGATTCCGTTTCTTATGAACTAAATGGTAAATAAGTAGAGGTAGTGAGAAACACGGGAATTGTGAACCCGATCAGATGCAAATGATGAAAACTGCATGACAATAGCGAGTTTGGTAGGGGTTGATATATCTTTCAATGATGGAACATTAAATCTAATAATACCTCTAAAACATCTATTGGGAATATTTAACGACTATCGGCTGGCAATTTGCGGTAAACAGACAATGAGATGATTACGAGCTCGAAATGATAACAATGCTTTATTACTAGACGTCGCAGATCCAGACATAACTGCAGAAATAATCATTTCCAACGCTGAATTAATGGTTAAACATATTCAGCCGAACGATATGATTAGATTGGATCTCCTTAAATCTATACAAATTGGTCGTACAATTATAATTTCTTTCCGTAAGTGGGAGCTACACGAATTGCCAAATCTTAGTGTAAACTTCCAAAGGGAAATAATATGGGCTGTATGCAGTTATATGTGTGAAATTCTATTAGTGCCAAACCAAACTCAAATCTGATTCTAAATGAGTAGTTAAGTAAAGCGGATCCTGGCTCAAAGATGGCCGCCATATGTGAGCCAGCTTCCGCATAAGGGTTTTGAGCCTGAGCCAGGATCCGCATAGGGCTTTCGGGGTTCGGTTGGCAGGTATAAACGCCGCGGTTAGAATATTTTTTCCTTGATTTAACGTCCTGTTTCGGGTGACCTTATTTTATAAGTTTATGTGTATTGTGAATCAGTGGGATGTTGTCAGTTCACGGGGAAGGTTTACTAAATTCCTTAATCGACAAATTACCAGTTGAATTGCACCTTCCTAAATATCAGTTTTGTGGGCCTGGAACTAAGTTAGAGAAACGTCTGACGAGAGGAGATTCTGGTATAAATAAATTGGACGCAGCGTGTAGGACCCACGATATTTTGTATTCAAACAGCAAGTCATTAGAAGATCGACACAAGGCTGATTTAGAATTGGAAAATCGTGCTTGGGATCGAGTAAAATCCAAAGACGCTAAATTTAGTGAGAAGGCTGCTTCTTGGCTTGTAACAACTGCCATGAAAGTAAAAAGAAAATTGGGTATGGGAGTTAAAAAACGACGACCGATTTCTTTTAGAAGGGACATCGTAAAAAAAGTGGAAAAAAATCTCAGAAAATCTTTTACTCCTAAGGACTTGAATAACACTCAGAATTTGAAAAAATCGTCATTGGCTGCTGTAAGAGCTGCCCGTATGATTGTTAAAAAGATTGGAAAAAAGAATTTGAGGATACCGAGGTTGATTCCATTCGAAAGCAAAACTGGCGGATTTCTTCCTCTTATTCCTATTCTAGGAGCTCTAGGGGCATTGGGTTCTTTGGCAGGTGGAGCCAGTGCTGTAGCCAAAACCATTTTGGATGTAAATAATGCTAAAAAGAGTGTGACGAAACAGTCGATGGAACCTGTTGGCAAAAAAGGTTCGGGTCTTTATTTAAGAAGAAATAAACGCGGAGGATTCGGACTATTTTTGAAAAAAAACTCTCATTGAGGCTACCCAACAGACCTTTAACAGATAGAGATTTAATAAAATTCGCGGCAAAGCTTAACATACCATTTTTTAAAGGCGTATTTATGAGAGACACGCTACCTAAAAAGGTGAGAAAAAACGAGTCGGTCATTTTAAATTTGGATGTTCAGCGAAATCCGGGAACTCACTGGGTAGCCTATCAGAAAAGAGGAAATATCGTCAAGTACTTTGACAGTTTTGGTAATTTGAAACCGCCCAAAGAATTGGTTCAGTATTTGGGAAAGAACGTAAAAATAATATATAATAACGATTCTTATCAGAATTTTGATGAAATAAATTGCGGGCATTTGTGTCTCGAGTTTCTGTATAAAGGTGACAGTTAAGACGAGAAGACGATGTCTATGCTTTTCACCTTACATGGATTTAGTTCAACGCTGTCTATTGACTTTACCAGTCCTATATATTTAGATGAGGATTATGAGTATGGCTTAGCATTGTTGGGATTTCATTCGTACAACAGCGTGCCGAATATCGAGAGTGAAGAAGACAAGCTATATCTTGTTGGTAAAAAGGGAGACATAACTATACAAATTCCTACAGGATCGTATGAAATAGGAGCAATAGAAGAGTGTATAAATAACAGTTTAAAAATTAAATTTGGAAAAAACTTTGTCGAAAAAGATAGAATTATATTAAAACCTAATAACAGCACCTTAAAGTGTGAAATTTTTAGTGAAAATTTCGCTATCGATTTCCGAAAAGAAGGTTCTATTGGAAAACTGCTGGGATTCTCCGAGCGTTTGTTAGAATCGAACAAATTACACATCTCCGATTTGCCTGTGAATATAGTGAAAGTTAGAACGATACACATAGATTCTAACATAACATCTGGAGCATACTATAAAAATCAACCAACACATACCATTTATGAATTTGCTATTGTTGATGATCCTGGGTATGCTATAGACGAAACGCCAAAAAATTTGCTATATATACCAGTGACAAAGCGAGAGATCTATAACATAACATTAAACATTCTCGATCAGAACTTCAGACCGGTAAATTTTAGAGGCGAGGAAATAATTGTGAGATTAGAATTGAAACGTTTAACTCATTAAAAATGGTTTTGATTTTTGGGGACGCATATAAGCCTTATAAATTGCAGTCATTTCTCTGTAAAAAGTCATTAACGAAGAAATCGTCGAAGCGTGCAGATCATTCTAAAAAGTCGTCAATTTTGAAAGGTGCTGGTCGCAACCGTGTACTTACTTTCGAAAATCTTCAGTTTTTAAAATCAATTGGTCAGAATGTCGTTAACTCCTCAGGTGTTCAATGTGCATCGCAGTCCAAACTATGATGAATCTATTCAACGCCTGGAAAAACGTACCTACTACCCATTTGTAAAATCTTTTCGAAACAACGATATTGTGGAAATAACTGTCAATCAGGGAGACGCATGGCTGTTGATGTATGATGCTGTGATTTATGTTAAAGGAAAATTAACCGACATGCAAGGGGACTGTAACTTTGTTAACAATGCACCTGCATTTTTCTTTGACTCTGTTTCCTACGAGCTAAATGGCAAAGAAATAGAAACAGTGCGAAATCCTGGAATTGTGAGCACAATTAGATCATACTTGTGTTATTCTCCTAATGAAGAAAAGTGCATGGCGACAGCCGGTTGGGCTGGAGTTAATAAACATTTTAATGCAAGCACCGATGGCTCATTTATTTCCAGAATTCCCTTGAATCATTTGTTTGGGATGTTCAATGATTATCAGTTGGCTGTTTGTGGTAAACAAACTGTGAGATTGATACGAGCTCGAAATGATAACAACGTTTTATTGCTACCTACTGCAAACGATTCTTGTGAAATATCAATTTCCGATATAGAATTAAAAGTTAAGCATATACAACCGAACGATTTAATTAGACTTAACCTTCTTCAGGCCATGAAAATTGATCGTCCAATTATATTTGCCTTTCGCAAATGGGAACTTCATGAATTGCCAGCTCTTACTACCGGTGCTCAAAGGGAGATATGGTCTGTAAAGTCATCAAGTGCATTAACCTCTCCTCGATACGTCATCGTGGCATTCCAGACTGACCGCAATGACAATCCTAAATCCAGTACTGCAGAATTTGATCACATAAATATAACCGATGTGAGATTAATTTTAAACGGCGAATGCTTTCCTTTTGAACGTCTAAGGTTAGATTTTGATAAAAATAATGTTCAGGAAGCCTATCACAATTACGTGGATTTTTATTCGAGTTATATGAATAAAGATAGACGACCCCTACTTGGCTATACGGAATATAAATCGTATGTACCTCTGTTTGTTATCGATTGTTCTCGAAGAAATGAGTCTATAAAAATAAACACTGTTGACGTTAAGTTAGACATAGAAAGCAATAAAGGATTTCCAGCCAAAACTCGAGCCTACTGCACAATTATACATGATTGTACTATGGAGTATTTACCACTAAGTGAAATTGTGAGAGATGTAATGTAAATTAAGAACAATTAGTCAAATCCAACAGTCCTGTCCAAGATGTTATTGAGAGCGGGTCACATTACATTGCTAGCAATAATTAATAATGTGTTCTATATTCACAATGAGCTAAATCAGACTAACATCTCTGTTTGTGGAAGCAATGATAAATGCTCACCATTTATTTCTATTGGAAGTGCAATTTCAATGGCTATCCTTCCGAAAAATTCAACGCAATTTAAATTTCATTTTAAATTTAAAAACCATACGATTGGTGAAACTAGATGGAGGAAAATTTCTGAAGTTACAAATACTACAAAAAGTACCCCGACTGCACCTAAATTAACCCCCGAACAAAAGGAATATAATATGGAAATTACTCTTGTTCCTCTGGTTTATTACATTACGGTGTGCTCATCGCTGTTAGTAACAAAACTCATGATTAAAATAGTACTTACACAAAGAGAGAGATGGGAGATATGGAACTGAAAATTTGGAGCACTCCAAAGGCAAATAATCTAAAGGCAAAGGCAAATGATTCAAAGGCAAAGGCAAATGATCGGAAGGCAAATGATTCGAAGGCAAAGGCAAATGATCCAAAGGCAAAGGCAAATGATCGGAAGGCAAAGGCAAATGATCCGAAGGCAAAGGCAAATGATCGGAAGGCAAAGGCAAATGATCCGAAGGCAAGTGATCCGAAGGCAAATGATCCAAAGGCAAATTAAAAATATAGTATGAATGTATTGTAACAATGTGTTAGTATATAATAAAGATAAAATTAAGTATAATTGTCAGTGTTTTATTCCCCACCTACGTGATGTATATGTGTGATATTTGCGGTACAACATTTTGTAGATCGGATAGTTTTACAAGACACAAGAATATTCACAGAACTATTATTTTTATGTGTGAATTCTGTAGTAAAACGTTTTCGAGAAAAGATAACTTAAAAACTCATAAAAGAATCCACCAACTTCAAAACGACTTAGTTGTTAGCGAGGTCGTTGGATACAACGATTCGAAAGACGCGATGCAAATCCATCAGCAGACAGTTTCACTTCCAGTAGAAAACCTAGATATTGTGCAAGAAAGTAGTGCTAAATCTAAACACGGTGTACTGTTTCCAAACTCATTTAGGGCAATTTTTTGTGGACCTAGCGGATGTGGAAAAACCAACGCTTTACTTAGTTTAATATTTAATGAAAACGGACTAAAATTCGAGAATACTGTACCAACCCAAGTATCAGTTATTGCAAGACGTGCTTAAACAAGTTAGTGGCGTTGGATATTTTCCCTTTAACTCAAACGATGATGTAATTGGTCCATCAGAGGCTAGAGAAAATTCGGTTTTCATATTTGATGACGTGGCTTGCGATAAACAAGATAAAATTAGAGAATTTTATTCAATGGGACGTCATAAATCTATAGATGTTGTCTATCTTTGTCAGACATATTCTAAAATTCCTAAGCAATTAATACGAGACAATTGTAACATGATTATTCTGTTCAAACAGGATGACGTTAATCTGAAGCATGTCTTTGATGAACATGTGTCACCAGATATCACCTACGAGCAGTTTAAAAACCTTTGCTCATTTTGTTGGAATGGTAGTGTTTTTGGAACATTAGTGATAGCCAAAGACTTTAGTTTAGATAATGGGCGATACAGAAAAGGATTTGATAGCTATATAAAACTCTAGTGACTCGGTATCTTTATTAGTAGCCAACATGCCCTTGACATCACAAGAACAAATTCAGAGAGCACAGCGTGCTAAAAAAATTAAAGAGCTAACTAGATCTATTAGAAGAAAATATGCTGCGTTAAAAACGGGTAAATCTGAGATGGATGAGACTTTAGATAAGATATTCAAGCCCGTAAAAGATTCTCTAAGCGAAATAAAAAATAATATGAAAGTTAAGGTAGGATCAAAGCAACAAACTGCAATTCGGATAAAACCTAAGATAGAATTATTTACTAGTACGCCAAGTAAAAAGTTACCGTCTGAAATATCGGGAGAAAATACATTACCTACAATGGTCTTAGAATCATCTCAAGTAACTGAATACGATGATGATGTTGAAGATGACGCAGATTATGGTTATCCTGAAACGGCCTTACCATACATTCAAAATTTCATCTCAAAATCTGCTGATATTGATAATACTTATGGTCCTAAACTTGATCGCAGTACCTACACATGGACCTTAGGAAATAAACATATCGATTTTGATAAAGACACGGGAGATATAATAATCGATAACACTCCTTTCAAGAGCACCGACGGACTTTACCAACTCATTTTCTATGAATATCCAGAATACAGTCAGGCGGATTTGTTAAATTACAAGAAAATTTTAATGTTAACTGGTGTTCACCTTACATCGATTGGTAAATTGAGGGGTTCTCACAAGACCAAATACCTTAATATCATTAGACCTCTAATAAAAAGTAAAACTCAAGATGCGCAAGGTACAGGTATGCAGCTTACTTATAACACAAAACCCATAGAGTACGTATACTGGGATAATGTCAATGAATTAGTAGATAGGTTGAAGTTACTTGTAGCTTCTAAAGATGCCGGAAACACTTCTCACGACAACGAAATCGCAGCCATCTTAAATGAATTAAAGGAAGCTAAAGTTATTTACTAGAAGTATAATTACTGTCAATATACAGTTAGTTACAAAATGACTCTTAACAAGTTCGGACGCTCGTCGAAATACAAAAAGGCTAGCGGCATTGTGCACTCTCCTTTGTCCCAAAACCAAAAATTGAATAGCGATGCTTCAGCTATTTCATTTCAATATAATAAAGATAACGAAAAGCTTAGAAATATATTAGATGAGCGTCATAACTTTTTATTACGGTCAGTAAACGACTTTAAAAATAACGTTTCCCAGCAAATACAGGATTTTAAAGAGTTGTTAGAATTAAATACTGTTGCTTTGCAAACTGCCATAGAGAAAATAACACAAGAGCAGGATGTGATTAAAGAACAACTGAAATTGGATAAACAAAAGAGCGGTGTAAAGTAATTTCATTTTAAGTTGGAATTGAGCAGTTGAACAATGAATTTCGGTCATAGTGATGAAAAAGTTCGGTTAGTTAGGGAACTCCATAAACCAGCTCGAAAAAATTATCCTCGACGTCGAACTATTATCAAAGGCTTAGATGATCTTTGGCAAGCCGATCTTGCTCAGTTAGATCAATATGCTTACTGTAATAGAGGTAATAAATTCATATTAGTTGTAATTGACTCTTTCTCCAAATATGTCTGGTGTAGACCGCTACAATCCAAGTCTGGAGCAGATGTTACAAAGGCTTTTAAAGATATTTTAAAAAACAGTGGGGGACGCAAGCCTCACAATTTACAAACCGATCAGGGCAAAGAATTTTACAACTCTAAATTCCAGAAATTGATGAAAACTTTTCAAATTAATCACTACAGTACATTTACCGACAAAAAGGCAGCTATAGTGGAAAGAGTAATACGAACTTTGAAAGAAAAATTATTCAAGTATTTCAGTCTAAATGGAAAATATAGGTGGATTGATATTTTGCCTACTGTAGTAAATGAGTACAATAATAGGAAACATAGAACGATACAAATGAAGCCTGGTGAAGTTAACAAAAACAACGAGCAACATTTAGTCACCAATGTGTACAACAGTCACTTAAAAGTTTTCAAAACTCGTAAATTTAGGAAGGGTGACATTGTGAGAATAAGTAAAGCTAGACATGTATTTGACAAGGGATATCGACCTAATTGGACAACGGAGTTGTTCAAAATAATCAAAGTACAACACACCAATCCTCCCACATATTTGTTAGAAGATTTACGTGGAAGAGCTATAAAGGGTGGTTTTTATAATGAAGAATTGCAAAAAGTGGCAAATCCTGACATCTATTTGGTGGAAAAAGTGCTTCAAAGGAGGAGGGGGAAAGTTCTTGTGCGATGGCTCGGGTTAGATAAAAGCCACGACTCGTGGATAAGCGAAACAAACATTGTGTAGTTCTCTGGGTGAACGAACCGCCAAAATGTCTGACAGTGGTTACGAATCCGATGTAAGCAGCAGTGAAAATGATATTGTAGAAGATTCTTTGCTTTTGGCAGCATGTTTTCCGATCAAATCAACTAATGGATTATTCATTCATACAGGGTTGAGTCTCAAGAAATATTTTGAGCCAGCAGTAATCATCACATACCTTTGTCATGATCGGAGAGTAATTTCCTTGAACTACTCTGAATGGAATAAATTATTGGAACATGTATGTGAATTTATTAATAATGGTGGAGCTCCAATGTTTGCCAGATTCGACTCACGTATGGTTCTAAGTACGGTGATTGACGCCGATGGAAATCAGCACGTGTCGCTTAGAAAAAATAATGTGTATGTTTATTTTACCGAGGCAGATATTTTTGAATTGTTAAACGTTAGCATAAGTGCATCTTTGAGATTTGGCTTTTTGCTCCGCTTTGATTTTTATGATTTCTATTGTAATTTCTTAGATAAAGTCAATCATCTAGTAGTAAGTAGTAACTTAAATGAAACAGACATTATATTAATATTATGTAATATTACATTTAGTATAGAAACCTTTTGTATTTTTGAACTCTTCTGTTTTTACAAAGAGTTTCTGTTGGCTGATTTGTATAGAAGAAGGTTGGTTTAATAAAACAACGTTCTACAAATATGGGTTTTTTATTTTTACATCCTTACATATTACATTCAATATGCCTTATAGCTTTGTGTCCCCAAGGAAGAGTTACAATACTATCAACTAAATATCGCTTATCATCGAAAGGATTCAAGCCAATTTTAGATTGTTCGAGACTGAAAACATCATGAGCAAACGAACGTATAGAACGTTGGTTTATAATTTTTTGTTTCTTGTCAAACAAACAACTTACATAATCGTTGTACGTTATATGTCTCGATACAACGTTTTTCTTGACTCCTTTCGATTTCTTAATACAAATTTTTTTCCCCTCAATCAGATAAGCATACATCTTAGATCTAAGACCCGCAAAGTGAGTTATAATGCTACCATTAAGTTCATCTTTCATTAATCCCGGAACTTTTTTATTTACCAATGGAATACCATATTTATTATCTTGGGGGTAGTCACTAGTATCAAAACGTTCTATATTATCTTTAATAATGTCTTTAAAAACGTCATTACAGCGTATTTCATATACTAGGCTATCAGTATCGGTATACAAGAGCGTACAGTCAGATAATTTGCGTAGCATAAATTCATAATGAAATTCATAAACGCATGTTTTTGAGATATCGAGTATTGCCATTCCCACATAGAGGGGCTTATTGAAAATAATACTCGTCTTATTTAGTTCTACGCTAACTAAATTTTCATCAAATATGGTTCTGCTCTTAAAACGTGGGCTAGAAATATAATGTTTTGCTCCAAACCTACCAGCCCATTTGCGTAATAGTTTAACAACCCTGTGTTTCCTTATGTTCTCCATTGTTTTACCATAAACTGCGTTGTTCATGAGTTTGATTATAGTTTTTTCAAATTCTAACGATGCTTGCTGTCTCAAGCGTGTATTAAACTGTATGTAAGGAGCTAGCCAGGGGGCCTGTTTAAACTTCAGAATTCTGTGGATTTTGGTCAAAACTAGACCGTTTCTCAAAGCCTGTTTAAGCGCTCTGTAATGAATTATGTAATTCTTCTTGTCATGAAGTGTGGGCATAAGCTTGGAAAATTTCGATCCTGGTGGTTTTCGCTGCTCTGCTGCAAACGGGAGGTCTTTATGCACATCATGCAGATGATCTGGGTACGACAAATCCACCTCCAAGACATAGCCTTCGTCTGCATCGTCGGCAATCTTGGTAACGTCAAACTCTGAGTCCTCAATCCATTCAAATCCGCCATAAGGGAGATGCTCACACATCGCCCAGCCATATAAGTTGTTAACGTCGAAATAGGCAATAAATTTGGAAGGTTTGGTGTAGTCATAGCTTCGCATATATTTATTATTCGCTTCGGAAAAGCGATGGCTACACTGACTTATTCCACCTCTTACAGCTTTTTCGAAAAATAATAAAATATCGATGTCTTGGAATGTCTCCAGTTTGCAGTTGGTATATTTGAGCATACAGTCCCAAGTGTATCCCGGTAATGTGTAATACCAAGCAGGATCTAATCCATAGTTTTTGTAACACGATTTTCTAAAATTCTCAAACACATCTGTAAGCAGCATCACATCGGTTTTTAAATACAGATCGGAGTATTCGCCCAAGTTAGTTATATTGAACTTTTCCCATACTAATAGTGCGTGTCTGTAGTCTTTTTCGTCGATTTCAACATCGTTTAGTTTGTTATAGAATTGATCGATTGAAGGTAATGAGGTTTCCTCTAATTTTTTAAACGAGTCTATGTAATCATAGCAAAAAACGCCCTTCCTGGTTAACAATGTAAACTTTTCAGGTGACAAATGGTGAAATTCTTTTTTAGCATTTACGAAATCGTTACTTTTTAGAGAGGAAACGAGAGTATCAAGCGAAAAACCTAGAAATCTAAAAGAGTCGATAAAGCGAAACTTGATATTTGTCTCATTATCAAACATAGTAAAACTAATATATTTTTCTTTGTTTATCGGAAGCAGAGTAATGTGATTTCTTTTGGCAAGGTCCCTTATTATAAAATGGCTGTCGTATCCACTTAGATTGTGAAATACTACGGGAATCATAAAAGAGTTCTTATAATTCAAATTACAATTTTGGTGGGCGTAGCCGCGAAATTTGCCGGTTAAGTGACAATGATCGCGCACAATTAAGTCAGTGTCTATGAATTTTTTCTCGCAAATATGACAGTTTTCGCTAGCATCCTTAAGGCTAATGGTTTCGTCCATAGGCTCCACAATTTTTAATTTAGAGGCTACAAATTTCGCGGCCTCATCCAGCTGATCTGCAAACCAAGATAAACATTGGGGTCCACGATAGCTGTTGTAGAAAGATAATGAGTCATCGAATGTACATTTGAAATAGTATGCAGCACTATAGGCCACATGTTTTTGATATTTTTTAGTTTTCGTCTCGGTTTGCAGATCGTGGACGGGTGTTAGCATCGCCTCCACGTCTGAGTAGATTATGAAAGGTACATGTTCTTTATGTGCAAAATTTTTAAACTCAATAAATTTTTCCTTGGGAAATTCAATTTTGCATTGATTTATTTGTTCACAGCTAGTAGCATGCTCGTTCAATTTATCTTGAGATGTAAAATAATTTAAGCATCTGTCACATATAAATACACGTCTTTTATGGTTGTTTAATTGTTTTGAGACTAATTTAGAAAGATCCTTTATCCAACAAAAATGATATTTTATATTATCCATCGACTCGTCTTGAGGGGGAGCTTCGAATTCCCCGATATTTGGCGAATATTCATTTTGAATAAGAAGTAAATTCACATGTCTATCAAGTTTATTTTTTGTTAATCTGACAGGTACAGTCATAAATCTAGATGTTTTTTCTTTGCCCACTAACTCCAGAACATACACGTTTACAGATATTTTATTTAACTGCTCAAATTTTGTAATCTGTGGCAATGTCATCGGGAAATCTATCCCCTCCAAATTTAAAACTGTGGAGTAATGAGGGTATGAACTTACTCGATGCGCATTAGAATGTGTTGGATAAAGCGCTGAAACGATAGCCCACGCGAAACAAGCCTCATCCTGATTTTGGACGTTAATGCACGCTTTTTTACTTGAAATTTCGTAGGGCAGAGCTATGTATGACGTTCCACCGTTTCCAAATTCAACTTTGTTTATATTAACCTCTAAACTTAATATTTTATGTAAGCTCCAATTGGACATTGTCATTAAACCATTGCTTTATATCAACGCCACGATCGATTGCAGCATTTTTTGTATTAAAATACTTGTTACTAAAGATTTCACCATCGCCAGATATTTTCACAAATTCACCACAGAAGACAGTATTTACTTTAACTACATTTAGAGAACGTAAAATTTGATTTATACGATTTTTAAAAGGAAAAAATGCGTCATTTAAAAACTTTACTATATCTATGTGAAGTATGTTTACTATAATACCTGACCTTATTCTATTTTGAAAGGCGGACTGAGTGTCTTCCCACTTCAATCGATCAGATCTCTTTTCACGTTTTTGACCAGCCCCCGTATGTTTCCATGATTTAAAGTATACGCCGATCCTTTTCAGATGACCCAAATTTGTCTGAAGTTTCATCAGCGTACCGTGATTATAGTCTCCTTTCTTTATTGCAGTATTATGTAATTTAATATTTGCTTGTAATTTTTTTGTCCATTGCTCTAAAACTCTTTCCTGCGTGCTGTCCCTTAATAAATCCAATGCTTTTTCGAAAGTTTGAACAATTTTGTCACTTTCAACAAATGACATAATGAAAACTTAGCAATAAATTATTCTTAGCTTTAGCTGTTTCGAAACGTTTTGAAAATCTATATGCGTTGCATGCCTTTTTAATCTATTTTTCCCCACTGTTTTCTCATAGGATCTGTTTCGGCACGAAAGGGGAGGGGATAGGGAGCTGGCAATATAAGATGTTGAAATTGCCTACCATACGTATCAAAATGGTGCAGCTTACAGTTGAATTCAGAGCTTTCAGAGCCACGCTATACGAAATGAAACGTTCGTGTTACGGTAAAAATTTAATTTCTCTCCTGAATAAACCGAATTTTTTAATATTTGATAAGTGCTTCAAAACAATTGCCGAAAGGAAAGAGTGCGACGAGGCCGATTATTGTTTGATGCTGGAGAGCAAGCGAAGAATGGATAACTTTATACGGATACTTGGTGATATTTTCGAGCGAGAAGGCATTAATGAAATCAATGTCGTTGACCTTGGTAAGCTTTTGAGGGATCATTGTTTAAAAGATACTTTTGCACACCAATTGTACGTCCTTAATTTACTTTACGATGCTGATGGTGTGGAGTTACCGTATAATCCGAAAATAGAAGCCTATCAAGTGAAAAATATGAAAAAAAATTACAACGATATATATAAATGTATTGACGATTTCATATGTGCGGCTGCATATATGGCAATTCCAAAGAATATAGAAAATTTTAAGGCTGCATTAACTAAGTTGAAACTAAATTACAAATTTCAACCGTCTGAAAACAAAGTGCATTTAATTATGGAATGGTTAAATAAAAACGTAAAAAAGTACGAAGAAAATCCTGACGCTATACTGGGTTGGCAAGATGGTCCTTGTTGTTCTCCATGGCCCTCAGAAGATGTGGACGATTATAGAAAGACAATTGCACTATTAAATACCTTCATATTGTAACTAATATACTTGTAAAAAATAAAACTTTTACTAATATTTTGAATTTTATTTCATATTTGTATTTTAAAAGTGACAACGCTATACTGGGTTGGCAAGATGGTCCCTTCTCCAAGCACACAATACAATCATGCAACAAAAATAGTAAAATTCATAGAGAATGCCCGCAGCCGGGTAAACCCAGTTGACTGCGCAGCCGCCGCGTTCCTGAGACTCATAGCGCGCCCTCGACGGCGGGGCCTTCGAACCACCCAGCGGTATCTTTCGAACCCCCTTGCGCATACCTGTTGCAAGGGTAAAGTATTCGGCGAAATATCGATCAATTGGTAGTACTTTTGAAGCACGACTGTAGTTGTTTCCCTACAGAAATAGAGGGCACGACCTGTATTAAAAATCTAATATTTTCATTGTATTGATCACACGTCAATTCATAAAAGAAAATCAGTAGTTGCAATCTTTATGAAATTTGGAATAACTCAAATATGCAGATTAGTTGTTCCATTTATTTCAAAATAAAAAACAGCAAAAAATACAGTTTTCTGAAATGGAGGAATTAAAATTTAAAAAAATGTATCACTTTTTATAGCATATATTTAAATAGGACATAAAACACAAAAGATATGTTAAAATATTTATTTGTATGTACAGGATAATATAAAAAACGTATTAAAAAAAACTATTACTAACTAAATATATTACAAACACTTATAAATGTATTCTGCAAAAACACATAACTCTACCTGAGGACAGTGCACGGGTTTTCGTAAATTTTGCAAATGTCTTTTACATTGGTTTTTTTTAACCTGATTATATAATTCAGGATTTTCCCCGACTATAATATCAAATTTGGGACATCCCAGTTGTTCTATATTATAGGCTAAATGTCCAAATCCTGTTGCCTTTAAGAGATCCAACTCCACATGTCCGCCTTTATAACCAATCTTTTGATCACCTGAATTGAAGCCCAGACGCCGAAATTCTTTGATGATGTCGTCTTGCGGTTGGTCGCCTTTCTGATCCTCATATCTCAATCCATGAAGATTGTTAGTGACCCACCTTGCGGTTCTGGCGTCTTTTGAATTGAGAGCGTAATAGCTTCCAACAGAATAATATTTGGAGGTGGACTGTTTCCATTTCATATCAAATATTCCAAGTTCCTTAACTAAAAATTTTCCGTTGACGTGGAAACCATCAACATCTACCAAGTATCTTATGGATGGAGTCATTTTCTTGAACAGACTTAGACGATTACATTGGTTCACTTAGCTAAAGTGTGCCTTTTATACCCCTGTTTTAATACGAAAACAGTTTGGCATCATCAGAAAGTGGGGGGGGGATCCCCTCCTAGACATCTCGTACAGGTTGATGTTTTAGACTATAAAAACTCTGGAGATATCTCAATAGACATCAGTTACAGTTTTTCTCCAAACAAATTAAATTTAATAACAATGGCTGCCTCCATAAATAATTCCCTATACCAACTTGCGTTAGAAGAAAAAGAAGATATTGAGAAAACGGTGCCTGCAGAATTGAGAAGAGACATCGACGACATTGACGACGATGATGCTAGTGACGAAGATGAAGGGGTAGACGTTGGCCGCGATGACTCCGTTGTGGCGAAAAGTGTACCCATTAACCCGACCGAGGGTTATAATAACTGGACAGTGGGGGGCTTCTGTGTATCTGCCGCATATGTAAAGGTAACAGAAAGGGCGCGTTTGTGCCTAAATTGTTACCGTGCGTATGTGGTAGATTTTACAGAGGTTTCCCTGAATGGTTTCACCGACAATGCGAAGCATCGGCATGAAACTTTACATTTTTCTTTGACAGAAATGCCTTTGCAAAGATTCATGCGGTGTAGTGCCTGTAAAGAAAAGCTTTACATAGCTTTTCGGCAAGACACCTGCTTGATGTGTAAAGCAGGTGCAAAAATTATACCATTATTGTAAATAAAATGTATTATTGTAAATAAAATGTATTATTGGATAATTCTGTTTTTATTATTATTATTTAAATTAAATTCCTGACTATAAGAAAATAAACGTGTAATAAAATATTTAATTAAAAACTACAGTTTGATACCTACAAATGTTCTGGGATTTTAGGTAGTCGCATGCTACTGCTTGTCCGTGCGAGGATGATCGCTATGTAAAATCCCCTGGCTGTATTTTTTACCTTTCTTACATCGCTCAGCCGGAAGTGTGCACGTACGGTTATGCTAAAGCATAGCTTTTCGGCAAGATACATGCTTAATATGTAAAACAGGTGCAAAAACTAGGCCATTGGTATTATTGTAAATGAAATGTATTATTGGATAATTGTTTTATTATTATTATTTAAATTAAATTCTCGAATATAAGAAAATAAACGTTTAATAAAATATTTACTTAAAAACTACAGTTTGATACTACAAATGTTCTGGGATTTTAGGTATCCGCTTGCTACCGCTTGTCCGTGCGAGTTCGAGCGAGGACGATCGCTATGTAAAATCCCCTGACTATATTTTTTACCTTTCTTACATCTCCCTCAGCCGGAAGTGTGCACGTACGCTTATGCTAAAGTATGGTCTGCTTAGGAGAAAAATATTACTTTTGTATTTAGCTACCGAGCGACTCTGTATTGCGCGTAATAAAATTTTATTGCTTGGTGTTTATAATGGTATTGGGTGAGAAATGAATAACAAAGCGTTGGTTTAAAACTATGTGTAATATTATATATATATGATTCAACTTATGCTTACTTATAACTAGTTAATATTTTATTCACACGCGCTTCATCTATTTCTATTATACTAATCCTATTTACTAAAATTTTTCTTAATTTATCTAACCTATCTATTTTATTTTTTAAACCAGCCTTGTTTTTGGCCAGCTTATTACTTTGAAGCTGTAAGACGACAACATTATCTTCCAGCACTTTATTAAGTTCCAAATTGTGACGTTCTCCAGCTGTTGGATCTTCAAAATCGAAGCTGTCATCCGGAAACCTGTTTGTGCGGCGCCCCCTGTTATAAACCGCTCTCAACGTCTCCATATTTTTCCCAACAGTCCTCACAGGACTGGAGACGTTCTGCCGGTGGGTTTGCTCAGACTGAGCAGGCGACGCATGCCCTGCAGGTTGCGCGGGTTGCTCATATTCAGGTGCGGCGTACTACGCAGGGTGGTTTAATCATCAGCGTCAAATCGAATACGAATCTGGCTATGTGGCAGGGTATTTTCGATTTGCGAATAATGAGGACATAATACGAAATCGAACGACTTATAATTATGCATATTATGAAGGCTGGTTCGACCGTCTACGCAGACAACGACAGTGCTAATATTTGTATATAAGTTTATTGTAACAAAATATATGAATTATTTTAATAAAACAAAACATTAATTAATTTTAGTTTGTTTTATTTATATACTGGTTTCTTGTTTAGTTTTGTTTACCTATTCCTTACTAACCCACTTTAAAGCAATATTTTTATCGAGGAATTTTAAGTGGAATATTAATAATGTACACAGTTTTTTTATCAAAATAACAATAACAGCAAAATATTCTCATTTAAGTTTTAACATTGAAAGCCTTTTTTTATTAAAATCTCAGGTAGGGTCGCACGAGAAGATTTACAAGCAGGTGAAAATCTAAATAATTTGAACAGTCTGCTATAAAACTACCAGGCAGTAAATTTTTATAACATGCCATTTACAGGACTATAAAAAAAAAGGTCTGACAAAAAACATTTAAAAGTGGATCATTGTTATGTAAGATTATCCCTTGAAGGAAGGGTCGCGCAAGAAGATTTAGAAACAGGTGAAAGTCTAAAGAATGTGAACAGCCTGCTATAAAAGTAAAAGGGGGCAAACTTGTCTGCATTTTTGTTGACTCGGCACAAAAAGATTCAAGGTACTAAAACCAGGTGAAGGTGTAACTAATTTGAACAGTCAGGTGTAAAACTCTGAAAGGGTTAACTTTCTCTGGAATTATGCCAAAAATGGTTCGAGTCACTATCTGCGTCGGATTGGCTGTTTATAGAATTGTAGGTGGGAACTGAAAAGCTTCCTCCTACTTAGTAGATCCTTATAAAAGTACTGCATCCAACTGAGACGTTGGCGTCGAAAGTTGGCGTCGAAAGTTGGCGTCGAAAGTTGGCGTCTAAAGTGGGCGGCTTAAGTGGGACTTAAAAGTGGGCGGCTTAAGTGGGACTTAAAATGGGGACTTTACATGGGGAATTTGCATGGGGACTATGTATGGACTTCCTTAGAGGGCACAGAAATTATTATTTTTGTTAGAATTTTCATCATTAGGCATTATTATTTTTTGTTTGGAGCTACATCAAGCTGCAAGAAAAAATTGTGTTTGGTTTTAATTCAAGTTTCAGTTTTGCACTTTTTTTATACTATTACTTTGTTGTACACCTGCTGGGTAGTTTGTTATTTTATTAATTTACTATGGGTAGAAGAAATGAAACATCTCTTATGCTATATATATTTTATTTTTAATTGTTTAAAGTTCTTATTAATTTCATATATATCAATTTCATATTTTAGTTTCTGTAATTTTCGAATGTGAGACTCCAAAGTATTTTTATAGCTGTTCCGGTTCTTGGACGGAAAATTGAATATTAGTTGTTTTCCCGACAGGTCCATAACTAATAAGATAATACTTTCGCCCGTTGAAAATGTCCTTGTTTACTTGCTCAATTCGTTCTTCTGTAAATTCTACCGTGAACCTTTGCGGTAAAATTGTTTTGAAATCGTCGAATTCCAAGGATATCTTCTCGCCGAACTTGGTGTTTATTTTCGTAAATGCATGTACCTCAAACTTTCGGTTGACTTCCAAATCTTGGACCCTAATGAATTTCTTCAGGAACAAACTGTTATTTAAATGGGTCACAAACGATGCCATACTTTTAATCTTATTTAGTTAAGTTAAAAGTGAGAACTGTGTACTTTACCAATCAACCATCGAAATATATACTAAAAAAATTGGAGGGGATCCCCCCACACAAATCCCCCCCACCGCTAGATTTTATCCCCGAAAACCCTATGCGGATCCTGGCTCAGGCTCAAAACCCTTATGCGGAAGCTGGCTCACATATGGCGGCCATCTTTGAGCCAGGATCCGCTTTACTTAACTACTTAAATGTATAGGAATATTAAAGTCAATAAAAGACAGTGTGGAAATAAATCCTTGTAGAGTGAACAGCAGCGACATGATTGATAAATTCTCTCCTCAACTGCCACTTTTATAGAAAAACTCAAAAAGAAAAAACAACAAAATTAGTCGATATTTCTATTTTACAAAGTACGCATATTCTTCAACCCTTAGATTGACATAAGTTTAATAGATCATTCTCTCTTATATGGTAGAGGTACAGGTAAAAACAACACAAACATATAATATATTTTTTATTTTAACAATTTTTGTCTACATTTCACATTTCTAAACTTTTTATTTAACTCGTACATAATAATGATGCTTTCAACTTTTCCTATTCTTCTACTTATGTCGCCTCAATCTCTCGTTGTAGCTCACTCACATGCTTAAAAAGTACCTTTTGCTCTCACTTATGCCTTCATTCAGCTCCTCTTTTCCTTTTTGAGTTAATTCATCCGTAAACCGCTGGGGTAGAATGGTCTAGAAGTCTGCGAATTCGACAGCCTCCTTTTCCCCATACTTTGTATTTATTCTGTTAAGATTCTGAACCTCCAATTTTTCATTTACTTCAAAATCTCGGACGTTCACCATATTTTTCAGCAGCAAATTCTTATTTAGATTATTTAAGAAGGACATGTTTCTTATTAGTTTGTTGCACACAATTAAACACTGTTAGTAATCATAGTTGAACCTCACAATACCTATATAGCTATTTCAATGGAGTGGTGGTGATGGGATGTAGCCAACCCCTATGGCAGTATCCCGCCAGATAAGCACCGACAGGTTTGGCGTCATACTCTCATAGCTCTACTACGGTTTAACAAAACGATTTATTAATCAAGACAACAGTGTTAATAAAATGACTTGTGTAATTAGATGTTTAAGTTCAATCTCGGGGAGAGTCCTCGCGGCGGTCCGTAAAAGAAAATATGAAACCAAAAACGGATAAGCAATCGGATAGTTGTTGCCGGCCGATTCTGACTATTGAAGCGGTACGGCTAGCATTAGTTAAGCGGTTATAAAAGCGGTCTAGCTCTAGCTATGACTGAAATATTCGGGTTGTATATGAAAGCAGTATACTATTAAATTTGTGGATGACGGTACGAAATCGGTACGATTATTTCAGAGGTGGCTAGCGCTAGTCGGCGGTTCTATGGACGGCGGAACAAAGCTAGTGCGGTCTTTCAGAGGAGGCAGGCGCTACAGCCTCTGATTTCTCGGCAGAGTTGCCAAAACAAAGGTCTGCTCATCACTCGAAAGCAATATCTCAAGTAAAAAAAAATCGGAAATAAACGTATTAAACGTAATAAAACAAAGCCGGCCAGTTTGGAAAATAAAGAAATAATTCGGTTAAACAGAAAATAAAATCCTGAAAATCTAGTAACTTCGTTACAGTAGATATACTGACAGAACGCATATTTCAATTTCAGCTACCAAGACCACAACCAGCGCAAAAGTAACGACCACAGCACCACCTTCGACCACCAAACAACCCAGTAAGTTATTATACATACGTACAATAGTGGACCGACACTATATTAGAGATCGCTACTGGCGCCACCCGACGAAAAAATCGACAGGGTAATTTAATGTTAAAAACACCATTGTTGCAGAATCTTTGTAAAATAAAAATATGCAAAGGAGTCTGTGTTCAAATGTGTCCAAAATAAAATAAAATCAGAGAACAGACCTCGGATAAAATGCTTCTTTGTTATTTCACTTTAACTTGACAAGTGTATATTGGCATATTTCCATACATTTTCTTAAGAAAACGAATCTAAAAAGCAAACAAGAATATTTTGATACATTTTGGTTTGAAATGAAGTCCATGGCTAGTTGAGTGTAAGTCTAGAAAGCATTAGATTTTTCAGTTTCTTCTTTAGATAGTGGACCATTGGTTCGTTTTGTGGCTTTAAACAAATTGTTCTATTTTCGTTCTTGCACACGTTACAAAATACCTACTCTTCCAAAATATAATATCTAGAATTCCCGCTACTTCACGTAATGGTCTGCGTAAACGATTTTCTTCACGTGCATGGACATTTTTAGTTTTCAATCTACTTATCAAAACTGCTAATATAGCAAAACTATTAAATATTGACCGCATAGAGAAACCGTTACCGTAAAAATAACGTGACTGGTAATACAGCTGGATATTTAAAATATGGTTCATAACCTATAAAACAAAACACTGCTTTTAAGATCTTATGATTAAAATGAAGACAGAGATGTTTGTACTAAATTTTTGCCAGGTAAAATGTTATTAGATTTTATGCTATACAACTTAAAAAAATACGAAATCTAACGTCACTTTCGCTGTCGGCAACCCCCTCTTAATTAGCCAATGTTTAACACTGACATAAGGACATGACACAAATACAGTAGATACAGGGGTCAGATTTTGCAAAAAATAAAGTTGTCCAGCTATTTTTTTTTCATAGATTTTAATAGAATAAAACTAGTAGGCAATGACTGGGCCACTTTAATATTTAGTGTCATCTGTTGCTTATATCCAATATTGCTCTCGTACCCTTATGCTTATGACTCTGTCATACATTAGCTAACTAATTCCATAAACAGGGTTATAACCACAGACTACCGCCCTTATAGCGTTGGGTGATTTAAACCTTCAGTCAACGCTTATAGTCTATAATAAGTCGCCATTTTTTCGACGAGAAGCGCCACTCCAGTCCGCCAAAATCATTGAAATAATGTGATCTCATGTTCGGGTCTTTAATATACTGTCGGTCTAGCACAATATAGAATATCAATATGTATAATATGTATGATCCGCGATTTTTTCAGTAGTTTGCCCATATGACACCGGTGGACAGTCTATCTTTTTGCCCGTCGAAGGCGACTGCACGAAGTTCTCTGACTGCTGCGATGGCGAAGAAACGGTGTACGATTGTCCAGATGGTTTGGAATTCAACGCAAACCTACAAGTTTGCGATGAACCGGAATCAGCTAAATGCAATTTAGCTCCATAATATGTAAGATTTGTCGGAGAACTTTATTTGAAAGAAGTTATTTATTGAGGATCTAATTTTATATATACAGGGTGATTCCGTCATGATGTAAAAATTTTAACCACACAATGAGGGAGGCTCACTAAAATAAAAAATATGAAAATTTTTTTTTGGTTAAGTATAAATCGTGGGGCAAATCAACCTTAACACCAGCCAAACTCGACGCACCGGATTCTAAGGAAACATCTGCGGTGAGCGATGTTGCCGGACTTCATTGTCAGTGTTCAACCTTACTATTGAAAGTTAATCTGAAGAAATAAGAAATACCTACTTATCTTTTATCGGCAGTATCGGGGTTGTCTGGCTTTATTCTTCAAATGGCAAGCGTTATAGCACTTGAAACACGTTGAGAAAATGTCTTAATCTAATCACACTACAATCCTTTGCATTTACATAAAAAGTTTTCACAAGTTTCCGCACACACTCTTACGGTGTCTATTCGTTTTGCATATTTTCGGTTTTTGGTAAACCGTAGCCTGCTGACTTACGTTGTTGACGTCCGCGGGTTCACGCGTTCACTCGTTGACTGGTTAGTGCAGTGGGCGCTTGTGGTACTCTTTTCTAACTCTTATTGAGCTGCAAAGGTTCTTACAGATTTTTGTATACAGAAATCTGTAACAACTAGGGGAAGCCACACGTATACAGAAATCTGTAAAACAAATTCTGTCGGCAACGCCTCATAGATGGCTCTGATGTATTATAAACTGTACATCTAGTGGTTTTTGAAAATGTATAGTTAATCTACAGCTATAACCGTTGGATGAAGATTTAAACCTTCAGTCAACGCTATAACGTTAGAATGTATCAGTTTGTCAGTCGATTTAATATGTTTTTGTGAATTAAAACTCGATAAAAGTGCACTGTGCAGTTAGTTGGCACTTTCTTACAAATTAGGACAGTTACAGATTTCTTATCAGGGCCGCGCCTAGGGTGCTTGACGCCGGGGTGCAAAACATACGATGGCGCCCCCCCCTCTCGCCGTCCCCCCCCCCAAAAAATCATTAAATTATAAAAATACAAATTATATTTTCTTCTTCCAAAAAATGTATATAAAACAAAAACTTAAAAAAAAACTTTATCTGAGTGGTCGTACCTACAATATGCGTTTGAAGTCCTGAAAACGTAAACTGTCGTTTCGTGCCTTTTGCGTTGATTTCTTGAATTATTTGAAGAATTTATTTATTGTTGGTGGTTGTTGGGGCTTTTTTAAAATGCCCGGATCTCGCTGTGCTGTTGGCACTTGTGATAATAATTATAAATCAACAAAGAATTTGGGGATAATATCTTCTCATCGGTTAGTATTGTCAATTAGTTAAACACTATTCACTATTATAGTAGGAATTTAACATTTTTTGTAGGTTTCCCGGAGCATATTAAATTTTCCCAACAATATTTTTGGGCTGTTTTTAATGTATTCCTTTATTTAAACAAATTATAATATTAATTCAGTATCGTAAGTTTTTTCTACTCTACTCACATACAACCACATATAATAAAATAACCATGCTAATAATAATGAATAGAAAATTACAAAGCTAAAACAAACTTAAAAACTAAGAAATTTAAAATTTCGCTTCAAAGGCTTCAATAAACTCGATTTTTTATAGATTACAATGTATATAATAACGTAATAATTTTTATAAGAGGCTTAGGTACCTAATAAAGCAATGCATTTTTAGCACGATTTTCATAAAAATATTTTATTTGTATTTGTTTACGCGAACTATAATGCCCTAGTAACTCCGAATCCGAATGCCTCAAGCCTCAAATCCGCAAAAAAAGGAGCCTAGCATTCAATGATGTCACAGTTGTCGCTCTCCCTTGGGAGAGCGGTCTCTCCATACACCGTGGACAGTAGTGACTACATTTTGTAAAGATCACAGTAATACATTCATTTAAAGGATTTCTAGTTATTGAAGTCCCAGGGTATAAAATAAAACATTTAACACGAGGGCATCTTAATAGTGACTACTACTGTACATAAATAAAAATAAACAAACTGCACATACACATAAACCTTATTGGTAAGCAGTGAGTCTAGACTGTAAAATAATTATAGTCACTGGTACCTATAAGTAATTTGGCCCAGCTCTGGTTAGAAATGTAGTTATGCAGATATTTTTAATTCCATTGTAACAATAACAATATAATCTTACCTTTATTTGCAAAACACACTAACACCACTGTCACACTGCTCACTGCTAAGCCTAATCTAATAAATAACGCTTTTGAATGTCAAAATAAGAAACATGGCCGTTACATCTAAGACTGAGTGGAAGTCTCCATCTATCAACGAATAGTTAAAACAGTATTTTGTTTCTACGTGTAGGAGTGTAGGACATTATAATAATAAAGACATGCATGTATCCGGTATACGAATTCCTTATTCAATGGCATAACCGTCCGCCGCCGACGCGGCGCGGCACCGTGACGATGTCCGATGTCGGGTTCGCGTCTCTGGTTTTTGCGGCACCGACTTCTGGCGCCCCTGGATGCATGGCGCCCGCGTGCCACGCACCCCTTGCACCCCCGGGTTGGCGCGGCCCTGTTCCTTATACGATAGAGAGGGCAAATTCTGATAACACCAGGACCCTAGATGGTGATGGCACCAACCGAAGAGCGCATGCCACTAATATGACGTGGGCTGCCGCTTGCCTATCTCCACATTTTTGGGGGCCAATGGGCTTTTTTTGTTTGGGGGTAGGTACCTACATGAAATCCATCGTCTACGAAACTGAAGTTGAGAGTGAGCAAGAGTTAAGTGCGCGAATTGAAGATGCTGCCGTTTAAATGGGCCATAATCCCTGATTATTTGCGCGTATCCGTGGATCGCTTACGAACAGAATTAACTCGTGGGTTCAAGTTAATGGTGGTATTTTCGAACCGCTTCTCTAGTGCGATTTGGTGCCTGTTTTATATTTTGTGCTTAGGTTTGTGTTTTGTTTGCTACTGCAGTCTTTCGCAGTATTGCCAGCGGGAGGAATCCACCTGGTCGTGGTCGTCGGGCTCAGTACCTCGTAGTAAACAACTTGTGTCGCCTGAGGGAAACCAATAGGTCCCTACGCAACGCACTAATTACTGTCCAACGCATTTTTGGTATTTTTTAAAGACGGAAAAAAATAAAGGAAGGTAATAAATAAACTTAGACCATGCTGTATTTATCGTCACATGAGAAAACTGTTTCCCAAAAATTTAAAAGCTCCAGAAAAATTCGGTTCCTCAATATTTAGAAATTTTTTCAGATTTTTGAGTAAAAGTAAAAACAAGCAAATTTACGATATGTTGATACAACTGGCAACTGCGCACCGGGAGACGCGTGCCTTCACGCGAATTGACTAGCGTGGCCAGTCAGTAGCGCAATTAATTAGGCGTTTAAATGCACTTCTGAAAATATGTTCGTTTTTTGTTGATTTTAGGTTTTTTTTATTTCCGATTCATATTACGCTAATTTCTTGCCACCTGTGGTTAAATTTTTTTACATCATGATTGAATCAGCCTGTAATAATGGACAATCACTCAAAAACAACAAAAAGTAGTAACCGTATATACACGTGTTTCATGCTATTTTGCAATTATCAGTACCGTGTAACGTATAACGTCAACCAAATCAAAAAGATAGCCATGATTTGGGAAGCAACAAATATATATGTATGATGTTCTGACTGAAGCTGCTAATGTGATATTGGCTCCTGCCTGGACTTCCATTTAATTTGTTGGTTTCCAAATCATGGCTATCTTTTTGATTTTGTTGACGTTACACCGTACTGATGATTTCCAAATAGCATGAATCATGGGTATAACGTACTCGTATATGTATATTATCAAAGAAAATGGTAGCGTAGTATCATTTTCTTTGATATTATTTATGATGGGAATGATGGGAATATTATCAGACGTACCCAGATTGCAGCCGAGGGATAAGTTAGACCGAACGAGGCGCGTAACGCCGAGGTCAACGATATCCTAAGGCTGTAATGAAAGCATGTCAGCATTGTCTACTATTTTATTCAAAATCATATACAGGATATGTACTTTTATTTATATACACATCTGTAAAATCTTTATTTTTCGAGATAATCGACTGAACATATTTATATTGTTTGAAAGGTCTTCGAAAACTACTTCTTCCGGCTTAAGATGCAAATGCAGAGCCAGCTATGATTTTCTTTATAAGTGTACAGCTGTACAGCTTTATACCCCCATATGCAAAACACATCTTTATCCATGACACGATTTCATTATTTTCAGCCAAAGAATACCCTTTGCCACATCATGCAATTTGATGATAAAAGAGAAGGTTCTTCATATTGTGACTACAACTTCAAGAATAGTTACTGTAAGAGTAATGCTGTGATTTGTTTATTTTTTTAAATTTACTGTGACCCATTTGTTCTCGGATCACCCTGTAAAAATTGTATTAATAATTGTCAATTTGACCTGTATTTTTTTAATTGTAGAGCTTGATAAATGCATTTTTTGAGCAAAAATTACCTCTTTTATACAAAATCCAAGGCCTATAGTATGCCACTTTCTAGTTTAATAAATCACAGCACCCCTCAAAACGGGCCTCTACTTACCAATTTTTACCAAAAGATTTCAAGTAATAACGATTATGTAGAAAAATTAAAAGGGCACATTATGTAAAATTAAACTTTAACAACTTGGTGATATTTATATTGGTCTTATGCTTATACAGAACAAAAGAAAACAAAAAAAAATAAAATTCCGTCCCAAAAACTACAAATTTTTTGTAATTTTTACCAAGCCACCATTTTTTCAATACGCTTGTCATTTATTTTATAATTTTTACTGGTATTTGCAGTGGAGTAATTCACTTATGGGCTCGTAGATATTATCCTAGTTCGTAGTTCGTGTAAATTTCAGGGCCTTGATTTATAAAGTTTTATTTAAGTAAACCCCAGAGAAAAAAGTCTAGCGGCATCAAATCAGGCGACCTCGGTAGCCAGTGATTGAAAGGACTGTTTCGCCCTACTCAACAGTTTTCAAAATTTTCATTTATCCAGTCCCTTATCAATCAAACGAGCATTATGAATAGGACTACCATCTTTAAATTTAAAATTCCCATGGATATTAATTAATAAAAAGCAAACTGTAATAATCGGTCTGTTTCAGCAGAGTTTCAAACCAGACACATTTTTAGCTCACCATGCGCTTTCCGGATATAAAATACAATGCAGAATACATTGTTAGCTACGGAAGCGTAGAAGGGCCACGTAGTAGATTTTTTAAAATTCAGACCTTTTTCTCAAAATTTTGACTTTATTCTCAAAATTTTGAGATTCTTCTCAAAATTTTGACATTTTTCTCAGAATTTTAAAATTCGGACTTTTTTCTCAGAATTTTAAAATTCAGACTTTTTCCTCAGAATTTTAAAATTCAGACTTTTTTGGATGACGAATATTACTATGCCCTCATGCCCCCTTTTCATTAGGTATACCTATACCTACCTACTTATCTTATTACTACAATTACAATATACTCACGAACATTGTTACCGTTAATATTATTTTAAACAACTATTCTAAAGTTACAAATAACGTCGCAGAATGTGTTAAAATGAAAGCTGCTGATAATAAAAGAAAATGAAATCAAAAACTTGAAACACTCACCAAAATCTATCCAGATCCCTGAGAAACAAATTATGCCTATCGAACATAAAAAACCACGTAGGTACCTACGTAAAACAGAACATATATGATACCTAGAATAAGAGGCTCTCAAATGAACTACCTATAATATTATGTGTACTTATTAAGATGTATATGGTACGCGACTACCGGACTTTATTTTCCACTTATCGTAATTAATTTTCTTTCAATTTTGTAACTGGTCAAAACTTTGTTTCTTTCACATTTTCTGTGTTTTCATAAAATAAACATTATATCTTAAACATGTTAATTAAAATGTGTGTTTCGATGTCTTTCTTTCTATATCTATACCTAGAATTTGATATACAAAGTTGATAAAATTGGTACATATTTACTATATTTTTCAAATCTTCCCTTGCTTTAAAATATGTGTTTACTCGGCCTCTTAAGCGTGACGTGACTCTGTTGTTATTTGGCTTTAGTAGAGGTGGTGTTGACATAACATGCTTTTGACAGAACGAAGTTCCCTTCAGCCGTTTCCCGAAAAAATCGCATTTCCCATGATAAATGAATTACCAGGTACAAGTGTACAAAAAGTTGCTAAGATGTGCTGTTCGATTATCGAGAGAAAATTTGAATACCGCAAACCGCATCCTGATGTCTCGAATCTCGATTCGTTTGGTAGTTACAGACAGTGGCGGAACTATGCATAAGCAAATTATCTAAGCATTGCTTAGGAGCCCATAAGAGTCCCCTTTCAATCTTCTGTGATGAATTTTATCAACTTTGTATATCAAATTCTAGGTATAGATGTAGAGAGAAAGACATACAAACACACATTTTAATGAACATATTTAAGATATAATGTTTATGATAATGTTTATTTTATGAAAATACAGGCAATGTGAAAGAAACAAAGTTTTAACCGCAGTTACAAAATTGAAAGAAAATTAATTACGATAAATGGAAAATAAAGTCCGGCAGTCGCGTACCATATACATCTTAATAAGTACACATAATATTATAGGTAGTTCATTTGAGAGCCTCTTATTTTAGGTATCATAATATGTTCTGTTTTACGTACGATAGGCATGACTTGTTTCTCAGGGATCTGGATAGATGTTGGTGAGTGTTTCAAGTTTTCGATTTCGTTTTCTTTTATTATCAGCAGCTTTCATTTTAACAGATTAACACATTCTGCGACACTGTTATTTTGTAACTTTACAATAGTTGTTTAAAATTAATATTAACGGTAACAATGTTTGTGAGTATATTAGTAATAAGATAAGTAAGTAGGTAGGTATACCTAATGTAAAACCTGGTCAGGAAAACGTCTTTTATGTAAAAATTATAGATATGTGGCCAGTTGAAAGGATAATGATAATTTATTACTTATCGCAAAAATTTTATAAGGGCAAATTTATACTTTACGAATTGTTTTCCTTCACATTTACACTGTTTGACCTTTATGACCAAACTGGTTATAAAGAGCGCCAGAAGCTTGTTCTAATTTGCAGGTTAAATAAAATCAATCTATTTACCATATGAAAATCGTTACAATAATTAAAAATTGTTAGAATAATGTGATTGCATATGAAAGTACAAATTTATTGTAAGTATAAATTTTGAAATCTACAATAGAAAGGTTTTATTAACTACTATGTTCAGAAAACCAGAGCGAAAAATGTTCGATTTTAAAAAAATACAAAATCAGAGACGTTCGTGGTATAATAACGAGAGCACTGTAATTTAAAAGTTCACACGAGATGTTGAAGTTACTTAATAAGCACTGAGAAAATTTTAACTGTTGAAATTCACAGAGTAGGTACCTCGAAATCTTCCAGAAGTTAAAGCTGAGTAATCGCCATCGCCACCACCGCGCCAAGCTCCTTTTCGTAGGGTACGACCCCGGCTAGAACTCGAGACTCGTGTTGGATAGTTGGATCATAGGCTTTCTGAGCTGGTGCTAAATGATATTATGCGAAATACTGTCTGGCCGTCCTGCAGGGCTGGTGTACTGGTACTTAGTCCATTGGTGTTTCGCTCGTGTGCTTTGGTGCTCACATGTAAAGGAAATTACACAAAACAGTCTCTATTAAGTAATGCCACAGAGTTATTCTGTGGTAATGCCAATGCCGTCGACAAGTCTATGCTTTTACATTGGCTAAATGGTTAAGTATATTACTTAAAAGTAAAAAAATCTTTAAAAGTAAATCAAACTCTATACAGATGTTGAAATTTAAATTTATAAATTTAAACTTATAACCTACCATGGATTAAAGCAGGTAACTTTGACTTAATGAAATGTTAATGAACCCTAAATGATAATTTATCCACAATGAAATTAAAGTTAAAAATTAATACTCAACCATGATCAAGTATTATCTTTGACTTAACCTGACTTAATACGTTAAACTAAATGAATTGAAACGAACTGAGTTATACAAGACAAAAGGTAACATTATACAAAACGATTGGCGACTTCCCGATTTGATGTCTAATCAAAACACAAAAACAGCAACCCCGTAGGTTAGGCTGGCTTGTCGTAGAGTCTACAGCAAAACCAGACAACTTTTAACGATTCGATGGAAATTAAAACATCACTTAAATAACCAAATTATGTATCTTCCCTGTGGTCTCCACTGATGCAGTTGGTCGCCTGAACCAGGAAGGTGTGGGAAAAACCATCCACGACTTGACCACGAGGTTCACTGATACCTACGTCTGCTCGATCGGATGTAAGAAAAACAGAAAACTATTATTAGCACAGCAAAACTAAACGCACACGAGATACTAGACCACTTACTGATACGAGAATTAAGCCCCGAAAAGAGATTTTCCAGCGGATAATTTCGAACAGAATATTCAGGACTTAACCTGGAGTGATAAAATGGGAAGCGCCACGATTCCTGCCCCAGCCCTATTTGTAGGCTTTTCTAAAATGAACGAATTTCCGGCATCTGGAAAATCGTGGAACGTTTTGCCATAAAAATGAGTAATTAAAAAAATCAAAAGTATGGAAATTAATACTTTCTGCTGACAGAATGAACCATAATTTAATAACGATACTTTTAAAATTTAAAATACTTTTGCACTAGGCACATATCTGTTTTATACTGTTTAATATTATGGTTTTGAAATAACAAATTTTGTTAGTAGGCAATATATTATACATCAGCTTGTATATGGGGTTGCACATAGTAGGGCAATATTTCTAAAACGACTGATAGATAATAAACTGGGTATATTTTACGAAACGAGATGAAATAGGTTGAAAACGTGGTAACGAAAACCAGACAGAATTTTCGTTGCACCTTAAAAATTTGAAACATTTCCGCCTGCGGTACAAATTTTAGTAGCGAAAGTTTTATTTCAAGTTTTTTTATTTAATTTAAGCCTTCACTGACTAAGTACGTTTATCTCGTGACAACTCGATCGTATTGAAATGGATCCGATTGAGTTATGTCAAATCTTTTATAATTCTACATTCTACGTTTACATTATCAGTATTGAATCCTACGGTTTTCAATCCTCTCTAGGGACATTAACTTATTATACTTATTCCACAGTAGGTTGGTGCACATTCTGGCCAACTTCTGTTTGAAAATAGCGGCTTGACTTGAAATTTTAATTATAATTAAATTTCAATCTGTAGGGTATACGCCGTCTACTTGAGTTCGCTCCAGTGAATTCAAACCTCTCTCAATCGGATCGACGCGTCGAGATAAACGTAGTCACTGCAAAATTATTGTAGCCTTAAGGAGGACAAAAAAAATTGGTTTTGATTTTTTTTTGTCAAAAACCGTTGAAACTAGAAACTTGAATTTTGGGATACGTTACTAGCCAGTGGGAAGACAATTTACTGTGGAATTACCTTGTGCATCCTATCTTAAGGGTAGAAACACCTATTTGTTATTTTTACAGAAATTTTTTAATTTAATTATTTAAAAAAGAAAAATTCGTATTCTATAGTATTGATCGGCGATATTTAACGAACTGTGATTTAATCACACTTTTATTAACTAGCTTTCTTGTCTGTTTGTTTATTTGTGTGTTTACTTGACTATTTTTAAACTACCCAGTCTGCCCAGTTTTAAACTACCTTCCCGATGAGGTAGAGACTTGAAGCTTTAAACATAGCGCTCAGACTGGACGGACACAATATAGTGTCAGTGTAGGCTCAAATATTAAAAAAAAAAAACGAAAATTGCTGAAACTTCTTCGGCTTGTAACTTTTTGTTTCAAGAGTCGCCCAAAAATTTCTTAATGATATTTTTGATTCATTTAATCCTACTTTATCAGAATTTGGAAAATGCGGAAAAATTCGATTAAGGTAGGCTTTAAGAAATCTACGATAGCGTAGAAGGGCCACAGGAGAGACAATTTTATAATTTCGTTCATTTTTACGAAATTGTATATAATTTCATTCTTTTCTAGGAAATTATGTATAATTTCGTACTTTTTTTACCAAATTATTTATAATTTATTCGTACTTTTCTTCGAAATTATGTATAATTTCTTAATTTTCTTCGAAATTATACATGGTGAGTCAGAATGTATAGTAAATACTTTAAAGGTGTGTTCGGCAGGTGGTCTTAAGGGGGTCTTTCATATAAAATTTTTCAATTTGGGCTTTCCTTGCCAAGTTATTCGGGTCTACAGGGTGTGCTCTTGTTTCATAACGATAAAATCAACCGTTTGCGTTGAAATTGGCAAAACGTTCCGCAAAACACCTGTTAACATCAACATTCGAAACAAAATTTTTACCTACCGCTTTCAAACGTTACGCATCGACTGTACCATTTAAACTGAGAAAAAAATTCCTATGAACAATGTACCAAAACTTATTAGCTTTCAAAATGGAAAGGATTGAATTAACCAAAATTTAAACACCCTCTATTTCAAGAAAACCAATGCTGTTTTGACCAATGTCCGATTGGTATTTTTTTCCTTATTTTGAATGTACAGTCGATCTGTAAAGTTTGAAAGCGGTAGATAAAAATTTTATGTTTCGAATGTTGAAGTTAACAGGTGTTTTGGGGCACGTTTTGACAATTTCAAAGCAAACGGTTGATTTTTTTCGTTATGAAACGAGAGTACACTTTTGTTGCAAAATAAAAAGGTACACTGAAATGATGGACCTGCAAGACCAAAAAGTTAACTTCAAAAAAGTTTTAGCAAAAAAAATAATAAGGGTTGTTAGTTTTTACCCTTTTTTAGGGCACTGTGTAAATGAATAAACTACCCTAAGGCGACTTCCAGTAAGTAGATAACACATACCGCCGTTATTGAGATATAAATAAAAAAATACTTTTGGGTCTCCCTGTAGACCCGAATAACTTGGCAGGGAAAGCTCAAATTGAAAAATTTTATATGAAAGACCCCCCTTAAAACCACCTGCCGAACAACCCTTTAAAGTATTTACTATACATTCTGACTCATTCTGTATATAATTTCGTACTTTTCTACGAAATTATGTATAATTTCGTTCCTTTTTACGAAATTGTGTATAATGTGGTACTTTTCTACGAAATTATAATTTCGTACTTTTCTACGAAATTTCGTATAATTTCGTTATTTTTTATGAAATTATGTATAATATCGTACTTTTCTAAGAAATTATTTTTAATTTCCCACTTTCTGCGAAATTATACAATGTGTCCTCGGATAAGTAGTGTCAGGATAGGTGTAAATGACAAAAAAATCATGGATCATGATATTCTGAAAATAGTTCCCGTCCATGGTATAATCATGCTCAGTGATGGACGGTTCTTGCTGACGGGGCTCTACGTCGCCTTCATCGTCACCCTCGTCATGAACAGGCACGCCGTTGAGGCAATTCCCTTGGCCGTGGAGGTACGCCACAGAACAATAATTCAGCATTGCTTTCCGGCATCCACATTTGTCACTACGACAATCCTTGGTGCAGCGGGAAAATATCGTTTTCAGTAGGACCTCTGGTGCTGGTGAATCTTCTGTTGTAATTGGTACCAAGGTGTCTCCTATTTAAAGAAATAATTATCCCAAGTAATATTGAAAATGTTAGGTAATAAAAAGTATGTTCATGTTTTTTATAAGTAATTATTTATGTTACGGGCGACGTGAAGACGAAGACTTTTTAAAAAACTTTTATTTGAGTAACGCGAGTTACAGAGTTTCGGCTTAGACTACAGACAAGACTAGAATTAATTCTCTTACTTTACTAGGTCCTATTTATACAGATCTGTTATGCTGAGGTGTTGTGGTTCTCATGGGAAAAGAATATAAAGACAAAGGGAAGATCAAATTCTGCAATTCTTGCAGTAAGCAAGTTTTAACAATACTCAAAAGGAATATGATATGTTCTAGTAATCATTCTAGAACAATATACAATGGAAAATGATATCTTTGTAGTAAGCATCTTGAACAATAGAGAATGAGAACATAATATCCAACAGTAAACAGAATCAAGGGTAAAAACAAGGTTATGATCAAGGTGATGCTTGAGGTCGGATATAACACCTTCCCCCTTATATTAAAAATTTGTGTTAACAAATTTTGACATTAAATTAGGCATATGTTTTAGTATTAGAATTTAGTTCAATTTCTTCTTCTTCGCGAGGTTCGTCCAATGTATACGAAGGTCTTCTTTTGACAGTAACAAATTTTCTTAAATTTTGAAAAACGCGATTTCGTGTTCTAGGAGGTTGTGGAGGATCGTCTCCGTTATTAGTAATAATGCCTATTTTAATGTTCCTAGACTTTTTACATTTAAAATAAAAGTACACAATAATTAAAAGTATGATTAAAGCAATGGATAGATATGTCAATATTGGCGTATACTTATTTACAGTTGGTTCGTTAATAATATTATCAAGATCCTTTGCATATTCGTCTAATTTATGCTTTGCGACATTTAAATCGTCATAATTAAATTTATTTAGTTGTAAAGGTTTTAAGTCAGGATATTTTAATTTATTTGGAGTTTCTTTGCAACATTCAAATGGTATATTAATTGGGTGAAATTTATAGGTTTGATTAGATTTATTTAAATTTTTCGTTTGAATTTTAGTACTTCCAATATAAGCAATGCATTCAGATTTTAACGTTAAAATTGAAGTTTTGTCTAGCATTATAGTCAAAGGATTTTGATTTTTGCACTTAATAGTTATAGGAAATATTTCACTTAAAATTATTAACCATTGATTCTCTTGAATCAATTGTACATTGTAACTTTCAATTGAAATTGTGACTATGTCACAAGTATTAGGTAAATGGGTTTTTACCTCTAATAATTGAGCTTCACATCTTGAATGTGAGTCAATAGGAGTAGGATATAAATCTTTGCACATTATTAAATCAAATGCTAGTTCTTTACAATTTTTTATATCATAGAGAATTGCATAGAGAGTTGGGTCATCGCTTTTTGCTACAAATTTAGTATCAGTGGATACCATGTGATAAAATCCAGTTTTATTGTCGAAAATTGGAATAGGATAAATTCTATAAAGAGTATACCATTGAGGTTCTACTAAAGGAATGTCTAATATAAAAACAAGTCTATTTTCTGTTTGAAAAACCTTTAGTTCTATAAAATCAAGATAAGTTGCAACATTTAGAAGTTGAGGAGTTAAGGGCAAATTATTTTTGTTTAAAGTTTGAGCGATTATTTGCAAATGATGAACTAGGTCTTCAGGAGTTATAACTGACGTGTGAATAATATGTAACTTTGCAAAAGTAATAGAGTTTAGAATGTCATTTAAATTGCTTTCGATAAAGGTATAGGATTCTAGGAGTCTTTCGGCCATTTCTAAAACTTGTAATTTTGCAGTGTAATAATTAAAATTATCAGAAATGTTATAAATGTAATTTTCGATTTGTTTTATGTCATTATTAAAAGTAATTTCATCAATTTGTAATTTGTTGATAGAGTCATTAAAATTTTTGATAACTGAAGTAGTTACTAAAATTTGTTTTTTCATTAATTTTTCTAATTCGTGTTCGTCTCTGTTAATTTTGTCGATACAATCGTTATAATACTGTCCGTCTGAAGCGTCTAAATTTCCGGTAATAAATTTCCAAACTGACCCTAAACCATTAATTAAACCTCTTTTATATCTTCTTACATCAATAGCTAATTCTTCAAATTTGAGCGCAATGTTTTCGGAAAGTTGATTTAGTAAAGTGAGATGTGACTTAACTTCGCTTAGAAAGGCGGCCATTCGTACGTCTTTTGGTTGAATTATAAATTGCATATTTTCTAAAATTTTATTATTATTTTCGAATGTTGTTTTTAGAGATGAAATGTCTTTATATACCAATAAACTCCACTTGTCATTAGAAATTTTGAGTCCGGATTGCTCTTGATAGAACACGCCTATGGTGTTATTAATTGGTCGTAGTGTATATTGTGCCATAGCGGTAGCGAACAAAGAAAATCTGTAACGAAGTTTCAGAATTAGGAACTTGGTTCGATATAACAAATTATTTTAATATCAGTATTTTTGAAAATATATTTGATCATAGGGAGAACTGTGTCCCAATCTAATTTGTCTAATCCACAAGCTAACTTGGGTATAGCTATAATTTTATCTTTTTCATCAGTGCTCTCGAGACAATTTGTTCGTAATTCCTTTAAGCAATTAAATAAATTAGCATAAGTTGGTTTATAATAGAAAAATTCTTTAGTTATTAAATAATAAATATTTCTTGTCGGAAGTTGAAGTACTGCTATTTCACCAATTGACTTATTTTGATTTTTTAGTTCATCTACGTGTCCAAATTTATTCTTAAATTCTTTTGCAATTCCTGCATTCATTTCTAAATCTTTAGATACACAGTGAGCTAATGAAATATTTTCAGGGGCATCAAATAAATTGCCCAGTTCAATGGAAACGTTATTATTTTCAATAGGGATTTTTCGATCTAGAGTATAAAAGAATTCTTTAACCGTTAGTTCTTCTTCTTGTAATTCGTGACATTTCTTTAGCATATCAAAATTCATTTTTGTAGTTTGGTTAGTAATTGGGTTATGTAGCAAAGCTGAATTCGTATAAATTTCTTTAATTTTATAGGGTCCATTAAATTTGTTAGCTAGTTTATTTTTTATTTGGGACTCCTTGACATAAACCTTTTCTCCTACGCGAAATTGTCGCTGCTCCGAAACGTGTGTATCAAATCGCTGTTTTGCTTTTTGCTTGCGCATATCCGTACGCTTTCTTGCCACTTCATAATAATGCTTTATTTTATTGTTTAAATCGCGAACGTACTTAGAGATTAATTCTTGCTGATTATACAAAACTTCTGGAGGTCGAGACGAGGTGTGACCAAATAGCAATTCGTAAGGAGTAAAGCCGTGTGTTTTATTTATAGAATTGTTATATGCTATACAAGCGTAAGGAAGCATTTGAAATGGGTGTTCGTTAGGATTTTCTGTACTACATGCGCGTATCATTTCAGTTAAGGTGGCATGAAATCTTTCTAAGGAGCCATTTGATTGCGGATGACTAACACTAGAGAAAGTTAATTTTATATTGTATAATTTACAAAGATCTTTCATTAATTGATTATTAAATTCTTTACCTACATCGCAATGGATTCTTAAAGGAGTTCCAAAATGTTGAAAATATAGTAAAAGAGCGTCTACTACAGATCTCGCTGTTTTATTAGGAAGTGCATAAGCTTGGGTAAATTTTGTTAGTTCGTCTCTTATGGTAAGGATATTATTTTTTACTGGGATTTCTAGGATGTCGATATTTATTCTTTCGAAAGGAGTTTTAGGAGTTTCGGTAATAACTAAGGGACTGTCCAAGTTTTGTCTACAAATTTTTGTCTTTTGGCAGATTTCGCACTGTCTAATAAATGTTTCGACGTCTTTAGTTAGTCCTGTCCAATTATATTTTTGTTTGATGCGTCTAATTGTTTCGTTTATTCCTCGATGTAAGTTTGTCTTGCCTGAATGAAATTGATCTATTATTATAGGTATTTGGTCTTCGTCTGGTATAGTCACAATGTTCTGACAAATTGTTAGTTGGAAATTTTTATCTGAGAACAAAAAATTAAACATTTCTAAAATTGGAAAATCTGGATTGTTTTCAATGTAATAAGTTTTATTTTCTTCGAATATATCTTTACTGTAATAAAGAGATATGAAGAGTACTTGTATTGCGGTTTCAAAATTAAAAGGAATAGGAATTATATAATATTTTCTTTTAGCTACGGTTTGACTGGAAAGAACATTTGCTTTATTATAGTTAAAATCAGGATTTAGCTCAAGTAAATCATCAATAACTTTTTCGTGAAGGTCTGTTAATTTGTCTTGTTGAAAAATTAGTACAATGTCCTTGTGTGTTTTGTCTAAAAGTTGATTATTTGTATATTGGATTTTAGAATAGTCGATCATTGAAGTCGTCTTGTATAGATCAAAAAATCTGTCAAATTCATTACAGATTATAGCAATTTCGTCAGTCTCATTATTGTCAATAGGCGGGTCAATGTCTTGAGGATTATCATGGGAAGTAGATGGTTCGTCTAGGGAAGTATGAAAGGAAACAGCTTCTTTTATATGATTGATTTTGATTCGAGATAAAGCGTCGGCATTTCGATTAATTTTTCCAGGTTTATAAATTATTTGATAATTATATTCTTCTAATTTAAGTCGCCAACGTGCTAAACGACTACCGGGATCTTTTATTGAGAAAAGCCAGGTTAAAGGTCTATGATCTGTAACCAATAAGAATTTTCGTCCGAAAAGATAAGGTCTATAGTTTTTTACGGCAGCAATTATTGCCAAAAGTTCTTTCTCTATAACGCTATATTTCATTTCTGCTGGACTTAAGGTTCTTGAAAAGTATGCTATGGGAAGATCATTTCCAACAGGTCCTTGCGAAAGTACCGCGCCTACAGCAAAAGCGCTTGCATCTGTAGTTAAAACAAATTCTTTTTCGAAATTAGGATATATTAGAATTGGTGAAGTTATTAATGCATTTTTAAGTTGTTCGAAAGATTCACGACAATCTTTATCAAAAATGAATGGTACGTCTTTTCTTAAAAGTCGAGTTAAAGGCTTTGTCATTTTTGCGAAGTTTGGAATAAACTTCCTGTAGTAACCAGTAAGACCCAAAAATTGTTTAATTTGTTTAGTATTGGCAGGTTGAGGAAAATCGATAACAGCTTGTACTTTTTGTGGATTTGGTTTGACCCCTTCAGGTGTAATAACATGTCCTAAATAAATTACTTCTTTTCGTAAGAATTCACACTTATCTGGCTGTATTTTTAGATTTGAATTTCTTAATCTTTGAAAAACTTCAGTAATACGAGAGATATGTTCATTAATTGTGGAAGAATAAATAATAATGTCGTCCATGTAAACTAAGCACTTTTCGTTTTGTATCCCCATTAGTATATTATCCATAACCCTCTGAAAGGTTGAGGGCGCATTACGAAGGCCAAAGGGCATACGTAAATATTCGAAATGTCCATTTTCAACGGAAAAAGCAGTTTTCGAAATGTCTTCTGGATTCATTTCAATTTGTTGAAAACCAGAAGCCAAATCTAAAGTAGTAAAATAATGGCAATTACCCAACTGATCTAATATATCTGAAATATTAGGCAGTGGATACCTGTCATTAACTGTTAATTCATTTAATTTCCGATAATCAATTACGATTCTCCATTTTTGTTTGCCTGAAGCGTCTAATTTTTTTGGAACGACCCATACTGGGGACGACCATGGTGAAACAGAAGGTCTAATTATTCCTTGAGAAAGCATTTCATTAATTTGTGTTTTTACTTCTTCCTTGTGAACTTGTGGATATCGATAAGATTTTGTAAAAATTGGCTTAGCGTCGCCTGTATCGATAGTATGTTTTATTTCATTAGTAAAACTTAAGAAATCTCCGTCAAAGTAAAATATATCTTCAAAATTCAAGCATAAATTAGTAATTAATTCTTTTTCTTCTTCGTTTAAATGTTCTAGCCTTAATGATTCTTTTATTTCTTCTACTCTGCTTTTCGTTTTATTAAAATTACAAATAATATTAGTACTAGCGTTCGTTTCTTTAATGTAAGGCTCAAATTCAAATTCTTCGAAACAAATATCCTTTGTTATGGCATTAGCGTTTAATATTGTCGTATAAAAATTACCGTCTTCGTTTATTTTTACTATAGCATTTGGCACGTATACCTTTTCTACTCGTTGTGCGCATAAAATCATTTCTTTATTCGTATATCTATTCGTATGAAACTTGCATATTTTTTCGCAACGCGGTTCTATCGTAACCTGATTTATATTATAACTCGTATTTTCGCTTTCAAAATTATTTATATTTTCCGTGTAATCGTTATTATTATTATTATTTCGTTCATAAGCGTTTATATGAAGGCTATCGTATCTTTCGTCAACATTAACTTGTCTTTTATAAACAACTCGATTATTATTATCATTATTATTCGTTAACTCGTTTAATTCATCTCCGTCTTTAAATAATTCGTGTACCTTATAGTACGTAATTAATTGTTTATTCCTAAAATCTACTATTGCACCGTACCTTTCTAGAAAGTCAGCGCCTAAAATTCCGTCGAATCCTATATCCAGATCGCAAATATAAACTTTATGGGGAGAAAGAGGACCCGTAAAAGAAACAAATACCGCTTCAGTAATAGGAATTGATTGGCCAGAAATACCTTTAATTTGAAAATTTTCTGGACATCGATTTAAAAATTGCTGAACCGTCTCTGGTTTGAAAATTGAAATACCAGCTCCTGTGTCAATTAAAATTTTGTACTTATCGGTATTATCTTTAATATAATATAGATTGCTATTGTCAATGGTATTTATGCAAACGTTTGGTCCGTATTGGTCATACCAAGATTTTTGAAGTTGGGAATAGGATTCTGGTCCGAGGCTGTTAATTGAAAATTTTCGCTTTGGCCCAGATAATGTTGTTGGGGAGTTCTATTTTGGTTATTTGGATTTGAATTTGGGAATCTAGGAGTAAAATTTTGATTAGAAGGCTGGAAACCTGAATTATTATTAAAAGTTCTTGGGAAATTGTTTCTAGGAATATTATTAGAAAAATTTCTAGGAGGTTGATTTCTTGGTTGGAAGTTTTGAGGGTGATTCCTAGGTTGGAAAGAAGGAGTTTGAAAATTATTTTGCTGAGGAAAAGATGGTCTTTGATGGAACCTATTTTGGGAGAAATTATTTCTTTGGGAGTTGTTTTGGAAATTGTTATAGTAGCTAGAAGGATTTGGACCATTTCTGTAATAATTATTTTGATTTTTAGTTCGACATTCATTGATAGTATGTCCATTTCTTTTGCAATAATTACAAAATTTTGGAAAATTATTACTGGTTCTTTTGATATTATTATTGAAGACTGGTACACGATTTTGCCTCTGAAATTTTTGATTTTCAAAATAAGAAAGTTGCAATTCTCTCTTAATTAAAGCTATAGCATCCATCATGTTTGGTGGATTGCTAGCACGAATTAGTTGCCCTATTCTTGGTTCTAAACCTGTCAAAACTGTATTTAGGCACATGCTATCGATTAATGTAGCTTGCGATTCTTTTTGTTCCCTAGTGAGAAGGCTTTGTTTTCCTATTGCGGCATACATTTTCGAGCAGTGAGTTTGAACTCTGCCTACAAAAGTCAAAGCATTTTCATTTTGGGATTGACACATTCTTTGTAAATCTTGAATTAATGAAGTTAGATCGCGAGGATCTCCGAAATGAACGTTAAGTAATTGTTTGATTTCCCTCCAGGTACTCAAGTCTCTTGAATTAATGAGTTGGGCTGCACGTCCCTTTAATTGATTTTTAATTTTTATAACAAGTAAAATGGCTTGGTCGCCAACAGTCATTTGCATGGCCCTATCACATGCAATGATAAAAGTATTTAAATTGATTTGATCCCCATCGTATTCAGGGATGATAGAAAATATTTCGCTTAATTTAAATGGTACTTCGTCGTTATTTGAAGCGTTTGCTTCATTGTTTACATTAGAGTTTATAGCTTCGTTATTCGGCATGTTGAAATGAAAAGGTAATATCGTTATAACGTAGAAAGTTCAATAATAGCAACGTAGAAAGTTCAAAAAAAAATCACAAATAAAATTCACTTCAAGTTTTTCACTTACAATAGAAGTAACTTCATGCTCGCTGGATGTCGTTGATGCTGCTGTTGTTGCTGGATGCTGGCCTCAGGAGACTGTCCTTCTTAGTGCCTCCGGATCTTCCTGTCGAAGACCCTTTTCAGCTGGCTCCAATCGTAGTGGTGTGGTGACCCCCGAGGAGACTGTCCTTCTAAGTGCCTCCGGATCTCCCTCGTTGAAGACCCTTTTATCGAGGATCCCACTTCTGACACCAAATTGTTACGGGCGACGTGAAGACGAAGACTTTTTAAAAAACTTTTATTTGAGTAACGCGAGTTACAGAGTTTCGGCTTAGACTACAGACAAGACTAGAATTAATTCTCTTACTTTACTAGGTCCTATTTATACAGATCTGTTATGCTGAGGTGTTGTGGTTCTCATGGGAAAAGAATATAAAGACAAAGGGAAGATCAAATTCTGCAATTCTTGCAGTAAGCAAGTTTTAACAATACTCAAAAGGAATATGATATGTTCTAGTAATCATTCTAGAACAATATACAATGGAAAATGATATCTTTGTAGTAAGCATCTTGAACAATAGAGAATGAGAACATAATATCCAACAGTAAACAGAATCAAGGGTAAAAACAAGGTTATGATCAAGGTGATGCTTGAGGTCGGATATAACATTTATAATGTAGCTATTGTATAAGGTAATGTACAATAATAATTAAATTAGTTCTCTTTATGATGATTAAAATATGTTGATTATATTAAGTTGTATAATTGCTCAACCTACAAGACCAAAACCAACAAAAATCTTGGACTTATGTTAAATTGTACTTTGATCTAAAATAATTTCCATTTTACACAAAATGACAACCAGGACATTACATTAGGTATGTATGGAAGCCACCCACATATAATTTATTTCAAGTTTCCCGCCTCATTTAGGGTTAAAAATGGCCGCCAAATTATTGCGCCAGTCAGACGTTTCTCTTGCGCGGTATAGGTTTGCTATAGGCATATGCGGGCACCTACCTACCATTTTTGTACTCTTACTTTTTTCCTACAACTAACAGGAAACGAGATAAGTCGTTTAAATTTTATTCTAGATGGCGGCGAAACGTGGAGGGGTAGGGATACGCCAATTTGGGTTTTCACCTTTCTAACCACCAACCACCATCAACATATTACCTATCAAAATTTCAGGTTTAACAGAACTTTTTCGATCTGAAACGACAGATTGACTGCACTATACTTTTCGTTGCGGCTTCATTTATTCTATCTGAAAATCTGACTATAATAATGTTTTCAAAATGTAGGTAGGTACATACAATTTTTTCATGTCATGACTGCCTAAAAAATGTATGAAAAGCTTGCTTAAAAGTGATTTTCGGCATTTGGGCAGTATTCTGAACTAAACTTCGCTCGTTCAAAAAATTTTTACACTCATACCAAAAAACACTATTTTACGCACTTCTTACATAAATTACTATTTTGTTCATTTTCCAGATCTAAAATAGAGTACTGGTCTGTAATATGTTGTCTCATTTATCAATGTCATTATTCCACTTGAATCCGATAAAGAAAATTCTTTAAATATTTTATCTTTAGTCAGATCGGGATATATCCTACGCGAGGTGTATTATTGACAACACAATTTTATTAGTTAGAAGGATGTTTTTGTGGCATATCATCTTTATTTATTACAGGTGCAAAAATCCATCTTTCCTTATTGGTTAGATTTGGTTTCCATCTTTTTGATATATACGAGAGGTGAATCGAAACCAAATAATAATAATAATAATAATAACAATAATAAACAATCCAGCACATAACAGGAGGATATCAGATGTTCGGAGCCTGTTCTTGAAAACAGCAACTGCAACATGTACTGGGATCGTACAGTTCTGACAGATCAACGAGTTGCCCATAACAGGCCGGACCTTATAATAGTTGATAAAATTTCTAGGAATACAACTCTGATTGATGTGGCCATCCCGAACAACAACTACCTGCGTGTGAAGCAGGCCGAGAAGATCGCGAAGTACGGAGACTTAGAAGGCAATGGGAATTGGAGAACGTTCAGACGGTTCCAATCATCGTGTCAACAACTGGTCTTATACCAAAAAGTTTGCTGAGAAACCTCAAAGGGCTGGGTCTAACTGATAATCTTCACAGGTCCATGCAGAAAGCGGTACCACTTGCGACGGCCAGAACTGTGAGGAAATTCATGGGGAATGCAGGAACATCTAACAACATCCATGTCACCTAAGGCCCGATAACATGGATAACATGGCAAGGGTTTCGTCCGAGCCAAATCCTTATGGTATCCGGGATACCCGGGATCTGAGTGAATGTGGGAGTGCGAATGGCTTTTGGCTAAGTCGAATAATAATAATAATAAATCTCACCCTCACAATACTCCAAGCTAGAAGTATCCCAGAAGCAACCACATGCTTGTGCGGGGGAGGGAGGCAATTACTACTATTTTGCCATTTGCGGCTAGGGCCGACTTTTTTCCCGATAGAATTAGGACAGCATTCGCCCAAATACTCCGGAAAACCATAGAAAACCGTAGTAATCCCAGTGAGTGTAGGACAATTAGTAAATCACACGGATAAAGCTATTTAGGAGCAATACCGTGAACCCACATTTGTCCATAATATGGCTCTTGGCCATAGCGGTGTTTTTCTTTAAAGACATGTGCATGCGCCTGCCTTGACATTGGTTCGAACCAAGGTCGATCGAAGGCAGAAAAACATGCAGTCTAAAAAGTCAGCGCCGGTACGAGCACGCCACCGCGGCCCTGACTAATCTAATAAAATTGTGTTGTCAATACCTCAATAATATCATAAGCGGGGCTAATACAGACCTATAGAGAGATTTAACCATTATATTCTTTCCAGGAATACTCAATTTAAGAGCGAACTGAAACCGACTTTCCGATCTAAGAATACTTAAAGGAATTAATTTAAAATGAACACAATGGATGGATATATATAGTCGGTTTCAGTTCGCTTTTCAATTGACTATTCCTGGAAAGAATATAATGGTTACATCTCCCTATATGTCTGTATTAGCTTATGATATTTTTACTGTTTATTTGTTTTCCTGTAATTGGACGCCTGCGCCGTCGCCTGTTTTAAATAAAAGGCTTACTTACCTACTTAAGTACTTATAAAAAAAATATTATACACCATGACTCAGCCCAGCAACCGTGCAACGAACCCGAACCGTAAACCTGAGAGTCATGGACAGAATAAACAATAAAAGTCTTTAATTTTTTGGGCAATATATGGCTGAATAACTGATAAACCTGATAAAATTGGCACAACTTCTATTTTTTACTTTATCCAACTGTAATAAATTTAATTTCTTCTGAGAACTGTATATTTACCTGTCTTATCGGTTTTCCAATTTTTAGGACATTCATCTTCCTCTGCCTCATAGGCTTTGGCTAAAATATGCTTTTTCTGTAGCACTAAGTTTTGATCGTTAATATGCATTAAGCGGATTGGTACATCGTTCTCTGCTTTATTTATTCTTCTGGAGACTATTATACAATGGGTAATATCTTGGTTTGGTTCCACGGCAATAAATGTCGTTTCCATTGTACCAACTTTCCTTATTGCTGATATACACACTGCTTGACTTCTTGGGGGTATCATTAAGTCCTTTTTAAGGTACACTTCCACTCCTGTCGAGTCTGATGTCCCATCTTTTTCCTTACGGAAATTAGAGGTCACACTCTTGGATTTGTACTAACTGTACCTGTCGTACCTTTTTAATACCTTCCTTTTTCTCTCCAGTTTTCTCTACTTCTTGCTTCTTACTTTTCTTTTTACCTCGGTTTTCTCCTTTCTGGGAATCCGCAGCTCCTCTGGATGTTTCTAACTCCACCTTTTGGTCCACCTGGCTGTTGTTATCCTTGAAGTGTCCATTACGAGGATCAGTCGTTTGAACACTGTAGTCCCAAGGTTAGTTTATAGGAATGTTAGGACATTCGAGGACTTGGAAGGGAAGGGGGGTGAGAGAGGCAAAGGGGGGAAAGGCCGCAATTTAAGTTGGTATAGCATTTACACGTGAATTGGCGATTTAGTAACACCCTAGCTTCCAGCCATAGGCGCACACAGACGTTTTTGGCATATACTTTGTTTATGGTGTATATTTATGTTGTTTTGGCTGTTTTCGGTTATTTCTTCATTTTAATGTTTGTGCAATAACGGAACTTTGAGGAGTATTTTGGTGCATCGCATTTTTGTTTTATGTTTTTACTTTGTTTTCGGTTTTCAATACCCGTGTTGCCCCTTTTGATACGCCATTGGCATCAAGCTGAAGGCCAGCTGGTGAGAACAGCACCGTCGCGCGATGTTGCCGGTGCAAAGGGACTGCCTTTGGTTTTGTGGGAATGTCCTAACTTTCCTATAAACTAACCTTGATGCAGTCCTTAATCTCTGATCCAGACCACAAACTATTTACATACAATTTCTTAAATTCACTTTTCAACCTCTTAAACTTCCTCATATAGAATATAGAATTTCACTTAGTACCGTTATTTTTTTTACCTTACAGTTTTCTTACAATTTTTCTTTTGATACTTTTTCCGATAATTTTCTTAACAACCCCTACCGTTAATCCTTTGGAACCCCACAATTCTTTTAAAAAAAATTATGATAAATTTCACAGAAATTTCGTTTAATTTCCTGTTTTCTGTCAAATTTGACAACTCACTTCTGCACCCCTACCGTTATAATCTTTTTGACTAGAAAACAGTTATCCTTTAGTACCTAACCCTCATCTGAAAGCATTTGTGGCGGCCACCCTTAAATTATGGTAAGTTGGCGAGCACAATGTTTAGGGTGGTCCACAAATAATTTATTTTTGGTGTGAGTTTAAGGATTAACGGAAACACAGCGGCTAATTTAATACATGTACTGGTAAAATTTAAAGGCATGGCTATGAAATACAGGGTGTTTCTATTTTGCAACAAAATATTTTACAGGGCAATTCTCCCTCAAAAATAATTTAGATTTTTTTTGTTCTTTAGGGTTGAAAAAATGTCACAAAATGTCATTCCATAAGTGCAACTGGTCCACCAAATTTCAACTTTCTAACTCTTTCCATAGTGGAGAAAATAAATAAAAACAATTTGTTACGCTCATATTTGGAGGGGTCGTGTAACTCGGAGGGGGGGGGGGGTTCAGGAATAATTTATATGAAAGACACCCCCCCCCCCTTAATTTTAACGGGAGAATCGCCCTGTAAAATATTTTGGTTCAAAAATTACAGCAAGTTGATACGTGGAGGCGCCCAAGTGATCAAAGTGAAATATCAAAATATTAATAGATATTTTTAACGGAAAAGAAACGACAATTAAGGTTTTAGCTCTAAATAAGGTATCTATACTTTTAATAACTAGTTTCAGATTGTGGCAAACAATACCTACTCGATTAAAACACAAAATGGTAACAGAACCTGTATAAAATAGTACCTAGTGAATTTGGATCAAAATAATCCAAGAATACCTAATATTAAAAGTCTATTAGCACATAAATTCATTAACACGACTACACAAACTGATAGTAAACAGTATGTAAAATTATTGTAAAATGGTAATAAAAATTGGCACACAATCGCATCTAAAAATAGCCAAAATTTGGCATGAAGTATTCAGAAATTAAATTGAAACACAATGTCTTAAAATTTGGCAAAATATAGCAGTAATAAACGGCGCACAAAGCAATCGATAATATCATTCGAAATTAAAATAAAATAAACGAAAGATAAAGACAATTCAGTCGACAAAACCCAACAAAACAAAATCAATCGCTTACTTTTTGGTCATTTCAACGGACAGTGGAAAGTACTTGCGACTGGTTCTTGGTGTCGACTTTATGGCAGGCTCGGCATCGGGGCTCTCGATTGCTTCATTGTTTACATTTCTATTAAGAGGGGGGTGGTTGAAAGGGGATGCAAGGAGGAAAATTTGAAAATAGCAAGTGATGTGTCGTTTTCAGTGTTTTAGGGGACAAGGAATTAAATTTTGGCATTATTTCGCAAAAACAAAGTAAATGAGCATGCTTACGAGGGAACGAAAATCTAAAAAATTGAAAATATGTTGGTATATGTAGGATTTGTGTGCAACATTGAAGTTTACTCTGAAATAATGGATTTAAAAAATGATGCGGAAGTAGTGATTAGATTGGCAGCGGTTTTTTACCCGACTTCTAAAAAGGAGGAGGTTATCAATTCGGTTGTATTTTTATTTTTTTATGTTTGTTACCTCAAAACTCCATCATTTATAAACCGATTTGGACAATTCTTTTTGTATTTGAAAAGGTACACCTACCTAGAATGGTCCCATTTAAATTCGAAGAAAAAAAGTCGGTGTTATTTTCTGTTTTTTTTTTCAAATTCTTAGTGGAGTGTGCATGCGGGCAAATTTTTGAAGTCGGTTTTAAATTTTTGGTTAATTTTTTTTTATTGAAATTTTGCTCACTTTAAATTTTAAACGTAACATTATTATTACATTTTGAAAATTTTCTCATTAGATAGGTACACGCGCGGCCCTTGAAATCGTTCCAATACGTGCGGACGCAAAGGCGTTCAACCGACAACGTTGCAATTACCCCTCTCCTCTCTCGCGGTTTGAAAGCCAGCGATAACCTTAAAAGCGTAAGTGACAGCAAATCTAACATCTTATTACGCGACATTACCTTACGTGACATTGCCAATGAAAAACAGTAAATTCGGCGCTGTTAGGTTGGCCTTAGATTGCCTGAATAATAGTGGAAAATCTTATAAAATATAAAAGTCTTTCGACAACCTCGAATTGAGCCGTTCTAAAAATCGAAGAAGGTGGTAAATCTCTTAATTGGGTGTCTTACTTTCCTCCGGTACCAAAAGAACCTCAAAAATCCGATATTTAAGAGAAATTTCCGTTTCACGATTAACCACTTTCGAGAAACGGGACGGCTGTAGAATCAACGAAACCGACGGAAAATCCTCTGAAACCATTATTGGAAATTACTTGTTTTTTCTCATTTCTCGATTTTTCGTTGGACCGGGAAGCATCAGAACCTCACCCGAGGACTCCAGGGAAGCTTTAAAAATTGAAATAAACCAAAGATTTGGTTCGCGGTTAAGATAAAGAAGTGTAATAAACCAATGTAAAAAACCACTACGAGATTCTTCTATAATAACACAGTTATACTTAGATATTATACCTTATTTTTTAACTAATACCACTTTGACAATCAAAGAAATCCTCGTAATTTCACATTATGTGAATCTCAAAACACCAAGAAACTGTGTAAAACTTTAAATCCACTTGATAATGCAGCGATTTATTAACCTATTTTCGTTGACTGATGTATCGCAATTTTTATTTTCTACGGGGAGGAGCGGGTCGGTGTCGGTACGAGGGAATGTAGGGGAAGTTGTTGATTTGAGAAGCCGTGGAATTGGCGCAACGTTGCCGCACTTACCCGAAATTCTTGATTTCTTGCTTATTTCTCATGCCTAGTGGAACGATTTATGAGGCCGCGCGTGTACCTATAGCCTGCGTCTGAAACGGATATGAATGTCATTGGGCGAGCCTGCTCTAGTACGTCTACGTTGTCATAAGGACGCCCGCCCGAAGCAAATCGCAAAAAATAGGGTCTAACTTTAGCCCCGACATTTCAGAACCCTCTTTTAGGGTCTGTGATCTATCTACCTTTCGCAGACAACCAGGACTCAAACAGACGTGCTTTAAACAGCAAAGGATAATATCCTTGGGTTTCTTTTTTCTCTTCAGTCAAGGATAATATGCTTTTGCTGCACGCCCTCATTTAAACGGGGCACCCATACGTATTAGGGCTAGATAGTAGCAAAAAAGCTATAGTACCTATACCACCTGAGAATTTAAATGTAAAGCCACAAAATCTCTAAAGAGTAGGTACCTAGGGTAAACACTTCTTTCCTATGACAAAATGCAGGTGCAGATGTGGGACTGCAACGCCAAGGGCAAAGGCCTACTTAAGTTTCTTCCAGCCTGCTTTTTAAGCTTTTCTGGACTAGCTTGCTTGAAATAGGAGATGTCGGGGAGCATTCTATAAAATCAAAATAGGTTAGGTACAGTAAACGTAATACAGAGACCAGAAACCCATCGCGGGATTACCTGTTCGCCGCGTCAAAACTTAAAACCCAAATTCGATCTATATCATAGGGACCCTAGATATCTAGGGACTTTAATTCGAATCTCAAATCTTTGAGATTGATTTGCACAACAATTTCGGAATTTTCTTCTTTGGGATTTTTTTTGCGAAGCCAATGTCGTTTGTTGCGGCACCCATACAGTTTTTTCTATACTCCTACATCCCCTACGAGTTTCCCATAAATATCTTTGAGATTCAGATTAATTTACACAAAAAATTAACAATTTGTCCTTTGAAGTTTTTTTAGTGACGCCACTGTCGTTTACCACGCCATTCCTACAGATTTTTGCAATACTTCTACATCTACTATACCCCGATTACTGTAAGAAGTCCCGATTTTGTCAGATGACATTCTCTACAAAATCCCTAGGAATTTTCTGTTAACCATGGGTATAACATGTTGTGTCTCAACTAGTTAATGACATCACTCATTGATTTATGATGTGAAAAGTTGCCCAGTGATACGAAAAAAAGAACATAATAAAATAAAAACCCTATTGCAATCACGATTATACCTCTACAAATAAAAATAAGGTAATTATGGAAATTAGTGTATGCACCGCCCGATTTTCTTGAAATTTTGGCTACCTCCCTATTTTCGAGGTCTCTGAACACGAATCTGACCTCAGTGTTTTGAGGTCGGACATAGTTTCCGAGAAAATTAATTTTCAAATTTTGTTTTGACACCCCACTTTTCACGGCGATATTTGTGGTTATAATCCGGATAAATTTTTAATGTACGCAGCTCAAACTGATCACCACCCTATTGGCACCTTCTGCCACTGTCGTTTGTCAAGGCACCCCCTACAGTTTTTTCTATATATCTACATTCCCTATGCGTCTCCCAAAAATATATTTGAGATTAAGATTGATTTTTGATTACACAAAAATACGGTTCACGGCATCCCCTACAGGTTTTTTTTATATTACCACATCCCCTATGCGTCTCCCAAAAATATCTTTGAGATTAAGATTGATTTACACAAAAATGAGATTTTTTCACTGTCGTTACTCACGGCAACCCTACAGGTTTTTTCTATACCTACTCCTACATCCCCTACGTGTCCCCTAAAAATATTTTTGAGACTGACATTGATTTACACAAAAAAAACAGACTTTTTGTGATTTTTGCGACGCCACTGTCGTTTGTCACGGCATTACCTACAGATTTTTTCTATACTATTACATCCCCTAGGCGTCTCCCAAAAATATCGTTGAGATAAAGATTTATTTACACAAAAATAAGATTTTTCTTGGATTTTTTGCGACACTACTGTCGTTATTCACGACACCCCTACAGGTTTCTCCCATATCTACTCCTACATTCCCTACGTGACCCCGAAAATATTTTTGAGACTGAGATTGATCCGCATAAAAAAACTGATTTTTGCGATTTGCTTGACACGCCACTGCCGTTTTTACGGCATCCCTACAAGTTTTTCTATGCCTAGTCCTACATCTCCTACGTGCCCCCCCCCCCCAAAGATATCGTTAATAAGATTGATTTACACAAACAAAATCAGAATGTTCTATTGCTTTTTTTTGCGACGCCACTGCCATTTGTCACCCTGCAGGTATACTCTATACTCCTACATTCCTTCTGCGGCCCTCAAAAATATTATCTTATATTATATAATCTAATATTGAGATTGCTGTACACAAAAAGAATCAGATTCATTTTGGGTTTTTTGTGACAAAATAAAAATCGAAAAATTATCAAGAAAATTTCCAGAAAACTTTTGAAATGTCCAGATTTTCAAACATACCTAATGGTAATACTCACTTCCAGTCAAACCGAAAGACAGAAATAAGAACCGACCATTTTTTGCTACTCCCTATATTATAGTCATTACTAACATTTCGTGATAAAAGTCGCCCTCAAATTTTTCCGAATGTTTTCTTTTTAAATAACTTTCTGACTATCCCCTATATACATTATATTTTATTTTTAGCTCAAAAATAACAGTCAGTGCACATTTAAATTGGACCACCCTTTACAACTTTTATATTGAACTTTTGTTTCTGGAGTCAAAAATAAAAATACGGGGTGACCTTTTCGTTGGATAACCCTGTATAGTATTTTTAAAGTCACTTGGAACAGCATAAAAACCTGTGAGTTTTATACGGGTGATTTCGGCTGATAAGTCTGGTATTTTTACCAGTAGCAGAGCGTGGTACACAAGGGCGTAGATACGGGGGGGAAGAGGGGGTAATTACCCCCCCCCCCCCAAGAAAACCAGAACCTTAACCACTGGGCTATTACCACGACACGTCTATAGTAGAAAATAAAAATATTGTATTAATTTTTATAATGAACTCTGTAAAAAAACGCAAAAAAAATTTTAGCAAAGAAAGTCTGCCAAATTCCGCTTCTGAAACATTACCTTTGTGTCATCCTAATATATATATCCAAAAATATATGAACTTTTGAAAATTCTGTGTACACTGCCTGTAAGGGTAGCCTCGGCGAAATAGACCGGGAGATAGTGACAGATTTTTGGACGTGATTTTACTCAGTATGCCTTGCAAAAGGCATTATGTGGCACATATTCTCACAATAATAAGGTATGAATCAGAGAGTCATCCTGGGTTCTTCATGTGAAAAACTGAGTTTTCAATTATTCGAAAAATATGCGTTTTGATATGATTTTATACAGGCTGCCATGCTTTTTATAATGAAGTTCAAATAGAAAATTCCTCGGAAAACCAAGTACTGTTTAAATTGAATGTTATTTAATCATTTAAACGAGTTATTCGATGTAAAGTGTAGTTGGACATGCGCGAAAGGTATGCCATCCTTTTTTCAGCATTTTCATAATAAGAACTTGCATACTTCTCATTGGCAGCCTGTTCAGAAACGTTGAAAAATTAATTATTAAAATACAAAATCACGTGGCAATAATAGCCATTTGGACCCACCCTAACGGTATGCCTATGGTTTTCCGAGGAATTTTCTATTTGAACTTCATTATAAAAAACATGGCAGCCTGTATAAAATCATATCAAAACGCATATTTTTCGAATAATTGAAAACTCAGTTTTTCACATGAAGAACCCAGGATGACTCTCTGATTCATACCTTATTATTGTGAGAATATGTGCCACATAATGCCCTTTGCAAGGCATACTGAGTAAAATCACGTCCAAAAATCTGTCACTATCTCCCGGTCCAAAAGAAGTTTTTCATCTTTAAAAAGACTCAAATCTTGGTTGAGGTCCACTATGGGACAAGAGAGGCATGTAGGGTTCACGCTTTTACATATTCACAGGGATATAAAACCTTGCCCTAAAGCAGTACTAAAAAGATTTGCCAATAATTGTAACAAAAGGATTTTAGATTTAGTTCTATAAAAACTGGTTTATGTGTGGATATATTTTTTATATTTTGACTGTTTTTTTTTGGTTTATAAATGTTTTTTTAAGATTAGATTTTTTAAAGACTGATTTTTTTTCTTGTTATTTTTTTGTTTTTATTCTGTTTTCATCAGAGAAAAATTATATATTTTATTTTTATATTTTTTATCATTTTTTATTTTGAGTTTGTTTCATTGTTCTTTGTTTTAAGTATAGTACCTATACATATTGTTATTCAATATATTACTAGTGTTCGCTTTATTTGGCTTTATAACAGTCTTTACTTATGCATACCTACCCCCTACCCACCTATAAAATCGCAATAAAACCTAATAATTGGGAACAGACGAACTATAAATATTAGGTATTACCATTACCCCCCCGGAAGAAAAAGCTATCTACGCCCTTGGTGGTACAAGCTATAAAATAGATCGCGCCTCGTATATCACTGTGTTCCAAGTGAGTTCATTTGTATTTTACCAAGGTAGCTCCAGAACAAGCTCTTCCGGCAATAAAATACGAGTCAAAACATTAACCATATTAAACCGCACCTGGTATTATAAGAAAAGGAGATGAAGGAGACAGAGACGATAGATATTGTAGTAAAAACAACTGACTGCATGCTCGCCTAATATAACATATCACCAATACTTGCATGGGCTACACTGTTCGACGGCGGGCCACTTGTACAGCGAAATGCGGTGGATAGGCGTGCGATAATTTCACAGATTTTGGGATATACTTGCGTAAATAGTTGTAATCGATATGGCTTTTTAGAGACCTTTTGACAATATTGTATGGTGCATTAACCTTTACGTTTTGTTTGACGACAACCTTAAAAAACCCTTCAAAGTGAAATATTATGTTGCTTTTAGAATATGTATATCTTTAAAAAACTGCGTGACGCTTATGTCCTATATTGAGTTTTTTTATGCAATTAGAGTTTTTTATGCTGTTTCAAGTGACTTTAAAAATACTATACCTTCGGTGTGGTCCCGGTTTTTTTAGGGGTTTTGTTTTCCCACTTTATAGTTTTTCTAGCGCGAACATAATATTTAACATTATTTGACACACATTTTCGTTGTCACAAATTTATCTAGATTTTTCGATAAAATTGCCAGTGTTCCACATATTAAAAACCTGTTAGGTACTAACTGTCGACTTTAAAACGTAACGCCAAGACGCCTTCTGAAGCTGAAAACTCTTTAACTCTTTAATGTGATTTTCTAAGCCTACATCTACGTATTGGGCTTTGCTTTACTATCTAATAAGTCAGTTAACGCTATTGCCTATGCCTAAGCGTTGAGTGAAACGATTTGAGTTTTGTGATTTGACACATGAAAAATTTTGACACCCTGTAAGGTGACATTTTCCTTTAATTTTCGTATGTAATATCACAAGTGTCGGAAATTGTATCGAAAATTCCATACCTACCTTTTTTGACCAATCAGAGGCTCGTTTTTTGCTTCGTTGTCATGGCAATTCAAAAAATTTCCGGAAATATTCTCACTTGCTCTAGGCAGCAGGAGGTGATTACAGCGGAATTTTTTTTTGAAAAATGTCATTATTATAATGTGACATTGTAGCAATTAGATACCCGACAAAATTTTTGATAATAATTTTTGATAAATTAATAATAAGTTTAATTTACGTGTAGGTATGGAATTTTCTTACCGAATCCCCCACGTTCTTGAATTAATATCCGGAAATTTTTCTCTAACACGAATTTGTTAAGTAAATTATCAAAAAATTCGTGTACTCGAAAAATTTCCGGCAATAATTCAAGCACTAGGGCGATTACTAGTGATAATTTTTTCTAAAGCGCTATTTTGTCTAGAAAGATTACGAGTATAAGTAAATTGGTCTTTTATTTCTGAAAATGAAAGTCCAATTTGTACGAGTGGTTTTGCTGATTTGCAAAATAGCGCTTGAGAATAAAATTATCTAGAAAAATTTCCGGCACGAGTAGTATTTGTCGAGATTATTTCACGAATAGGATTTAATATTTACTGTATTAATTTTTTCTATGTTTACATTTCCAAAACGACTAATCTTGAACGAGTTTATTGACAGCTTCGACTGTAGCGTTCGAGTAAACAAACATGACGCTTGGATATCCAAGGCAAATGCAATTATACCTACACCCTGTTATTGCGGTGGTTTATTTTCTGAATGTGTGTCATAAATTTAAACAGAGACGGAGGTCTAATAACAACAATTTAGCAATATAAAAGTTATATAAATTCATTGATACAATGCGTAATAATACCGCAACATTTGCCGTTGCTAAGCAACGAAGTGATAATTGCACAAGTGGTATTACCGCTTTGGTTTTGCACAAATGCAATTATCGCTAGCAGAGACATATTGTCACGACCTGGATAGCCGTGACTGGGAGCGTAGCAAATAATAACAATTGGCTTTAATTTGACATAGGTTAATTTATTATTTAGGATTAAGAAAGCTTGACACAATTGACAATTGACACAATGAGAGAAAGACACTTACTTTTGTGAAGAGACAGCAGGGGCAGGCGTCATCGCAGCTGGAATGCCTGGTTGCTGGTTGGCCCCGCCGGTTGGTCGATCTTTTCTTTAGCACTCGTACGGACTGACGACTGACTGCCGCCTTGAACCGATCGATGGTTTTAGGTAAACTTTGATTTTGTCGCGGAATCAGCAGTCAGCGATTTTTATGTTAAGTTTCGATAATACCGGCGGTGCCTGAACTCAACCGAGTTCATGGAATTATTTCGTTATAATTTAATTGCTTACTTTTCATTCGTGACAATATGATTGGGTGGATTTTTATGGAAGGAGCTACCTTATTGGATGCAAGCAGTATGAGGGAAATATTCTGTGTAATTCATCAGTTATACCTACTTTGTGTTACGTCCCATTTTTAGTAGATACGTATTAAGTTTTTCGCAAATAAATAATACCCAAGTGCTTCTGGGACCCTTCATTGTGGTTTATTGTATATTTAAATAAATAAATACTTCTACCGCCGCGATCCACATCTCACTATCCTAAAAGGGAAATTACATTTGCCGATTTAATCACATCTACTGTGCAAAAAACTCACCTTTTAGCTTTCTATTATTATTACATTTCGCTTATAAACCCCTTTTGCTTGGTTTTTGTACTTGGTGCCTAAAAAAAGAAGGTCTAAGTTGACGGTCAAACCTAGAAAATATCCACTTGACTCACAATATCACAAATTCACACATTATTACCCACATAACCGAGAGCGTTCTGTGCACAAAATGCAAAGCTAATAATTTATTTAGGGTTGTGCACCAAGCTGCTCGGCTTGGCTCAATGTACAGCACGTATGTGGTGATTCAACGTTTTGGCCCATAAAATGGCTTTTTTTTATCTGTAGCGAGTAACCCGCATAATTTTAAACTTTTGGTCAATACAAATTTTAATCTAAGTAATTGCTTGACAAAAATTAATTAAACATATTTATCACAGTGGACTCAGTGGACGTTATTAGGCTTTTTGCGTAAATGCTAATAACGGCCATTGTGATAAATATTTTTAAATAATTTTTGTCTCAAAATGTGAATAATTACTTAGATTAACATTTGTATTGACGAAAAGTTTAAAATTATGCGTGTTGCTCGCTACAGATCGAAAAAAGCCATTTTATGGGTCAAAATGTTGAATCACCACGCACGTGGTGTACATTCAGTCTTAAAACCTTTCCTCCTCTCTAGTCTGTAGTAACTTCTTTGTCCCTGTACCATGTACATAATTTTTTTGGATTTCGTCAAAAGAAGCCACAGACACAGGCGACAAACATTAAGCACCTACCTAAGTAACTACCATCCCTGTTTTGGAGATTCACGGGCTTGCAGTGCACCTAAAGCCGGGTCCAGACTATGTAACAAAAGATGTTATATAACAAAGTTATATAACTTGTTAGAGAAAAGGAAAGAAAAAAGTTATAAAACACAGTGTTGTACAACATTTTTCTCGCTACATAACATGTTTTATGTTATCCATCAGATGTCGGTAAAGGTCAAAAGAAGTTATAAAACTTTGTTTTATAACACGCTTTGACCTGTCTACACTTGCTAAGATGTTATTGAAACATTCCCTCTGGCTCCCCAGCACTGTCCGCTGCAGTGTGTGCCTGTGCATTTGGTAGTCAAGAACCATCGTTCCACCAGTGAGGGATATCATCTATTCTAAGATCAAGATCATTTAAAAGAGCTATACCACTATATTTTTCTCGAGCAAGGCCGTACTCAAAATCTTCGTTTAGATTTAACAGGTCGTCTAGACAAAATTACACAAGCTGCTGCTGCCATAATAATTGCAACCTCTATGTTTGACGCCATTTCACATATTGGATAAAAAATTACGAACACTGTTTTTTCTTGTTATATAATCTGGATGCTCCTGAAACAAGTCAAAAAATAAAGTTGTTGTACAACTTTGTTATATAACATATTTTGTTACATAGTCTGGACCCGGCTTAAAATGATAATATTGTGAAAATAAAAACAAAAGTTACAGCGCCCGAGCCTACCTGCGTCGTGAACAGATCAAATATAATAATCACTCAAGAAGGCAAAATAAATGGGCTTCCTGGCTCTCAAATGGCTGGAAAATTATTGGACAGAATAAAAATATATACGAATTATTTTTAAACGGGGGAATTTCAATCAAACATAATAAATAACCTGAAATTCACAAACACTTGCCACTAATAACGCAGTCTACGTAATACCCAGTTGTTTAACTTACTGGCCTTTGATCTCGGCGGAAGTGACTTTCGATTTTTATACAAAGGCACAAACGCGCATTCTCCAATAGAATCTCCCGTTAAAGTCACTTCGTTTCCTCAATTTGGACCACGCCCTTCCAATCTGGTATAAAAATAGATGTCATTATCTATACTCAGTTGCAAAAAAACCGGGCCACCTATATATTTTCGTATTCTCGTTTTAAATGAACAACAATGTATTTTCCTTTATTTATGTTATTGTTTATTAAAACAAGAATAGGAAGTCCTTTATATCAATTAAAAATCAGGTTTAAACTGAAAAAAATACAACCGATTTTGAAAAAATATTAGGTGGCCCGGCTTTTTTGCACCTGAGTGTATAATCATTCTGGTCTGTAGAAAAAAAACATTCTACCAGTTAGTTTACCGGGTATTGTTTCCGCCGTGCACGCCGCCTGCCGGAGAGCCGACAGCAACCAAACGAAGAACCGAACCGTGCCGAATTACGGGTCTGTATATACAGGGTGATCTCTGCGGTCGGCCTCGCCAATCGCGAAGCCCAGAATCCGAAAAATGTCCCAAATGGCCGAACGGCTTTTCCGATCGGGGCGCCCGTCGGCACGAGTGAAGCCCATATTGGTCCGGGCCCCCAAGCGAAAGTTGAACTCGATCGACGATCTAGGTTCGAAACGCTAGCCCATTGAAAAAAAAAAGCGAAACGGAAAATCGGAAAAATGTCCTACACGACCGAACAGCTTTTCCGATGGGGGCGCCCTTCCGCACGAGAGAGACCCATCGACGACCTAAGTTCAAAACGCCGGCTCCTTAAAAAAAAGTCGAAAAAATCCAAGGGCCAAACGGCTTTTCCGATTCGGGCGCCCTTCAATAAGCTTGGAGTCCATACGCATGCGCCGCCCTGCGCGAACTTTCGACTCGAAAAATGGAAAATTGCGCCCTGTAGAGGGCTAGGAAAGCGCACGATACCGTACACACATACATACGGATAGGAGCTGGGGCGACTATAAACACCTAGGAGGTCCGACAGAGCCGGACTCGGCGTTTATAACAAGCATAACACTGCAAAAGAAAAACACTGGCTTTGTGATGAGGTTTCTCTTTCACGGGCAAACTTGAGCTAGCTCGCCGGGCCGCCGCTAGCGAATTATGATCGCGGGTTCGGAAACACGATTTTTAAAAACGACTTTTATTTGTAGAAATTCGTACAGACAATGGGCAGAGTAACGTTCTGTATTTTATTACAATTATGACTGACTTGGGTTCTTTCACCGCGATATTTATATAATATGAATATGATATATGCCGATTTGCAGCGCTTGCAAATCGGGCGGTTTTTGTAGTAAAGTCGGCAATTTTGATGTCCATAACTCTTCCCCCCTTAAGTTGGAAGATCGTCCTCGATCTTTGGCTCTAGGGGTTGAAGTAGCTTCTCTAGGGATATCTTCGGTTTGAACAGTAAAGTGTGTATCCTCTTCTTTTTCCTGGCAATGATATACGTGATGAGTCCAAGTGAAATTAGCAGGATTATAGCTGTGGTCCATGAAATGGTGGCTGTAGTGATAGGTGCAAGATGTAGGGGTTGTAACGGAGTAAGTTGCAAAGTCTCCTCTGGTAGACTGCTAAGCGGTAGCAACTGAAGAAGATGTGTGGGTTTCCATGGGATGGGGATGACATCTGGTATTTGCTGGTTTGAAGTTGTTGGTACAGTGTAGCGTTTCCCTTGAATTAATATTGTCTGATTAGTTTTTATATAAGAAGGTTTATTAATTGTGTGTTTCTTGCGATTTTCTTCGATCTCGATGGGGGTGAAGGTGCTGATTACGAGGTGGTTTTCAGTTTGTTGAATAATGGGTTGGTTAAGATGAGTCATGGTGCAATGTTGTAAATTCGGTGGTTGGCAGATTGTTGTTGTAGTAGGTTGACAGATGTGCTTCTTGTCGTGAGGAGTGCAGTCGGTATACCAGTGGTAATTTCCATAGTACGGTGCAGGTGCGACGAGAATATCTCCGTAGGGGTTATGGATAGGGTAAATATGGGATAATTCAAAAATATGGGAATCAAGGATGGGTATCTTAAGGATTATAAGCATCTGAGATTCTAAAGTAAAAATTGTGCTTTTTGAGTTTTCTATTAATTCGTATGGGTGCAATTCATTTGAAATAAGAGATGTTTTTGAATATTGATTTCGAAGTTGATTATCTAAGGAAGTGATTTCGGAGAGTGTAAGAAGTTCTATGTTGGAAAGAGAGAGGGTTGCAAGGCTAAGGGTACGAAGTATTTTTTGAAGGAAGTTATTTAATCTTTGAATATTTAAAATTTCATTATGTATGGACATATACTTATCTAATGTGTCAGATAATGTGTCGCGGATATTTGAGTATTTGAATATATTTCTTTTATGAATTTGTTATATCTAAAATTGGTAGAAGAAGCATAGGATATAATCTTATTTTGATTTTGAATAATTTCCGATCGTTTTATTTCTAAAGCATTAATATGGTTTGACAAAAGAACAAGATCGTCATTGTCTGGATTACCTGTAACGTATTTTATTGCGTTGCCTAAAAAGTTCAATAGTCCTCGTTTGTTCCGTGGTCTATAAATTTTGTGGAAGTTGTCTGAAGTTTCAGTATAAAAATGATTATATTGTGCTAGTGAGGATTGTGTATGAGTTGAATTTGTTTTGTTAAGTAAGTCAAAATTTAAATATACTTGTTGCAAAGTAGATTGGATTTGGGTTAAGTTTATTGTAATTATGTGTCTATGGAAATGGTCGAATAATTGAGCATTCCCTAGGAGTTCGGGAAAATATCCAGTAGTCACTAAGGGATGGATCTCGAAGGACGGGATTCGAGCGAGGAAGGACCTGTAAACGAGAGGTTTTTCTTAGTCTTTTAATTTTTCGAGGGTGTGTGTTGGTTTCTCGGGAGTTCCGTGTTAAGCCTTGAATTTTAGTGGGGTTGGTTTTTGTGACTTTTATAGGGATAAAAGGAGCGGTTAATTTGTTGCGGTTATCTTTGAATATATATACAGTTTCGCCTACATGTGGTTGCGGGGTGTCTTGTGTCAGTTGTTCATTTCTTTTGTTAAGAATGTTTGTTTGTTTATTTAATTGCTTTTGGTACAAGTTTTGTAAAAAGGGTTGAAGTTCGTTTTTGTGTTTTTGGTTGTAAAGTTCGTAGACTGGTGTGTCGAAGTCAAAATGTATTTCTTCAGCATATGGTCCATAAAGTATTGAAAAAGGGGAATAGCCAGTGGCGGAGTGAAACGATTGATTATAAATTAGGACACAATGGGTTACGGTATCGTCGAAATATTCGTTGGGATTTTGTTCTTGCATAACCCGTAATTTTTCTATGAACCTTTCTATGGGGCTGTTAGAGTTTGGGTTATTTATAGTGGTGAAATGGAGTTCAATAGAGTGAAGTTTACAGAATTCTCGAAAGAGGGAGTTGGCAAATTCTACTCCTTCGTCGCATACTATTTTTCTAGGGTAATTATGATGGGAAAAGTAGTGTCGTAGTTTACTAAGTACAGTAGTGTGAGTTTTGTCGGAAAGTTTATATACTTGAGCATACTAAGAAAATGAGTCGATAACGGTTAAGTGAGGAGTTTTGTTGCAAGCAAAGAGGTCAATGTGTAATATGTCAAAGGGTTTTTGTCCAAGGAGAGGTCTTTTAAAAGGGAGCTTATAGGGATGTCGTTCGTATTTATTTTTGAGGCAGATATCGCATTTATTTATGAAATTAATAATATCTTGCTTCATTTTAGGCCAATAAAATTTTTGTTTTAAGTGTTGGTGCGTTTCTAAGATTCCATTATGGTTTTCTTTGTGAGTTGGATATACAAGTAAGTTGATTTTCAGATCGTTCTAAATCTTGAAGAAATTTTGAACAGAAAAATAGCAGTGCAGTGAAGCGATGTTTGTTTTTAAACTTTAGTTTGTAAATTGTTTCGGGTTTATCGGAAATTTCGAAAATTATTTGACTGGAGAAAAGGTTAATAGGATCGTCTGAAAATGGGATTTCGGCAATGGGATTTTCTATAGAGGTGTGTTGTGTAGAATTTCCGGTTTCTCTTTCAGCTACTTCGTTAACAAAAGCGTCAATGTCGAAGTCATCATTAGCGGAAGGGGGTTCTGCAATTTGGGATTCCGTTTCTAGGGCATTAATTTCAATACGAGATAGAGCATCGGCAACTGCATTTTCTTTTCCTTTCTTGTATTTAATGTCGAAATTCAATTATTCTAATTTTATTTTCCATCTGGCTAAGCGAGAATGAGGTTCTTTTATTTTATAAAGCCAAACGAGAGGATTGTGATCAGTTTCGATTTGAAATTTTGTTCCATAGAGATATGGGCGAAAGTGCTTACAAGATTCAATTATAGATAACAACTCCTTTTCTATAGAAGAATAATTTCTTTCTGCGACATTTAGTGTACGAGAATAATAAGCGATAGGTTTTCCTTTTTGTGATAGTACTGATCCTAATGCTACATTTGACGCATCTGTTGTGAGAGTAAATTGTTCGGAAAAATCTGGATATTGTAGGATAGGACTATTAGTTAAAAGAGTTTTAGACGTTTGAAAACACTCAATGTATTGTGGATAATTGGTATCTATTTTTGTTCCCTTTTTTAAACATCTAGTGAATGGGACAGTTAGTTTAGCAAAATCCGGAATAAAACGGCGGTAATATCCTAAAAGGCCGAGAAAACTTTTGATTTCTTTTGTGGATTTTGGGATTGGAAAATCTTGGGTCGCTTGGATTTTTATAGGATTGGGTTTTATGGCATCGGGGGTAATTATGTTTCGGCGCCTCGTCCGACGAGATTATTTACTTGGTAGTACCGCTTTCAAGTGGTAAATGGCCACAAGTTTAAAGAAGAAGAGGAATTCGCTCCTCACTTCTCTCCTATTGAACGCGCCTAACTTCATTACGTTTTCTTGTGCGTAACTAACGGTCACGTGCGAACGCTAGAATCTAATTTTTCATAGCAAGAATTGTTTTTTAGATGGGGAAACATCGCAAAAGGGGGCGTTCAAGGTCCCCGCCCCTCAGAGAAGGGCGACTTCTCGAGGTATGATAGGCGCAACAGCCGAGAGCAACCGAGATCCTCGAGTCCGACCCGCAGGGAACGCAAACGTTCCCGTCGAGACAAATCCCGTTCTCGCGATGGGACGCACCACTATAGTCGGAACAGCTCCATTGACAGGGGGGTAAGCGACACCAGGGACAATTCCCAGGGCAGGCAAGATCGAGGACGGGACAGATCCCGTGCCCAAAAGGCACATAGCAAACGAGACAGCTCTCGTTATGAACATCCCCAGGTGGTGGGCCGGCCCAGTAGGCAGGCTCGTAACCACAGAAAGCGAGACAGTTCTCGTGCGTCATCTTATAAAGCCAAAAGTCCATTTAGAACAAGTCAAGGTACATCACGACGGACAGAGGACACCCCTTCTGATTCCTCAGAGAGTATGAGCACCCAGTCGAATGGCAGAGACAAGTCCCCTCCTCCTGAAGCAACTTCTACTCCGACAAACGATGTGGTTTTGGATGCAGAAACTCTGTATTGCCTTGGGGAAACTGAAAAACCCTGCGATAATGCTTATACCCTGCATTCTATACTGCAGACCAGATGGGAAAAAAATATTAGTGAATGGCCTAGAGGCATCAGACAAGGATAGCTTAAAGGAAAAATATGCACACCCCACGAATCTCCCTCTTCTGCAACCGCCAAAGATCAATGCGGAGGTACTTGTAATACTCCCCTATATCAGGTGAACAGGGACAAGCATCAAGCTAACAGACAAGCAATGCTGGGGGCAGGCATCTCTGCCTTGGGTGTTGTTCTGAATACCTTCCTAAAAGAAGGCAAACAGGATGCGGCCAATGCCGATCTGAGAAAAAATATCCTCACCACGTTGAGGGACTTGGGAAAAATCTTGACCAGTGTTCACAATGACATTTCAGTGGCAAGAAAACAGAACATTATCCCGACACTGAATAAAACTGTTAAAGACGTCACAGAAACGGCTCCTATTGGGGAATTTCTCTTTGGAGACAATCTCACTGAGATATTAAAAACGGCAAGGGCTATAGAAAAGTCAGGAAAGGAGCTGAAAATTACAACTCCAACTCAAAAGCCAAAGAAACCAAAAGTCTCCTCAGTGTTTACCCGACAGCCGTTAAATACCGTTTCAATACATACCGGTCAGCGCTGTCAATGATCCTTAAAACTGACATCGCTAGCGATCTACGTGTGAGGCGTTTCCTAAAAGCGGTCTCCAAACGCCGACCACAAAAGCCAAAATACAGCATAACCTGGGACCCAAAGATAGTTCTGGAATATCTGTCTAATGTTGGCTCTAACAAAAATCTATCTCTATTGGCCTTGGCGAAGAAACTCATTACACTACTCTGCCTCACTACAGGTCAGCGGCTGCAGACTATTCATGCAATCAGGGTGGAAAATATAAATTTTTCAACCTACGGGGCTATCATTCATATTCCTGATACAATAAAGACATCAGGCCCCAATGCATTCCAGCCCTTATTAGAATTACCATTTTACAGGGAGGATGAAAGAATTTGCCCAGTGTCAACTCTATTGACCTATGTAGAAAGAACTGCCCTGCTCAGACCTCAAGACCAACCCTTTCTCTTTATTACATCGAGGGAACCTCATGTGCGTGCAAATCGCCAAACTCTCAGCAGATGGGTGATCCAATCTCTTAAAGAAGCGGGCATAAACACGTCCATATTCACAGCCCATTCCACCCGGCATGCTGCAACTTCAGCAGCATTTCGAAGTGGAATCTCACTAGAAACAATACGAAAGGCAGCAGGCTGGAGTGACAGTTCGAATATGTTTGCACGGTTTTACAACAGACCCATAAAAGGTCCCTCATTTGCGAACGCTGTCCTTGGGAAATAATACCAAAGCCCAAAGCACATATTGTAATCGTAGGGTTCGCAGGATATAAAAAATAATAATAATAAACTATTCTATTTTTTCACCCACTATTCCATAATAGTCGTTCTTTATTTAACAAAACCCACATTTATGTATTATAGACATATCCTACAGGTAGGATAATTATGTCGCAATATCTACATTTTTCTTTAAATAGCTACCAAGTAAATAATCTCATCGGACGAGGCGCCGAAACATAATTTAACGATTAAACGAACTTACCTGTGAAGTTCGATCGAAATTATGTGAGGCGCCTCGTCCGATGAGATTCCCCCCTATTCAAAAAATATTCCCGCCCTAGCAGATATTACGACCACTTACAAGAGAAAAAACGTAATGAAGTTAGGCGCGTTCAATACGAGAGAAGTGAGGAGCGAATTCCTCTTCTTCTTTAAACTTGTGGCCATTTACCACTTGAAAGCGGTACTACCAAGTAAATAATCTCATCGGACGAGGCGCCTCACATAATTTCGATCGAACTTCACAGGTAAGTTCGTTTAATCGTAAAATTAAATGTCCTAAGAAGGCAACTTCTTTATTTAAAAACTCTGACTTATCTAATTGTACTTTTAAATTTACTTCTCTAAGTCTTGTGAAAATTTGTTTGATATAAATTAAATGGTCTTGTAGGGATTTTGAAAAAATTATTACATCGTCCATGTAAACAAAACAAAATTTATGAAAAAACTCCCGGAGTACTTCGTCCATCATTCTCTGGAATGATGCTGGAGCGTTTTTGAGACCAAAGGGCATTCGTAGGTACTCGTAATGGCCATTTGGGACGGTAAAAGCTGTTTTTTCGAGAGAATCTGGATGGATTTCTATCTGGTGAAAGCCTTGAGCGAGGTCAAGTGTCGTAAAATAAATGCTTTTTCCTAAATTTTCTAAAATTTCGTCTATCCTTGGGAGGGGGTATTTATCTTCTATTGTGTTTTCTTCAAGTTTTCGATAGTCAATTACCATACGAAATTTTTTCTTGCCGGAGGCATCTGCCTTTTTTGGTACTATCCATACAGGTGAAGAATAGGGAGAAATAAACGGGCGGATAATTTTGTCTTGGAGAAGTTTATCAATTTGGTTATTTATTTCGATTTGCATATTTCTAGGATGTCTATATGAACGAGTATATATAGGGTTTTCATCTTTTGTGCGAATGTGGTGTTTTACGGAACTAGTGAAAGTTAGATCAGAATCTTCGTAATAAAAAATATCTTTAAATTTATGACAGAGAGAAATTATTTTCGAACGTTCTTCTAGGTTAAGGTGTTGTGTACGGATTAGGTTTTCATTAAAATCAGAAGAAGACATGGGGGGTCGTGATTCTTCATAATGGGTAAAGGCTTCTACTTCGACTGGGTTATCAAAAGAAAAATTATTTATTTCGATACCGGGGACTTCCACGAAGCCATTTCGCGACTTGTGCAGAGATTCCGGTATAATAATTTCGTTATTGTGTATGATAGCGGGAAGTATTACGTCACCGTGATTAATGTTTACAGGAATTTGTAAACGATTATTGGCTTGGTACATGACTTCGAAAGGAATACTTATATTTAATTTTCTTATTTTAAAAAGGTGGGTTTCATAGTCTATAATTGCTCCAAGTGAATCGAATTCACTTGTGCCGAAGAGAATGTCAAAATCGGAATGCCAATCGGCAATGCGAACTATAAGTGGTTGCATTATTCCGATTTCGGAAAATAGGGGATAAAATAAATTTCTATTATAATTAGTAGGGGTTTTCATAGATATTAAAGTGAAAGGTTCTATATATTCATAACGTTGATATTGGTCTATTAGTTCTGCAGCTTGGGGAGTGATAAGGGAATCTGAACCACCTGAGTCTATAAGGACTTTTAGGCCAGAATTGGGAAGGTAAAAATATGGGAGTTTTAAAAACATTTTTTAATTGAATTATTGTTGGCTGGTAGAGGGTTCCGAGGCTTGTGTTTGAAAATTTTCCTCATTTTCCTCGTAATTGGGGGAAATTTCAGTATTGTTGTGGAAAGTACGGTTTCGAGTCATTTGGGTCGTAGGAAGTCGGAAATTATTTGTGTTTCGAATTGTTTCTACGCCGGATATGGGTCTAGGCATATTTTGTTGTTGTTAGGGAAACGGTCTCAGGTAATTTTGTTGTTGTTGCTGAGGGAACGGTCTAGGGTTTTGATTACCAAAAACTTCTCGATTGGTGGGTAGATTGGTACGTTGGGGAATTGGTCTATTTATGTCTCCAAAAGGTCGATGATTTTGAAATTGCGGTGGTGGTGGTCTTGGATTGTAATTTTGATTAGGATTTTGATTTTGGGGAAGTCTTCTAGGTATAGGGTTAGGTTGTGAAGTAGGTTTTCTGTTAGAGTAGTCAGAAGGGTAAAGGGTTGATTTTAGGTATGACATGTACTGTTGTTGTCTATGATTATCGTACGAAACACATTTTTGTAAGGCTTCATCCAGGGATTGTAACTCAAAATGCGAAAGGTGATCACAGTAGGGATTATTTAGTCCTGTACAAAATGTTCTGAGAGCTTGTTGTTCAAAAAAGTTTTTCTAATATGAATATGATATATGCCGATTTGCAGCGTTTGCAAATCGGCCGATTTTTGTAGTAAAGTGGGCAATTTTGATATCCATAACTAGCGTGCAGCAGTAGCAGTCGGCGCGCGCAATAATGGGGAAGGACGGACAGAGCGCCCACGGCTTTCCGAGAAGGCCTATTGCGCGCGCCAACAATTCGAACCTGTGCGGTATTTGAGACCGAAAATGAAAGTGTTAAGACAAGACGAATGTAACGTCGGATAGAGTTTGGGGTGTTTTAATTGGGCTCGCCATGACCGAAATATGCAGAATCGATAACATCGCTTGACACTTGACACCTCAGGGTCAACTTCTATATTTCGAAATGTACCTAGAGACTGTTTTAAATTGAGCTCCCGGCCAAAATATTTATCGGGTCCAGTTGGGGGCGGTCTCTATGACTTGGCGTAGCCGAAATATGCTCAAAAAATACCTCGCTTGACTTTCTCTGGTTTCTATTTTTCCAAATTTGGCCGCCATTTTGAAACAAGGTCAACTTCAGTTGAAAAAAAAAGATCATTGCGGACAAATTTTTTTCTTATACTCCCTATTAGAAACTATGTTCGAGTTTCAGACCGCTAACCAAAAGTGCAGCGTAAAAGCGGTTTTCGTCGCGTACCTTCCGTATTATTTGAGTTACTGCTTTTGTTTGAGGACCAACGCAACAAAATCAAATATAGCACTTTTAAATCGAAGAATATTAATTTGTCGGTTGTACTTGTTGTAACTCAAAATATGGCAGTATTTCAAATTTATAATGCTTTTTTTTCGAATTTTGGTCTTTATTATAGTGCCATTTTTGCATAATTTTAACATAAATTTACGGAAGCGTAGAAGGGCCACAATTTTTTTTATTTCTGACCGGGATATTATAAGCTTATATCGTCATAGTTACGCTACCAATAAAGAGGGTCATAACTACTTGGGACATTATAGATTCTATAATTCCCTCTACCTTTCACAACAGTTCTGTTTATAAACAAGTAACATAGCAACAACCTTGCAACAACAAAACTCTTATAATCAATGGTACCTGATTCAAATATACCGGGAAGGTAATAAATTGGTAAATTTTTCCGTTTTAAAAACGAACAATATTTTATTGAAATCGGTCAGAAATAAAATTATCTATGTACCACGGGAATTAATGAGCCTTAATAACCTCAGGCAATTGTTATCCCTCGGGCCGGAGGCCCTCGGGACGCAAACTTTTCCATCGGTAATTAAGGCCCTTATACATAAATAACTATAATTTCGACTTTAAAGTCGGAAATAGTGTAAGTCCTACTTTAAAGTCGGAATTAGCCTCAATTCCGACTTTGAAGTCGGAACTAGTGTAATTCCGACTTTAAGGTCGGAATTAAGGCGGTAATGGTAATACGGGGTTTCAAAATTGATTTAATGAAAATAATTTTATTAATAACTGTGGTTATAAAATTTTCCCCCAGGAATGAGATTTTCTAAAATTCAACCCCTATGGGAATGGGGAAGGGAAGATTTCCAAAACTGCGAAGCCTATACAAACTCGAAGTTTTACGTACCTACGCATCCACTAAGAAATGATTTTCAAAAATTCAACCCTTAAGGGGGTGAAATGGGGAGAGGGGAACTCAGGAACCATAAAGCCTAAAAAGGTTCCTTACACGACGTAAGTGCATAGGAAATAGGGAAGGGAGAATCTCAGGAACTATAAAGCTTAAAAACATGAAATTTGGCTCAAAATTATAATAAGCTTAATTTCGACTTTTGAAATAGCATAATTCCGAATTTAAAGTGGGGAAATAGTTTACTCATGATCATTCAGATTCTAGATCACATAATAATTCCACACGATTCACTTCGTTTATTATCGAGAACTAAGCCGATGACCGGAACTTCGCCCTCTCACTTTGAATCCCCATTTCTTCTTTGTAGAGGATGAATTTAAGGGAATATTTTTTGGTTCAATATAAACAAAAATTTCTATAAATGTATGTCCAGAATTGCTACATTTCCGAAATACAGGCTGTTAAAGTTTTGTAAAAAAATGTTTTTTTATTACTAGCCAAGAAATGCTTGGGCCGATTTCATTAATTTTTTTTAGTTTCTTACAAATTTTATGGGGTGTCTTTAAAATATATTAGACTTGATCTAGAAAACTAAAAATACAACGTTTTTGTCTCTTGATTTGTTTCATATGTGGCATCGTTTTATTCAAAACAATTCTTAGATTGTAATAAAAAAACGTTTTTTTTTTTAAATATTTACACCCTGTATTTCGGAAATTAAGCAATTCTGCACATAATATGTTTATAGTTTGACACAAGAAATATTCCCTTAAATTTTTTCCGTACCCTGTATAAGAAACCTACCTGCAAAATTTCAAGTTTTAAGCTTTATAATTCCTGAGATTCTCTCCTCCCCATTTCCCATGCACACGTCGTGTAAGGAACCTTTTTAGGCTTTATGGTTTCTGAATTCCTCTCTCCCCATTTCACCCCTTTAAGGGTTGAATTTTTGAAAATGCTCTTTTAGCGGATGCGTACGTGAAACTTCAAATTTGTATAGGCTTTGCAGTTTTGGAGGTTTTCCCTAATCCCATAGGGATTGAATTTTAGAAAATCCCGTACCTGGGGGAACACTTTAGTTCAAAAATTCAAAGAAAAAATGGAACAAAATGGAGGTGATGTACCCCTTTCCCCCCAACTTTTTTCTGGGTACGTCTACGGTGTAAGCGAATCATTCTTTAGAATCAATGTTAATTTTATAGGAGTAAAAAAATACAGAAAATAAACGGTGAAGGTTTTCAAAGAGTGATCCTTTTAAGCCACAAATGTACAACACCCCCCTTTTACCATTTTATAACAAACAAATCTCTGCCAAATTTCAATCATCTCCATTAGGTATATTAATAACCGCAGTAATTAATAAAATTCTTTTCTAACAAATTAACTTTGAAACCCCTATTTTGAGGTAGAGACGTATAGATGAAAAATGACATAAGAAAAGGCATATATTGTTATAGTTCAATAAAGTATCTGTGGTCAATGGATAGACCTATACTTTTTCGTTATACCCTGTTAGATTAGCCATTTCCGATTTTAAAGTCGAAAAACAAAACAGTTATTAATAAAATAATTTTCTTTAAATCAACTTTGAAACTCCGTATTACCGTTACCGCCTTAATTCCGGTCAATGGCTAGACCTATACTTTTTCGTAACATCCCGTTAGATTAGCCTATTTCCGACTTTAAAGTCGAAAAACAACTGTTATTAATAAAATCCTTTTCCTTAAATCAATTTTGAAACCCAGTATTACCATTACCGCCTTAACTCCGGTCAATGGCTAGACCTATACTTTTTCGTAACACCCAGATAGATTAACCTTTATCCGATTTTTAAGTTTAAAAAACAAAGTTATTAATACAATTATTTTCTTGAAATCAACGTTGAAATCAAGTATTGCCATTACCGCCCTAATTCCGGTCAATGGATAGACCTAGATATACTCCGTCGTAACATCCTGTTAGATTAGCATATTTCCAACTTGAAAGTCGAAAAACAAAGTTATTAATAAAATTATTTTCTTGAAATCAACGTGGAAATCCAGTATCGCCATTACCGCCCTAATTCCGGTCAATGGATAGACCTAGATACTTCTTCGTAATATCCTGTTAGATTAGCAGTAAAATCCTTTTTTTGAAATCGGCAGTGAAGTGTCTCAAAATCGTCATTAAAAGCTCAGAAATCGGCACTGAAGTAGCCCATTATTGTACGATTTTTTTAATAAGTAAGCCTTGGCTAGATGTCAGACGCGGAGCCATCGCCCGTCAAAAGTGACCAAATATTCAAAATCCGGCCGATAAAGGCCCATTTAACTTTTCGTACACATTGCGAAATTGTTACCTATAGCAGCGCAATTTTTGAGGATAAATATTTTAGTAGGTTTGAATATCAATAGATTTGTTATGGAGGCTGCACAACAAGGAGCAGTTTGGTTTTTCTGTTCGAAGGCGCCGTGTCTTATCATACTTGACCTAGGTAGAGTGATCGTCAAAGTCAAGCAACGCCGCGCGCAGTTGTTTCCTGGACGGGCAATCCCGCATGATTATTTCCTCGCCTAATAAAAACATTGTTTTCCGATGCCAGAGGCCTCGGCAACTAAATTCCACATGAATCACAAAAAGTTGAACTTCAGTGCCTTGGTACATAAATAACTATTCTTTAAATCAATTTTGAAACCCCGTATTACCATTACCGCCATAACTCCGGTCAATGGCTAGACCTATACTTTTTCGTAACACCCAGATAGATTAAAAAAACAAAGTTGTTAATAAAATTATTTTCTTGAAATCAACGTTGAAATCCAGTATTGCCATTACCGCCCTAATTCCGGTCAATGGATAGACCTAGATATTAATCTGCATTGATGGATTGATGTATACTTTTTCATTGCAAACAACTTTCTCTTATATAATTTTCCTCTACAACGCTAAATAAGGGTAGGTACTTTTCGGGGCTACATAAAAATGACTACATTTTGCCAGCTGCTATGTACAAGCAGTTGCCAGGGGAACCGCTGCCCGAGAGAGGGGGCTAGGCAGCCGCCCTGCGGCTAGGCAGCCGCCCTGCGGCTAGCCAGCCGCAGGCCATCGCCCAGTTGCTATAGAAATCCCTGTTAGAAAACCAAGAAAGAAGTATTCTCCTAAGCACCGAAGTAAGTTTGGACTGGCCAAGAAGTAAAATATTTGTGTTTTGAATCTTTTGTGTCTGAATGGCCTTTTTATTTTGAATTTTGAAATTATGTTGAAAACTGTGAGAGAAATTGAATTTATTGTGCATTTTAACAAATTAGAAATAATTTCATAACGTTTATAAACCATGAATGATTTTTGGGAATTTATTTCGAACCATATTATTCTACTGTAGATGTCAGTTTTATTTTATCAAACAAAAATAATTTTGTAACTTTTATTGGAAATTTCAAAAGGTTTTGGGGAATTATTTAGAGTAAAATCATTTTGTTGTTGAATTCAGAATTTTGTTTTAAATTGAACTCTTTTATGCCAGAAAATTCACGTTATTTTCTAAATACATTTTATACCACTCTTCTACTAGGTAATTAAGCAAGGTTATACAGAGTCGTCAATTAATTTTATTCTATTTGGGAATCTTTTGCAATTTTTGTACTTTTAATCTGAAGGTTTGTTGTTATTTCGACACATTGTCTTGTGTCCTTGTTAAACAGTGTACCTTTTGAAACGTTTGGATTTTGTTACTTAGAAAGGGATCAAATTTCGGATATCTTGAGTGTAGCGTTGTGCGAAATCATAGATTTTTAAAATATACATTAATAATTATTGCGCAGGTTTTTAAACTTTCTCTTAAACTGTATTTCGTTAACTCAATGTACTGTTTCGTATTTAATCTTAATACACATATTAAACTATCCCAGTGTTTCCGTTATACACCCTTAGGCCCACACTAAAAGTAAGTAACTTGTGGCTCACCCCTTTAAATACTGCTCGCCAACTACCATCATACTTATAAGGGGTGAGGTACCACAACAACTAATTTTTTGGAAATAAGTAGGCAACAATTCCATCTACCTTTGGTAGATGGTAATTTCGTTCTGGTCGGTTAAAAATTAAAGAAGTTATAAGGTAGTTTCACTCTTAAGTGAGACATTCTGTATATAAGAGGAGTAGCAAAAACTTGTCGGTTATCATTTGTGACTTCCGGTTTGACCGGAAGTGAATATCCCTTGGTCAAATCTTTCAGACACTATATATTTTGGGTTTTTAGCTTTCTTTCCTTTTCCCAATTCCAATGATATATAGTTTTATGCAGTGTGTCCATGGATTGAGTTCACATAGAGTGTAAATAACAAAAAAAAATCGAGTTGAAATTTGAGCTTCTGGGGATTAGCCCTGCTTATGGTTTGAAACTAATTTGTGACATAATTTTTCTTTCAAAAAAATCACGTATGCCTTGGAAGTTTTGAAAAAACTAATTTTCCTCATCAGTAAAGTGCCCTTTTTGTATGTTTTACGACAAAATATTATTAAGGAAACTTGTTCAGAATGACAAACTGAGTAGGTTTTCGAAATTTCGTCATCTTAACCTAAAATGCACCTCAAGTAATTAATTTAATTGTATGAAATTGTTTTAAATTAAAAAAACTAGATAAATAAAGAAAAAAACAGAAGGAAGATATAAGAAAAAATCGATAAAGGGGTAAAGATGAAAAGGGTAAGTATATATTGCTATTTAAACTATTACACTTTAATTATTAATGATTTATACAACAGCTATTATATTGTTGCACAACCGTTATTAAAGTGTCGCACAACAGTAGTGAACGCCTATGGCTATTAGTATTTCCCTGTTGTCTAACATTATTAATTTTATTTTAGTAACTATTCAACAGAATAACTGCTACAAGAAATAAAAATAATAACTGCTACTAAGGAACTCTAAGCTGTAAACAAAAAATATAATTACCACTACTCGCCCGTTTACTACTTACCTGCTGTAACTAACTATGCAATTGAAGTTCAAGAAAACGTTTTTGCCTACGGCAATTAAACTGTTTACCTGTCCCATATGGTACACAACTTTTTAATAGAGACTATTAAAGTTTTAATAGTAACAACTCAAGTTTTCTCTCGGTATAGTTAATGTAAAAATCTGTTAAAAAAATATAATAATATTCAAAGTCAATGTCAAAAATATTATGTATAGGCACAGATTAAAGGAGCCATAGATACTCAAAAGCATTGTTGAAACCGTCCGCTACACCAATTTTCAAACTTTGATTTTGGAGCGAAAACAAATTAAAACTGATAAATAATTATTATTGTAATGTTTACAATACTTAGGACTCAATACTAAGTTGAAGTATAGATATTTTAATTTAGTTATTACTTTTTATATAAAATTTCATGCAAAATATTTGGTGTAGCGTACGGAAATAGCGACACTTGTTTTGAGAGTCTATGGTATAGGTAAAGGTACAAGTAATAACAAGTGTTAGATGAGAAATGAAAAATTATTTGTTAAGAACGTTGAAATAAGCTAATTAAGATTTTCTATACTATCTACTCTTTGGTTAACACTTTCTTTTAATTGCAATCATTTCTTGCAATGTTTATTGCAATTGATTTGAGTACCTAAAGCTTTCATTAAAATTAAATTTGTTATTAATCCCTCGACGTTCAACAAAGTCAGTAAGATTAATAATGTTGAGTTTCTTACAGTCTCTGTTATGTTCTGTTTATTTAGTTTTTAAATATCTCTATAAAAAAACATATTATTATGATTTTAATTCAAGGGTTATTTTATGGTTATTATGATTTTAATTCAAGGGGAACTAAATATTATAAATTTGTTTTTAGATCGTAGGCAGTGGTCTAAGTTTTCAGAAAGTCGTGAAACATAATATGATATTTTAATAAAACGTTTTATTGGAATTATCACTAATCTTGTTTTATTAGGAATGTAATCTTAAAAAAGTAGATGTTTTGTGCCTATAGAGCTATAATCAGGTAACTATTATTTTTTATTAAAAATAAATATTTAAGTAATTTATAGGGAAGCGTAGAGAAGAGCTACAAATTTTTTTTTAATTCCGACTTTAAGCCGGAAATGCCTAGTGTAAATCGGAATTAGCGTTAATTCCGACGTTAAAGTCGGAAATAGTGTAATTCCGACTTTAAAATAGTGTAATTCCGACTTTAAAGTCGGAATTAAGGCAGTAATGGTAATAAGGGATTTCAAAGGTGATTTAAAGAAAAGAATTTTATTAATAACTGTGGTTTTTCGACTTTAAAGTCGGAAATAGGCTAATCTAACAGGGTGTTAGGAAAAAGTATAGGTCTAACCATTGACCGGAATTAAGGCGGTAATGGTAATACGGGGTTTCAAAGTTGATTTAAAGAAAATAATTTTATTAATAACAGTTGTGTTTCGACTTTAAAGTCGGAAAAGGGTAATCTAACAGGATATTACAAAAAAGCGTATATCTAGTTCTATCCATTGACCGGAATTAGGGCGGCAATGGATTTCAACATTGATTTCAAGAAAATAATTTTAGTAATAACTTTGTTTTTCGACTTTAAAGTCGGAAATAGGCTAATCTAACAGGATGTTACGACGGAGTATATCTAGATTGCAGAATCATGGCTTTCTATATAAAAAATCCTATTTGTTGACTAAATTCTGCCGGTCCCATTATGTATTTATAGCAAGTGCCAGAAAACCACATTTATTCTTATATTAGTATTTTTAGTTTATATTCATTTTTATTAGATTGTATATTGTATTATATTTTAGAGCCCTGGTGATGGTGAAGATTTTATATTAATACAAACGTTGGCGGTTGGCGAAGAAAAAATAACGTTGTACTTTTGATTTTGACCCTTCTCTCAACTAAACTAACTAATTTAAAAAATGTTGCATTATTTTCATATTTTGGTAACATTTTGGGTAAAATACCTGAGCATAAATAAAAGTACAAATTTCTGGCAACAAATTAAATGAATGGTCTTATCACTTTTATCACCGACGTGAATCCATAAATCTGATTAATTACTTTTGTTGTTTTACTACCTATCTCTGATGCTAACCTCACCAAAACCCACTTATACTTGATTGACCAATTAGTATTTTTAGCTTTGTATGATAGGGCTGATCACTTGTTGGCATTACTGTCACATGTTCAATAGCATAATAATTATTCCAACTTCTGTTTTGTCTTGACCTCTCAGTATACAGCAAGTTGTCAATTGGACTGAAGATACCCCAAAAATATTGAAGCTCCATCTATCTAATATTCAGGGTGTTTCAGAAATGAACAAACACCTATGATCAATAGAATATCGAAAAATAGTGCCCGTTTGTTGTATAAACTTATTTTGTTCGTAGGTGTCAAATATTGGCATTTTCGGGCGAAACCTATGATAGAAAAGAAGGACTTTTGCATGGTGTGTTGTGATTGGCCCGTGAGCGTCCGCAAACGTACTTTTAATATGACTTTAGAAAAAATATTCGTAATATTTGTGGTTGCCATGAGATCTAGTTACCCACAGAAACAATTGTGCAATGATAGGGTTAGGACGTTAATAATGATATTCCCAAAGACATTTTTCACATTTCTGGATTAGCTATTCAACATTCGATTACTTGCATGCAAACCACTTTATAATCAAATTTTTTACGCCTACTAAGTATGTCTACTTTAATTTAACGTCATAATCGATTATTTATTTCCATGGATAACTAGATCTTATGCCAGTCACAAATTTTACCAATAATTTTTCTCAAATGTTTATAGTAAATACAGAAAAAACTGGCAAGTGTGACACAATAAAATTAAATGGGATATTTCGCTTTATAAAAAAAACGTCATTATTATTTTTTCAGATAATTTAATTTTTGGTCCAAGAGAGCTCAAATTTAGTCATATCGAATATTTCATGACAGTTCTTGCAAACAATTTCTATGATAAACATTTTTGTGTACCTCTAGAAATAAATTGATGTGTTTAATAATATGTTTTCAATATATGTTTTCAATAATTCCAGACCAACATTTTGAGATGGCCCAGAGAAAAATACCCTGTAAATTTTTGTATTTAATCTTTGTACACCAACAGTTTGATTGATCCTGTTGACCATTCAACTGTTTTGAAGGGATTCCATGTCACACTTGACTCGCCAGATGCCTTTTCCTATTTTGCTCAAATTTGACACACTGCACAATGGAACTCCCTGTATTTTTTGGTTCAAATTTGGTATAATGTGGGTTTTGATATGGCCTGATTCACGCTGTTGTCAAAGATTTTAAATAAGAAAATTGCTAAATGGTTTTTGTGAAAATCGAGGGTAGGTATAAAAAATCGTATCCGGCCCTGGATTTTATTCATTTTGAGAATGGTAGGAAGGTCAAGAGAAACGGGTTTTGAAGGTTTTTCAAACAAAAAAAAATCGGGCGATTATTTCACAATAAAAATATTATGTATTTGTATATGTTTAAAAGTAGACACCCTGTATATATTTTTTATATGTTTTGAAATGTTTTGGCGCACATTTTACTTGGAACTACAATTTAAAATTGTCTATTGCGATTTGTTCTTATATGACGCGGTTTTATGGAAAATTGTTTTTATAAATAAATCAACTGATTAGAAAATCTCCTATTGGCTGACTACATAGAACTCTAACACAACAACTTCAAACTATTATATTGTTTTCACTATCTTATAATTTATAATAAATTTATAAATAAGTAGATAAAAGTATGAACATTAGGTATCTTACAGACAGTGGCGGTGCTTGAGTACCTAGGGCCCGTAAGCAAAAATTAAAAAGTTCCCCACTCCTCTTCAAAGATAATATGAACATTAGGAGGCATTCCAAAATTGTATAAAAAAAACTTCTACCATAACGATAAACCAGTTTCTTATTTAATAAAAAATGTACATATTCCAAACAATATAAAATAAAAAATCATCTCCAATATCACAAGAAAATAAATAAACTTAAAATAAACTAAGTAGGTAATACAATATATTAAATGAACCAGTCCTTTTATTTAAAAAAAAAGATAAAATATTCCATAGCAAACAAAATAAAAAACTCCAATATCACAGAAAAAGCTACGTCAACTTAAAATAAATCTACTTAAGTAATAAAATAAAATAAAATTTTCAATTCAGATAATATTAAAGGAACTAAATTCACTGAACGAAAAAATGTTGACCGACGACTAAAATAACCCGTACGGTGTACGGGTGTTGGCCGTCGGCCCGTTGGGTCTGCACCGTCATCACGTCTGACGGGGGCCACGGCCCCCTTTTGGCCAAGGCCACTAAGCAATGCTTATATTTGCTTATGCATAGCTCCGCCACTGCTTACAGAAGTAATTATCTTAAACATCTACGTGAGTACAAAGTACAACGTCCTGTCCCCGAGATAAGAAAACTTTTGCCCAAATTTCCTTATTTATTTATATAGGGTGTTCTAAATTATGGTGTCAACGTATCGTCACAGGTAGAAAATGTCATTTTGGCCAAAAAGTTTTCTATAAACATGGGTCCGAAAATACATGACAAGAAAGTTACAGGGTGATAAATGTATAGTTTGAAAAACATCTTTATCGCAATAATCGGCAATAACTTCTACAGAAGTGATGCAATTTAAATGAAACTGAAACTTGGTGCAGATCTTTAGTAACTGAAATGCAACAATTTTGTGTAAAAACAATTTATGCCCATTGACCAGAGGCGAAGGGAAGGGGTAGCAAAATGGGTTTTATACTCATAATTTTTTTGAGGTTATCTTTTTGGTCTCGCAGGTTCATCATTTTAGTGCATCTTTTTATTTTGCAACAAAAGGGTAATCTTATTTCATAACGATAAAATCAACCGTTTGTGTTGAAATCCACAAAATGAGCCCCAAAACACTGTTAACTCCAAAATTCGAAAAATAAAATTTTCAACTACCGCTTTTAAATTTTGCAAAATAAATTGTACCATTTAAAGTGACAAAAAAATTCCCTATGGACTATGTATCAAAAATTTTTCGCTTTCAAAATGGAACGGATTGAACTCGACAAAATTTTGAAATCCGCATGTTTCAGGAAAACCAGTGATGTTTTACTCAATATCCATTAGGCATCTTTAAAACATTTAAATGCGGTGGGCGATAATTTTGTTTTTCGAAGTTTGGAATTAACGGGTGTCAGCTGATGCAGTGAAAGGTGTGGCGCGGAGCCGATTCGGACGTCCTTTAATAGGGTTGTTGCCCATGAGCTCGGGCGGCCGTACGCCAAATTGGGCTTTAAATATCGAAAATTGCGTCTTGTAGACGAGAGTATAGGTACACGTATTACTACACAGGAGTAAAGACCAAAACAAGCACCTATGGTCCGGTAGGCGCTTGTTAACCAGTCATTCATTATAGAAAATGTTAGTTCATCTACGTTCTACGTGATAACACAGAGCTTTCTCATCGCCAACAATAGGTACCTACTCCCATTTAGTGACACTCCAACACGAACGTGTTAGTATTTCTTAAAATATTAAAGATGTGGACTTTGGGATACCATCTAAAGTTTTTTTTCTTTCATTTTTATAAACGATACGCCACTAATCAAGACTATTTGTGTGGTACATTCAACGACGTCAAAACCTATAGACGTGGTGCCCCATTGTTAAAATGCCCTTTATTTTGACTCCAAGATTAAATATATCCATACTACTCTAAAAACATATGCTACAAACAAAGATAGAAAGTCAACCATCAACCAACTATACACCCGGTGATTCCCGGTTATAGTTCCTCCAGAATCACACTTAGATATCGCATGTTTTTTTCTTGTTTGGGGGCGCCGGAAGCATCGGAACCTCACCTGAAGACTCGGGGCGTTGGGAACGTCAACGCTCGGGGGATGGTCTAACGACGCCAGCCTCCGAGCCCAGAGTCGAAATAAGTTCGCTACGGCTCGACAAAAAGGGGCAATTTCTGACAATTTCGCGACATTTTCGGAATAATTTAATGGAGCGCTTAGTCAAGCGTTTATCAAAACAAACCTGTGTATAGGTTCTGACGTCATTGGGTACATTAAAGAAAAATTTTTGTGGAAAACACAGATAACATTCAGTTATAACACAGTGTGTCCCATTTCACACCGGAACACCCCCATAAAATTTCTATTTGTCATCTGATTTTCAGCGAGTTTTTTTAACGATAGGTCATCAAAAACTGTATTTTAGGGCAAAACGGCACATTTTATTTTAAAAAACTAAGGCCTACGATATATTTTTGGGGACAAATCATATTAGCCATCTTTTTTATAAAAATTCTGACTACGCTACTAGATTGGGGATCCCTTAAAACAGGTATGCAATTTTCTGAGATATACTTGCTGCATACGATACGCGACTGAATTTTAGATGCCAACGCCCCGACGGGACTATGCGAACTAATATATGGGCCATCGTCACCATGGGAACGGTGCTAGCCTTATGTCTACATTGCGTTGTTCTTTGTTGTTGTTCATTGTTGGCATGGCCCATAGACTAGTTTAGCATTGAGCCTATAGAGGGCGTATTTCTTATATTCAATGGCGTATAAAGGCAACTATTCGCATTTTTTACTTGACCTGTCTTTTAACTGTCGAACTTTTTGCCTATGCACACTGCTTGCGTTTCATAATCCCGGTGTAATTTAAATAGTAACTTTTTACACACAACCGAAATTAGGTGCAAGAAGTTATCATACTTGTCAAACATTGTCAATGCGGTTTTTGAAAATTGAAGTTTCGTTAAATATACAGTGTGATCCACTTAAAATCAGAACACCCCCATTGTCATCCGATTAGGAACGGTATTTTTTAAGGATAGAGCGATTTTTTTATAAAAATTCTGACTACCCACTGGATTGGGCATCCCTTAAAATGGGTTTGTAGATACCAAATTTTGTTAAAAAATTACATAAATACAAAAAACCTAAAAGTAAAAATGAAATTTTTATTTTGATAACTTTTTCATACCTCAAATTTTTACATTAGGGTTTTTGTATTTAGGTATAAGTTTGGACATTAGGTACTATTATTTGTAATAAAGTAAGTAAGTTAGAGTTTTAATTATTTTTAATCCACACGCAACTTCATTTAAGCGATTAGGCAGGTAAAATAGGTTATTATATGTCGATTTCCATTAGTTTCTAGAATGTGTATTGTTTGATATTTTTTAACAAATTTGGTACAAACCCGTTTTAAGGGATGCCCAGCCCAAAAAATATATCATAGTAGGCTTTCATTTTTTTAAATGAAATGTGCCAATTTGCCCTAAAGTACAGTTTTTGATGCCCTATCGTTAAAAAACCTAGATCAAAATCGGGTGATAAATACAAATTTTATGAGGGTTTTCCGGTTTGAAGTGGGTCACACTGTATTTATTTATAGTTAATTTTGATCTCTAAAGGTTGGTGCATATGACTTCTATTTCTTTAAATTAAGGAAATTATTGCTAAATTTAAGTTATATCTGGCATCCTACCTTACGAAGTATTCACAAACTATAATATTCACTTCAGTACCTATAGTTGGAAGAAACTTTGGACCAGGCAAGGCGCAAGTAAATGATGAATAAGTAATGTAACGATCCAACCTCCGGAACCCTAAGGTGCCGAAGAAATGAAGCTTTAATTGGCAAATGATCGTCTAGTTTAATTGGTTGGGACCTTGTTTTACGTTGTATTTTGTTTATTTGCAACCGTATTAATTTTAAAGTCGGCAGTTCGGAATTTTTTTTAAATAAGGCAAAGGTTTGTTGGTTGCATAATTGTTGGTGTCTTTTATTAATTACGTTACGGCGTCGATGGAGGAGGTTACGGTTAGGACCCGACTTCGTACTGCATGGTAGGGTAGGGCCCGGGCCCGGTAGGGCATGGGCCCGGAAACGGCGAGGAAAACCTAATAAAACCCTGCCGTACTCCCAACAAAAGCCTATACAAGGCAGTGCGTACACAATTTACACTCCTTCGCCCTGGGAAGGAGTGTATTGATTCACCACAATGCACATGTAGGTAAGCGCCGGAACGCCCGAGACGTACCTACACTGGCGAACACACCGCCGTGCGCCGATTGGTACAGGCAGTGCCTGAAGGTGAGGACACAGTAAACAATATCCAGTAGGAAAAGTCGACGCCATTACTGGTAGAATGCTTTTATCGCGCAGACCAGAATCACTAAAGAATGGAATGCCAAGAATGCATCAGGGATGTACTCAAATATATTGGGAATTCCACCAGATTTGGGATTTCCCAGAATTGTTTACGTGTACTCTGCCATCAGTGCACCCACAGGTATAAACAATTATTCCTTCAACTGTGCACAGACGTTATAACAATATCCAAACCATTAATGTAAGAAAATAATTTAATCCCGGTCCTGTGTCCCATCGATTTTTATAGGGCGTGGTCTAAAATAAAGAAGTAACGTGACTTCAAAGTGAGATTCTATTGGAGAATGAGTTTGTATAAAAAACGAAAGTCACTACCGCCGAGAACAAAGGGGCCGATAGGAAGATTTACATATTCCCTAAACTGTGGTGAGGATATCCAGCTGTGTCCAGGGACCAGGGTTCTCTCTCTTCCGGTAACGACGTACGGCGGGGATTCAGGTGTGTGTGTGTAAGTATAGGAAGAATCGCGGCCGGTGTTCCCAGGTCGCGGAAACCTTTGGTGCCCTCTCTCGGGGACCAGCTGTTATAACCGGGAACACCTTACTGATTCATGTGTGTGCAGGTAGGGGAACGAAACTTGTCCAATCGTGGACCGGGTTTGACATCCCTCGGAGGAATGCTTTAGCTCAGGTAAAAAAAAACAACTTCCTAATGTCGGTGGGTATTTTCTCGGCGAGAGCAATACTTACAGCGGAGAACAGCTAAATTTAGGTCGCCTGCATTTGAATATATAGTACACATACGCAAAAGAGCGTCTAAGAATGAATAGTTATATTGTTTAGCCTGCAGGCTATTGTATTTACATTAACATTGATATGGTACACGCGAACATGGGTTCCCTGAAGTTGGCAAGGCCTGTGTGTACAACACACGGTACGTGCGCAGAACTAAATATGTAAATCAAAGTTGAGTGGGTGATGGCGGAATCCAGACCCCGTCGGTATTGAATTAAAAATAAGAGTAAGCTTATCTCGACAATATTCTGCCGTTTAATCGACAGTTCGCTACTTGGCGAACTGTTTTCAGTACCACATTGGCTTCGGAAAAAGTAATGTTTTCGGTAAGAATAAACTAGACAAAACCACACGTACGCCGTCTACGCCGATAGATGTTACTTGGATTCGGGAAATAATTAGAGGGCATTTCTAATCGAGTAAGTATCTGGTTAAAAATATAATAGAACATATTATAAAACGGATTGCACGACAGATGTGTTTTCAGTGGCACATGGCGGCCAAAGAAGAAATGCAAATGATTTGTTTACTCGATAAGACCCACACTCCCGACACTTAAAAAATATATATTTTCCTCAAAAAACCCTTTTTATAACAGGCTATTCGACCATGCCATGTATATATTAAATACAACGGGAATAAATTGAAGAAGCCGTGAATAAATTAGAGATGCCGTGAATGAATTGGGGAAGCCGTGAAAATAAAAGAGAAGCCGGGCAATTCAAAGATGCCGTGGAAATAAAAGATGCCGTGAAAATAAAAGATGACGCGAATAATTAAAGATGCCGCGAATAATTTAGAAAAGGCGTGAATAAATTAGAGAAACCGAGAAAATCAAAGAAGCCGTGAATAAATTAAAGATGCCGTGACCAGAGAAGCTCCCACGCGACTTGATACACGCTGATTATTTATAGCGTTCCACCAAGGCAAAGTTTACAGAATATTTTATTCCGTAAACTTTGACTAAGGCCCATACGTCTTTTAAGAAAAATTAGTGAAAACAGAACAGAGCCATAGTCAGTTTTTGTTATATCCACTGCAATATATTATTTAGTATATAACCTGCATACCTACCGACATTATGATAAATGATAATACATGCAAAATAGGTATGTCCACGCAAAGTGTGGCACCATCCCTATATTTATCTTTTTAATTTTTTCTTATAGGTACCTACCTACGTTACCCACAGTGTTTTTTTGTGATACAAAAAATTAAAAAGTTATAAGGGTAGTGGGACACTCTCGTGGACACCGTGTACATTCACAAATTGTAATTGTTGTCAAAACAGCCAACTTGAGAAATGATCAGATATCGCATGGAGAAATTCCATTTTTTTCCATTCATATAAATAGTTAGAATAGATTAGAATTTAATTATTTATCTATAATAAGTTTCGGTACTCGAAATCTGGTCTTTGATCTGATTGAAAACTGATATAAAAACGATTCAGTAATCTCGTTGGCTACAGTGTCGTTTTTTCTTTCGGCAAAAATGTTGCTGTGGCTTCTGCTTGGAGCAGTTGCACTAGTGGGAGCGACCCGTAAGTGACAATAATTAGGGAGAAACGCATTTTTTTTCTAAAATTATATTTACATTATGTAACTATACTTACTTTAATATTTTTTGCAACGTAAATTGACAGGTGGTACCTTCATATTTAAGCTCAAGATTCGGACGATCCGGTTTGTTTGTTTTTGTATGGTAGTGTGTTTTATGCTTTAACGTAATAATTGTTCCCAATCCAGCCAATGATTAGTAATAAAAATTAAAACATCTTATACAACATTCAAATTAATCTAATATAAATACATACTGGGTGGGTGGTTAGGTACCTACCAATTATCGTTACAAGATTTTTCGTATCTACTACTGTTTCATTGCACATTTGATTTTTCCATTCACTTCAGCGATTTTATTAGCGATTTTATTAACTTTTTATATATTTTTGCTATACAGGTTTGTGATCTTGATTTTAACATTGTTCTTTTGGCATTTTTTTCTGTGGTACTGTGTGAGAACAATATGTTTTGAATATCTCCTTTAGGATATAATCGGATACACACGTATCTTGATCGTGTCAAAATAAAGTTTTTTGAAAACTATTTTTAATTCCTAACAACATTTTCTAATAAATTTTTAGTCCAATAAAGATGTCAGTTTTGCAAAAAAAAATCCAAACAGGATGATTTTTTTCAGGGTTGCTTGGGGTCTGCGTCCTGAGTGTCCAACCAAAAGATCACACTCGAACTCCTGGTACCTACGAATGCTTTCCGAAACAATATGGGTTGTTTCCTAAACATTTTTTAGAGCAAAATGACCCTAATAAAAGTTGTAGGGAATCAAAGTATGAACAAGGTTTTCTCGTATTTTTTTTTTTGTATCTCTAATACGTAGTACCGAGTTGCAGCGCATTATTTATATGACAAAAAGTCCTCGCACTGCAGGGGTGGTCTTTAAACATTTTTTTACAAAAAATTACCTTAATAAAAATTTTCGACGATGAACTTCTGGTGAATTTTTTCTAATAAATATTTTTGTGTCTCTAATACTCGATGATTTACAGGGCATTATGTGACAAAAATTAATTCAAAAATATACATAATACCCTGTAATTCACTAAGTATTGGAGACACAAAAAAGTTTAGAAGAAAAAGTTAACCAGAAGTTCATCCTATAAAACTTTTATTAAGGTCATTTTTTGTAAAAAAAAATGTTTACAAGTCCACCCCTGCAGCGTGCGGAATTTTTGTCATATAAGTAATGCGCTGTTACTCGTTAAGTATTAGAGATACAAAAACAATTTATGAGAAAAAATGTTTCATACTTTTATCCCCTACAACTTTTATTATGGTCATTTCGCTCTAAAAAAATGTTTAGAAAACCACCCATACCGTTTAGGAAACCACCCTAAATCTCAATTCATACCAGGAGCACAGATTTTTGGTTAATCAATCAGGAGTTCGAGTGTGATCTTTTATGGTTGCCGGTTGGACACTCAAGCAATCCTGAAAAAATAATCCTGTTTGGAATTTTTTATTTGCGGCACCTATAATAAGCCGAGCACATTTTTATTGGACTATTTGCGATAAGATATCTTATTATTACAGTTAATAAGAATCAGTCGTAACAAAATCTTACTTGTAAGGGGATTTTATAATTATTAGATTCAAGTATTTTCCAGTAAAATCTACACTTATAGTGGGATTTATAGTATGCAATTGTTTTTGTTTTCGTAAACAGCTGTAGATTTTTTTTGAGAAATGTATTTTATCACAGAGCTAGCTTCGCTAGCTATATAGGTCTGTGATTTTACTCCTACCCACATACAGTGTGACCCATTTGTTTTGGGGTCAGTCTGTAAAAAGTGTATCAATCGTGCGATTTGGCTGATTTTTTTTTTAAATTGTAGAGCTCGATGAACTGCACATTTTGAACAAAAATTGCCTGGTTCGCATAAAATCCAAAGCCTACTATGACCGTTTTTATGAGCAAAATTTTAAGAAACCATATTAGCGTTTTTTTTTGAAAAAATCTGTGTGCGCCAATGGATTGAGCACCCCTCGAAATGGGTATGTACAAAATTTCATCAAAATATTTCAAGTAATAACGATTTTGTAGAAAAATTAAAAATGCAGCCAAGGTACGTCTTTATTTTCAAAAATTCAAAGTTGGCCATGGAAAATAATTGAATTGTAATAATACAACCTTATGCTTATAAACACAAAACATAAAAACAATTAAAATTATAAAATTTTTGTAACTTCTACCAAGCCTCCATTTTCTACAATGCATTTGTCGTTCCTCTTGCGTACATTCAAAATTACATTTCGTATTTGCTGTGGAGTAATTTCCTCACAACTACGGTTTATCCTAGCTTGCAGTTCTTGTAAATTATGGGGTCTTGACTTATAAACATTTTGCTTAAGTGTACCCCAAAGAAAAAAATCTAAAGGAGTTAAGTCCGGAGATCTCGGTGGCCACTCACAGAAAGGACTATTTCGCCCTATCCAACAGTTTTCAAAATTATTATCTAGCCAGTTTCTGATTAAACGAGCATTATGAATAGGACTGCCATCTAACTGTAACTTTAAATTTAAACGGTATCTTAATGGTAACTCATCTAAAGCATTTCTAAATTTAATTTCTAGAAAATTCAAGAAGCCAGCCGCATTCAAATTCCCTTCAAAGAAAAATGGGCCAATTATTCTGTCGCGTAGTATTCCACACCAAACGTTAATTTTTTGTGAATATTGTCTCCTTGCATTTATTATAAACTCTGGATTTTCAGCTGACCAGTGACGGCAGTTTTGACTTGATACTACACCATTTGTAGTAAACGTGGCTTCGTCGGTGAATAAAATTTCATTTAAAAAGTTGCCATTATGGAGATATTCACCTTGCAGCCAATAGCTAATTCTAATCTTCTCTCCTCATCTCCTGGTTCCAGGGTGTGCAAAAATTTTGGCTTAAACGGTTTTATTTTGTTTTGTCTCAAACATCTCCTTATACTCTCTCTGGGTATATGAAGGTCTAAACTAGCCGTTCGAACACTATTTCGAGGATTGTCACTAAAGTATTGCAGAATTTGATTGTTATTTTCAACAAGTCCACGGCGTCCATTTTGCCTAGTTTTTAATAAATTTTTAGAAATCGATCCAGTTTCATCAAAAATATTGTTTATACGTTGTACAGTACTTCGACTCACTGATCTACCTGGGTGTCTATTGTTAAATTCGGCCGCAGCTTCTGCTGCCGAGCGCTCGTTGTCGCCCACGAGTCGAACAATTTCTATTTTGTCTCTTATGCTTAAATATTCCATAATTATGATAATTAATTGTATTGAGCACAAACAATTTCTGAACTCAATTTAGACAGTTTGACACTTAATAAAAGTAAACAATTCAATTATTTTCCATGGCCAACTTTGAATTTTTGAAAATAAAGACGTACCTTGGCTGCATTTTTAATTTTTCTACAAAATCGTTATTACTTGAAATATTTTGATGAAATTTTGTACATACCCATTTCGAGGGGTGCTCAATCCATTGGCGCACACAGATTTTTTCAAAAAAAAAACGCTAATATGGTTTCTTAAAATTTTGCTCATAAAAACGGTCATAGTAGGCTTTGGATTTTATGCGAACCAGGCAATTTTTGTTCAAAATGTGCAGTTCATCGAGCTCTACAATTTAAAAAAAAAATCAGCCAAATCGCACGATTGATACACTTTTTACAGACTGACCCCAAAACAAATGGGTCACACTGTATATTTGATTATAATAAGCGTGAAAACTGGTGAAAAAATAATTCAGGACTTCGGGCGCCGCAAGGCATTCAATTATTTTCACCAGAAATGTACCTACCTTTTTTATTATTCACATGATGCAATGTTAGATAAAGAAAAATATGTACTTCATTTATAGCTAGGTAACTAGTATACCTATGTATCTTTATTTTTATGAATTATAGCCCAGTTTTATTTTTTTTATTTATTGCAAAAGTTAAAAAGCGGGGCCAAATAAAAATAATAAGAATGATAAAAAATTAAATTAGGAATATGAAAATAGTTCCTACAAAGATTAAATCTATTTAATTGTCTACAATTTGATTTTTTTGTAAACTTTTTATCTTCAATATTAACGGAGTTATGACTTGTTGTTGGTAACCATGCACCATCGTTATCGCGAATGCAACGCGGTGCATGGTACCTACTTTGGCTAGCCGAATTTACTTTTGAAAATAAAGTTCTTACCATTGCGCATCAACAATAGTTTTATGTCAGTTTTATGCATAAGCAAAATATAAAAATCAAAATAAGCCCAAAGAAAAAGTTTTTTTTTAATGACTGTCCGTTTATCCATCGAAACGATTTGTTTGATATATGTACGATTTGTTTAGAAATAAATAAATAAAATACTTCTAAGACGCATGCTGTATATTTGCAGTCAATACCATGGCAATTCTAGCACATAGAACTGCAACGTCCCGTTTCGGAGCACACACATCTTTTTTGACAGCCATCTCGACATTTGCAAAATAATAAATTAACAACCTAAACGTTAACAACGAAAGATTCAGGCTCTTTAATGTTGGAATCGCTAAACAAACACTAGAGAAATCTTTTGATTTAGCAGTGCTACCTCCTAACGAGAGATGCCTTAATGGACCAACATATATTAAGGTATATAAATTCTTATAAACATAGGAAAATATATGTATTAATACCAGAATCAATAAATTTTAGGACGTACCTACAAATTCAATTCTGGTTGGGAAATTCACTGTCAGCTGAAAAATTCGGATGGAAACCGTACAGGGGCCAAATGTTTCTTATTACCATGAAGCGATCTCTAGCACCTCAGGAAGTTCTTAATTTATTATTTTGCAAATGTCGAGATGGCTGCTAAAAAAGATGTGCGTGCTCCGAAACGGGACGTTGCAGTTCTATGTACTATACAATAATTGCCATGGAATTGACTGTAAATATACAGCATGCATTCCCGAAGAAAATTTTTCCGATGCATAATATTATTACACGCAAAATTATTGTTCTCATTTAAACTTATAGTAATAATTATTAGTAATTATTTATTGATTTCTAAACAAATCGTACATATATCAAACAAATCGTTTCGATGGATAAGCCGGCAGTCATTTTCAAAAAAAAACTTTTTCTTTGTGTTTATTTTAATTTTTATATTTTGCTTATGCATAAAAGTGACATAAAACTATTGTTGATATGCTTAATGGTAAGAACTTTATTTTCAAAAGTACGTTCGGCTATCCAAAGTACATTGCACCGCGTTGCATTCGCGATAACGATGGTGGATGGTTACCAACAATAAGTCATAACTCCGTTAATATTGAAGATAAAAAGTTCACAAAAAATCAAATTGTAGACCATTAAATAGATTAAATCTTTGTAGGAACTATTTTTCATATTGCTCTTTTTAATTGATTTTAAAATGCAATTAAACAGAATTTTCAAGCGGAAAATTATATTAAAGTTTTTGAATGGTTGTTGTGGCTTTATTTTTGATTTGTTCTAAATTTTCAGCATTACACTTTCTATAGTACTAAGAAATTGGAACAAAACAAGAAAAAGAAATTCCAAATCGGACTTAAGGTTACTGAGATATTTGGATCTAAAAAAGTGTGTTTGGCGGCCATTTTTCAAGATGGCCGCTTTAGCTCACATAGGATTTTTTGGGATTTTTATTTATTCATTCTACAATAAAAAAGGTATCGATTGCCGCTTAGAAATAAATGTCCCTAAAAACTTCACTCTTAAAATGGAATTTGACTGGCCTTCCTTTAAACCTACTTTATCAAAATTTAGGGAAATGCCATGGTTTAGTGAGTGCTTTCTTAGTTCTTTTTGTAGCAGGCTGTGGCATCAAAATATTACGCATTTTATGCACTCACAACTCTCACAAGCGCTACGCTACACATTCCTTGAGCTAGCCCGATTTATATTCTTTTAGAAAAAAATTGAAGATTTTGGAAGGCTCGGCAAGTTCGGTCAAATAAACTGCAGTTAAAGTTAACTGACAGAAACTCCTTGTCTTCCATGGCATACCTACGACAAATTTCAAAGATTTCCAATGTAGTGTACCTATTGTGACATTAATTAAATCGCTATAGCTGCACTTTATTTAACCCCACTTTCAACGTATTTTGCCAAGCCTTCCAAATTTCCATTTTTTTCTCAAAAAAAAAAATATAAATCAGGCTAACGCAACAGATATGTAGTGCTTGTGATAATATATCGATTGAACTATATATACAGGGATATATACTAGTTGGAATTGGGCCAACCAAAGGAATCTAAAAATCCCAAAATATATTGAAACAGTAATGCTCACTTCCGATAAAACCCGTAGTAGGAAATTAGTACCGACAATTTTTTTGTTACTCCCAGTGTAGGTACCTACTCATTACCTACTAACATGATAAATTTCGCCCCCAATTTTTTCGAAAAATAATTTATGGCTCTTTTCGAATAAGTATCATCTCTTATACCAGTGTGCATTTAAATTGGACTACCCTGTACCTCGGATCGAGCCAACAAGAAGAGAAACTTTCCTATTTTTGACTTTTTGCAAAAAAAATATTCTTCGTAAAAACTTTTGCTTTCAAAATAAAAAATAAGATTGGCATACCTATAGTGGTTTCTTAGCTGCTTTATAGTAACGGTGGCTTTAAGCTCACCGATGTTTGCGCATGTGGTGATATTTTGTGTTGAGCAAGACAAGACGTCGAGGCAAGGTGAGCCCTCAGTACGTGCGAGGCAGCAATATAGAGTTTCCATCGTTATTGCTCTGAAAAAAAATGCTATTTCCTCCTGAAGCTATTGCAAGTTTTTCTTTTATTGCGTTGACAATTATAAAGAGAAAAAATAAAGAACGCCGAAAGCACCGTTGGTGGGTAAAACAAATGTTCCGTAAACGGCTTCAATATGGTAATAGACAATATGGCTTATGAATCTGTTGAAGAGACTATAAGAAATTTTACTAGGATGACAACAACGGAATTTGAATATTTAGCCAACGTGATTAGTTCGATTAACTCAAGGCACTTGTCCTGATCCATGCGAGGCAGGGTAAAATAAATAAACACGTACACACTGCGCGTCCGACTAGCTTTGATCGTGACCAAAAACCGACTGAAATCGGCTCGAGGCTGCCGCGCAATATAGCGAGGCTGTTCTTCAGAATTGTAGAATGCTCATACAATTATTAAAAATATACGGAGGTACTTATATACAGAGTATACCTACCTACAAGGTGTTCAGATTTGATCCCGAACACCGTGTAAAATTGTGATGATCGGCAGGATTTTGATGTTTTTTTTTGTGTGTAGCTTTATTCAGCACCCCCTGAAATTGTCCCAATGTCCCAAATTTTATTCATTTACATCGCCGACTAACATTTCTACATGGCTTAAATATGGGAAAATCCCTTTTTTATTTTTAATTGAAAATCAGGAATGTTTTGAAAATATCTGAAAATTTGAGCAAACTTATTCAATACAGCTCAAAATGCATAAGGGCTCTTCCTGGAAACAAACAAAAAATCAGGAAAATCGTGCAGCGTGCGGATCAAATCTGAACACTTTGTACGCCCAGAAAACCGTTGAGTGGAACATTTTATTAGAGGAACAACAATTTTTTTCTGAAAATTTCAAGGGCAAAACTAACAATCATTTAATCTGCATTGTTGAATATGTTCTCATGCGTTTTTGAGAAACAATTCGACATACCTATTTCTTCTTATTGCAGCGTCTTGCCAGACGGAGGGCGGCCCACAGTATCTACCAAATGAGGCAGACTGCACTAAGTTCTACGAGTGCTCCAATGGAGTGCCCGTAGAGTTGGATTGCCCCGATGGACTGGAGTTCAATACCGCACTCGATGTCTGCGACCTGCCAGAAAATGCCAATTGCAATGCGACTAACCCTACCACACCCGCCATCGCAGACACCACCACCACTCCTAGTCCAAGTAAGGATAAAGCATAGTCCTAGATTGAAGGTATCCTACTACTTTAAACCACCTAATACAATGCCACTCGCCACTCATATGCCTAGTTAGATTCAACTGAGTACAAGCACAGAATAACTAACTAGTGAAATGTGTCAAAAGGAGCAACTCTAATAAGTAGCCTTTAGTTTGAAATAGAGCCAGCTTTAATAATAATTAATAATTAGAAGACATTACACATTTTGTTTTATTTTTATATAGTTTTGTACAATGCTTATAGAAAAACTTTCAAAACTGGAAGACGACTTGCACCCTAACTGGGGTTCTTCTTAAATAGGTCCATCCTCTTTAGATATAATTCAATCCACACATAATATGACGCCAATTTTTTTTCCAGATTGTTACAAATTATTTTCGTCGGGATACAATGTTGTCTTCGATTTTTAGTGATCCAGGCATAAACTAACAAATCTAAAATCCAAATATTTGAAGGCATTTTGAGCGTCGGTCTGAAATATTTTAATATTTCACTGAATAATTTAGGTTATAAAGGCTTTTTGTTGATTCGTATAACAGACTATACATAGGTAGCAATGTCCATACTTTTGACACTGGAGAAAATATGCAGTATTTAATTAAATATAGCGTCACTCAGCAGTTTATATGCACTTATTACACAATAGAAACACAATAAAATAAACCTAAACTTCAATTTTTACGATGAAATCCTCTAAGATACATCAAATTTTCGCAAAATGAGCACAAAAATATATGAGTAGTAACTATTGATAATGAGACTTTTTTAAAATATTTTTACGCATTTATACTATTTACTTGCGAAAGCCTTCAAAGTCCTCGAAGATTCCCAAAATACGTATGATAAAATTACATAACTTCAGTTAATAGTAAGCTGGATTATATTTTTAAAATTTATTAAAAATTTAACATACTTAATAAAATTAAATTTCAGCTCTGACGAAGGTAACTACTTTGTTGACCGAAAGCTTGGTTTATTATAGAAAGAAGTTATACTAATAAAGTGATAAATATGATTGGCTGAAGAACCGTTATTTCCAGAAATTTGAATATTTTACAGCCGCGTGATAGTAACCATTGTTATTAAAACACATATAGATATATACATAGTTATAAATAATAATTATTAAAAAGTTTTGATTACCTCACTGTTGAGACTTTGTATGTGTTCTTTATGTCTAGTTGGATAACTTCTGACATAAGAAAATTCTCGGTAGCGGGGCGTTTTTTTGGGACCCCTTCAAACTCATTGATTTGATACTAAAAAAATATTAACGACCTAAATATAGTCTTTTCTTTTATACATATACAAAGTCTCACGGGTAAGATAACCAAAAATTTTTATAGGCGTGGACGTGAGACCCAGGACTATATACCTAAAGTCTATCCAAGTTACAGAGGCAGTGGATCAAAACATTGGCCACCACGTGACCTATTCTCTTATTGGTCTGGCCGTCATAAAATGTCAAGTGTTTACGCGGCGAACAGAATGCAGGGCCGGCTCTTCCCTCAGTCAAGTTTCCTGCATATTTTAGATCGGATCGCGAGCAGTCTATTCTGTAAATTTATTTTGCTACTTAATTTAAGGAAATTTATAAAGATCCACGAAAGATAGAAATACAAATTTAAGAACTTCTAAAAGAATTAGTTCAGAATTACAAGCCACTTGGAATCTCATATTAGTCCGACCCTGGTAATCGATCGCAAGGCGATCATGTGACTTTGTTTATATCTACTGCCGCTGTAACTTGGATAGACTTTAATATAAATTTATTTTTCTTGAAATCGGCAGTGAAGTGTCCCAAAATCGTCATTAAAAGCTCAGAAATCGGCACTGAAGTAGCCCATTATCGTTGACTGACGTATTAATAAAGACTGCTCACGGCTGTCATGTTTGACAGTTTTCTGGCTCACCATGCGCTTCCCGGAGACAAAATACATTTTTGGCCATAGGCGCCATCTACTTTTCAGAATATGAAGCTATAGCCGTGAGAAGTCTTATTAATACGTCGGTCAACGCCATTATTGTACGATTTTTTCAATAAGTGGGCCTTGACGAGATGTAAACATCAAACGTTAGACGCGGAGCCATCGCCCGTTAAAAGTGATCAAATATTGAAAACAATATAGGTAGCAGTTTGGATTTTCTGTCAGAAAGTGCCGTGTCTCGTCATACTTTACCTAGGTAGAGCAATCGTCAATAATAAAACATATTTTTCTGATTTCAAAAAAATTACCTATAATATTATGTTGAAGTTCTTTTTATGACTCATGTGGTTTATTTGCCTCGGCCAGAGGCCTCGGCAACTAAATTCTACATAGTCATAAAAAGTTGAACTTCAGTGCCTTGGTACATAAATAAGTATTTCCATGCTTAAAAGTTGAAGTCCATTTCACAGCTGGCATTAAGGAGCCTTCATTTCTGAATATACAGGGTGAATCAGTTTTTTGTAGCAGAACTTTAACAGGTGAAAGATCTTCAAAAAATAACCGCACTTTTTCGTATAAACTATATCTTTTTAAGGCTTCATAGAATAGTTACAGGGTGTTAAAGTTTGAAAAATATGTGGACTTTATCGAATATTTACCAAACTAGTTAGAATATTTAAGTCATATTTGGTATTATGTTATAACGCCATGGGTTAGCATAAAACCTTTTAATATCGAACATCTTGCACAACCAGTGGCGGAGAAGTGGGTAATTGGTAACATTATTTTAAGGGAAAAAATGAATCACCTTGTAGGTATTGTAATAAAAGGTATTGAATTTTTTTATGTAGGTAGATTTTAATTGCAGACAAAAATGTCCCCTTGGTATTTGTTCGCATGTGTTATAGTTTAATGGCAAATTTCATTTTTTTTTGTATTATTTCGGGGGATTTCTAAAAAATTATCTAAAAAATTTGCCCCATAAGTAAAACTCAAAATAGAAAAAAAACGTGTTTCTTAGTTTTAATAAAGTAACATTTTGCAATAAACTAACCCATTCAAGGTTTTACAAGATACAGAGCGTAACATTAATTGTATCTTCCTTAAATGTTTTAGACCCTGTAACTTCAAAAGTATAGCCTTAAATAGGTAAGTTTATTGAAAAAAGTGACTTTATTTCAAGTAGAAAACACATTATTTCTACTTTAAGTGTTACTTACGGACGAAATTTTTCAGATAATTTTTCAGAAATACCCCGATATAATACAAAAAAATGAAATTTGCCATTAAACTATAACACATGCAAACAAATACCACGAGGACATTTGTGTCTGCAATTAAAATCTACATAAAAAATGCAATAGATTTTATTACAATATAAGGTGATTCATTTTTTTCTAAAAATAATTTTACCAATTACCTACCCACTTCTCCGCCACTGGTTGTGCAAGATGTTCGATATTAACAGGTTTTATGCTAACCCATGCCGTTATAACGTATACCAAATATGACTTAAATATCTCAACTAGTTTGGTAAATATTCAACAAAGTCAACATATTTTTTCAAAATTTAACATCCTGTAACTTTTCTATGAAGCCTTAAAAAGATATAGTTTATTCGAAAAAGTGCAGTTATTTTTTGAAGATCTATCACCTGTTAGAGTCCTGCTACAAAAAACTGATTCACCATGTTCTTTCAAGGGTAATATAACAGGTGGTGTGCCTATTATCGGCAACACCTTTTGTCAATTTTACGAATTATTATAATCCCAAAGCTGAAAATAACACTACTGCCCACCAATTCAAAACCCGTACAGATGCCCCTGGTAAAAGTAATAAAATTGTTTGTAGGTACATCAGAAAATGCATCTTGATGCATAGAAGGCCAAATTTCACAAAAATATCTAGGCTAATACCAAAGTTATAATAAAAAAAATATTTTTTTTCTTAAAATGTTAGCCCCCTGTTAAGTTAAGACTTTTAGGACATATGTTCACATGAAGTTTTTTTTTTCAAAATGGACCCAAGAATAACCCCCTTAAATATTAGCATGTTATTAAGAAACACCCTGTATATGATGCAGATAGGGATACCAAAAAATAAATGTTTTATTCTCTTCAGCGAGCAGCTCCAGGGTCACAACCACAGAAGGGCCAGCGACAACAACGCAGAGTCCAACATCCAACAGGCCATCTAGGCCTTCCAAACCCACCAGGCCACACAGGCCAACATGGCCACATAGGCCACACAAGCCTCACAGGCCACATAGGCCGCACAGGCCCACCAGCAGTCCAAGGCCAACCACACCATCCAGGCCCACCAGAATTCCAGTACCCTCCAATCCCACGACGACGCCGAGACCCACCAGGCCCACGAACACACCAAGGCCTACGAGGCCATCCAAGCCCACTAGAACTCCAAGACCCACTAGAACTCCAAGACCCACTAGAACTCCAAGACCCACTAGAACTCCAAGACCCACTAGAACTCCAAGGCCCACTAGAACTCCAAGACCCACTAGAACTCCAAGACCAACTAGAACTCCAAGACCAACTAGAACTCCAAGACCCACTAGAACTCCAAGACCCACCAGGCCCCACAACCCCACCTGGCCCCACATACCCACATGGCCGCACAAGCCCACATGGCCGCACAAGCCTACATGGCCGCACAAGCCTACATGGCCCCACAAGCCCAGCAGACCACACAGGCCTGGCCTTCCAGCACCCCAAGACCTGTAACATCTAAACCGACAAGGCCTGGCAGGCCAACATGGAGGCCATGGCACTAGCCCGCCTGACCCCACAAGCCCACCTGGCCCCACAAGCCCAGCGGACAAAGCCGCCCAGGGGGGACCAAATGGTCCCAGTCATCCTGATGGCCAACACGGCTTCCATTAATATCATCTGGAAGCCAACACTCATTGCCAATAATACAGAAGTTTAAAAAAAATGTTAAATAAATAATAACAGAATAATTGGTTATTAAAATTTTCCAAATTGTCCTGTTTCTAATATACTACTAGTCTTTTAATATTTTACTTAACCTAAACCAGAAACTTATTAAAAAAGCATTAGTTAACCTGAGAAAAAGAGATAACAATGACATTACTTTTCTTCTGCTTCTAGATATGAAGGTGGACTAAGATGACTGGTATTTGTAACCAAAACCACAAGAATCTCGAAGTACAGGCTTGCCCAGGCTCAGTGTAGTACCATTAACTGTGATCCTTTATTGACTTTTACCGTTACTGAACTTACAGATTCATCCTCTCTCATATTCTGTCCCAACTGGCTAAAACGGGACGGGAAGGGATGGGTGTGATCATCTCGTACGAGACGTTTCGTACAATTTAGATCGAACTTAACTTGTTAAGTTCATATTTGATCTATGGATTTACTCCACGTCTCGTACTCAAGATCACACATGTAGATGTTTAAAGAAATTGCGACACAATGACATGAAGTTTTTAACACTCAATATCAAATTCATACAAAAATAAATAAAATCACATTCTGTGATATGACGTTAGATAAGAAACATTAATATCTAACATAGCTAATGTCCTATAAAAGCAATAAGTATATTTAATAAACTTAAAACTAACCCGTTAGGTTTCAAATGGCATTGGCAAACATTGACTTATTGCTGATTGGTCTATTGTATATTCTAGCAAAAACAAGCCATTCTGTTGACCACCCTGCAATGTTGTGATTGTTGCGAATAACATCGATACTAACCCCAAGTCTATTAGCAGCCAAAGGGGTTGCGTGGCGAGTGCTGTGTGCCGTAAAAATCTCTATGCCAATGCCACACTCTTTTAGAGTCAACTTAGTCCACGGACTTAATGTCTGCGAAGTGGCTTTTTAAATTTTAGACCTAAAAGAAACCCTAAAAATAGAGGTTTTTTTCTAAGTAAGCACAGGGACATTTCACGGCACACAACTTCGGATTCTCTGAGTATCTCGGCATCATTAATATTGGCTGAACACTATTTTCACGCCCGGAGGTCTTAATAAGGTCAGAAACCTCTATACCATCAGCAGATTCTATGATGTTTTCCACCAGAATATGAGGGATAGAGTTTGCACCCGATGTACTGTTACTAGTGCTAACAGAGTTGACAACTTATAAGACAACCATCTCAGATCCAAATTCTCATTTACCTCTAAATATTCGAAGTATTTCAAGACTAATGAGGGGTCCCAAGTGTATTGGTATTTTGGAAGAGCTGACCTCAAATTCCTCACACCTTGTAAAAATCTTTTGACACGAAAATCATTTCCCACCACTGGGGGTGACACTATAAGCGAAAGGCTTGATCTTATGGAATTTAGAGTACAACTGTGTTGCCGAATATTCAGTGGAATTTATTTAGTAAAATATTTTTGTAGTACCTATAGATAATTAGATAGAATACAGGGTACAATATCATACAGGTGGCTAGGCTACTGTTTCTGTTGTAACTTGACATTTATTAATCTGGCATTTCACTTTGACGTGGAATAATCTTTGAGAAAGGAGGAATATTAAAGCTCAGAAAACAAATTTGTTGAATTTACTTTTTGAGTTAAACGTTCAAAGGTTCGTTCATTTACTGTTAAGAATTTATGAATTTTCCAGGGGACTTGAAAAAGTTGTCTTTTAATCAGTTTTGGTGACGAAAAACCCAATTAAAAATAAAATGGATCTGCTTGCACCACAAATAAATTTCCGAAAATATTATGAAATACTCTCACCGAGTACAGAAAATTACCTCACCGGGAAAAAAACCCTCACCGGACGTAGATACTCTATACTCTCACCGGGTATACTTATAAATACCCTCACCGAGTACCGGGTATATACCTCAAAACTCCTGTTTAACATGAGGAAGGGACGAATGCGAGGCACATGCACGGGATAGAAGAACAGCAGACTCGATCGATGAAGTCACACACTCAGGCCGATTTTAACTAAGATATTATATGCGTTGCGATATTTTGGGGAGTTTTAGAGCCAATTCTTTTTATTTTCCAGATTATTTATAACACATACTATAAGAAACCGGAAAATGTTACGCACAACAGAAAATAAATCATTCTAAACAATTAAGTTCTTAGTAATAAATATAATAAACTCATGAAATTCAACAATTATTAATATGGTGGGCTTTAGTCAGCACTCATTATCGCTTCTCTATCACCCCATTATCATTTTATAGAGCAGATTACAAAGATAAAAGTGGGTTATCTTCTAGTGAGATGGTTATGACATTTTAAGGAAATGAAAACTGCATAAAAACCTCGTGCAACAAGCAACATTATGAATATTTATCTTTTTATTAATGATAATGAAGCGGCAGTGAAGTGATACGTAGAAACAAACGTAATAAGCTCAATGAAAATAAAAAACACCAATTGCTTTAGGGATTAAGTACGCAGAAATAAATGTAATATTATGAATGAAAATAAGAAATATCACTTACTCGCTAATTTCTTTAGTTTTCTCTTAGCCTTTTGCGCCATTATCCTATCATTTTTAATCTTCCGATAATTAGCGGAGTTGGGAATTTGGAACCTATTGGCGACACACTGTTCTTATTTCGCTTAAATCCACATAACAATAACTTGCTTTTGCACTCGACGCGCGTTTTGCTAACCAAGTTAGCATCATCAGGAGATGATTAAAACTAACCCCTTATTACTAACTTACTCTATTTATACTAAAACTACTTACTGTATTAATTCTCTACCTGTCAGTTTATTAACATATAGTGTAGGGGATCGGGCCCTTGTCCTTATTTAAACTAAATTTACATCTGGAAATTTCCAGGCTTTCACAGGCATCTAATAATCTCCTGTCAGGTAGATATTTAATTAATCTTAAATTGTCTATTGTTATCCTATCATTATTTTCAAAAGCATGTTGGGCAATGCTATATTTTTCTAAATGACCGTATTTTAAATGTCTCATATGCTCATTGAATTTGGTTTTTATGGAACGTCTAGTTTGCTCAACATACTTTTTATTACAATCAGAACAACTAACTTCACATATTCCACTTCTTTCTAGGACATCAATCTTGTCCTTGGGGTTTCCTAATAGATTTTTAATATTATGGAGTTTCTTCCTATATTTATGTTTGTGTGATAACTATTGGCCTGTACTATATTCTTTATTCTAGTTTCTTCTATTTTATATTTTTCTGAAGTAAGAGGAAAATTAGCTAATGAAAACTTGCGAGTTTATGTTGGTTGCAATGAAAGGAATCGTGAGGAATGTAGCAGCGGTCAGTGGTTGTGTCTTTTCTATAAATATCGAATTCTAACCTATTAGTTCTTATTATTAAGGTGTCTAGAAACGGTAGCTGTCCGTTGTTCTCTAGGTCATAAGTAAACTTAATGGTAGGGAAACGGTTATTCAACTTTTTAAGAAAATCTTCAATATTGGCACATTTCGTATCAAAAATAGCAAAAATGTCATCTACGTACCTATACCATATTCTTGGAAAATAATCGGATCCTTGTGGTAATTTTGTTTCAAAATTAGACATGAAAAGGTTTGCTAAAAACGGTGAGAGGCAATTGCCTATTGCGGTCCCATCGAGTTGTTGATAATAGTTATTATTGTATTGGAAATAATTTTGGTCCATGCATAATTTAGTTAAAAGTAGAAATTCTTCAATGACTTCTTTGTTGTAATTATTATATTCTAGAAGTTCTTTTCAATACTCTAATGTTGTTGGAATTGGTACACTATGGAACAATGAACTAACATCGAATGAAATTAAACTTCGCCTTCATTAAGCACAGTTAAGTCCCACGAAACTGTTCAATCGAAATCGACAATGTTAAATACAATCGCAATCGCCGTCTAATTGAGGAAGGAGTTATATGGACAAAAACACCTGACTGTTACCAAAAAATTCCCTGAATAGACATTTGTAGAGCAAAGCACTTTTTATTTTGGTCCATCTGTATGGGCATTAAGCCTCCGTCTTTGCTCTTGTATCTTAAAAATATTTTTTTAAAAGAACTCTGCCCCAGCGCGTTATTTAATTGATGTATTTTCTAATGTTAAATTTCCGTAAATTGAGCTACGTATTTTTTAAGTTATTAAAATAACGCAAAATTTACGTTATAAGTACTTAGATCATTCGTGTCATTTTTGACGCATTTACAAATGTTAAATTTCCATAAATTAAGTTATGTATTTTTTACGTTATGAAAGTGACGCAAAATTGACGTTATGAGTCATTCTTGGTTAGCTGGGTAACACTTGTATCTGTTACAATGGGATGCATTTTGAACAACATTTAAACTGAAATTTTGTTATTTTGTGTCAAGCCATTAAAAGTTTATTGTGTCTTGGAATTTGGTTTCCTTTGCACTAATTAACAAACGTAGAAAACGATAAATAACTTTGTTTGATACATGAAAAAAATCATTTGTTTCATGGCCTTCTGCTAGATCATTGTTCCAAAGCCTTCCATGACTTTTTGTGTTTTTAATAAATAACATATTTTCATGTTTTTCAGTTAAAATTTCAATTTGTACAAGCCAGGTAGTCACTTTGCAGTGAAATTGAAACAGACATTTTCTGTTTAGAATTGATTTTGGATTGCAGAACCATTTCCGTTTACTTACAAAATCCATAGGTGTAAAAGTTATTTGGTATTAGTCCGAATTATACACTTATAGAAAGGAACAGGGATGTAAGGGGGGGTGGTGTGGGCATTTATCTTAAATCTCACTTAAAATATTCAATAATCCCATTCACTAGAATTATTGAACAAGTTTGGGTCAGACTTGATGTCTGTGGAGTCAATGTAGGGTGGGCTCAATTTATAGGCCTCCGAATGTCTCTTATGAGGACTTCTTGAGTGAACTGGAGACCACAGTATCGGAGATTCTGCCCGCGGTTAATAAGATATTCTGTATTGGTGATTTCAACATTAATATGTTTGACCTGGACCAACACTATATTAAAGACCCGAGCATGCCGTCATATTTCATTGTTGTTTACGGATTGGGGTGGCGCTACACGACGAAAAAAATTATAGGTTATAGGAGGGCATTCTGGAGCTATTTGGATGTCAGTTTCTGACGTTTAAAAAATCCAAAATTTTAAATATCCAGCTTTATTACGATTTACCTTCTTTTTACGGTAGCGAATTGTCTTTGCATCCAGTATTTGGCAGTTTTATCCTAGTAATACGGCTTTTCGAGGTCGATTTGTTTGTGATAACATGAAATTTTCGCGCACATGAAGAAAATGGTATGCACAGACCATTAGGTGAATTTCAGAAGAACAAATACTATTTTGGAATTATGGTATGATCTGATCAACCAGCTGAAGAAGCGAAAATTAAAGATATTATTTTGGAAGAGTATTTTTTAACGTATGCAGGAATGAAAATAGAAAATTTTGTTTATAGCTTCAAAGCGAACCAATAGTCCTCCATATAAAGAAGAAACTGATCTAATGTGTTTTATGCTTTCACATACTACAACTAGCCATGGACTGCGTTTCAAACCAAAAGGTACCAAATACTCTTGCTTGCTTTTTAGACTCGCTTTTCTTAGAAAATGTATGGAAATATGCCATGTGAACTTGTCAAATTAGAGGGACATAACAAACAAATATTTTATTTTATTTTGAATATTAACTTCGTTGTAACAGACATATATTTGCATGTTTTTATTTTATAAAAGATTCTGCAACAATGGTGTTTTAACTAAAACCACCGTGTAAATTTGTTTCGTCGTGTAGCGCCAGTGGCGATCGCTTGAAACAGCGCTATGCACAGGTCTTTAATATAGTGTTGGTCCAGGTTTGACATAAATTCATCCAGTGTCAAATGTGCTTTGAAAGTTTTCAATGGACTCGGTTTGCAACAAATAATAGATGAACCCACAAGAATAACGGATAGGGCTGTCACACTTATTGATTTAATTTAGACAGATACTGACGAGGAAATACGGTCGGGACAAACGCATAGTAGTGATGGAATAAGTGATTACCACTCACCAGTTGCTATCTTGTACAATTAATCTGAGGCTTAAACGCAAAACTACAATTTTTAAAAGAGTTAGAAATTTCAAAAATATCAATATTCGACATTTTGAGTCCGTACTGAAAAACAGTAGGTACTTGTACTGATGTACCTACTGGAGGAATGAAAAATCAGACGCGGACGTATCCAGTTTTTACCAGTTTATTCCATTTATTCCAGTTTTATATGTTTTGTTTTGTAACCACAGAACTCACAGAACACCCTCTCTAAGAACGAAATGAAAAGAAGATTTTTATCAATGCACTGAAGATCAACTACAAAGGACACTTTTCGAAATAAGAGAAAAAACATGAGCATTAACAATGCCAGCAAAGAATTTAATGTTCCAAAGACAAGTATTATAGACAGAATGAAGGGAAGATCAAGACCTAACAGACGTAAAACTGGACCTGCACCAATACTAAGCATACCAGTGGAAGACAAACTCAAAGAATGGATTATAAACATCGCAAAATGCCGCTTTCCTTAAAAAAAACATGACCTCATGGATACTGTTGAAAAAATTGAAAAATATATTGGAAAAGCGCATCTATTTACCGACGGTAAGCCAGGACAATAATGGTACATCAACTTCATGAAATGCCATCCAGAAATTAGTAAGAGATAAGCTGAAGGAGTAAATCGAGCTCGAGCGGTAATAACAGAGGAATAGGTACTTAAGAGCATGGTTTAAGGATCTCCATGAATAATAAATAATAATAATAATAATTCTCACCCTCACAATACTCCAAACTAGCAGTACCCCAGAAGCAACCACATGCTTGTGCGGGGGAGGGGGGCAATTACTATTATTTTGTCTTCGTTGCCATTTGCGGCAATACTTGGAAACAAATAATATAGCTGATGTTATGTCCGACCCCAGTAGGGTGTTTAACGGTGACGAATCGGGGTTTTCACTATGCCCGAAATCAGGAAAAGTTTTGGCACCGAAAGGTTGGAAAAATTTATATTCCATTAAATTAGAACAAGGAAAAGACAATATTACTCTCTTAATTACATTTTCTGCTAATGGAAATATAGCGCCCCCACTTGTTGTTTTTCCTTATATTTGACCGCCACGAGCGTTAGTTGAAAACATGCCTGACCATTGGGTGTTGGGTAAGTCGGTTGGATATGACCGGTAAGTACCGTATTCCTCGAATACATTGCAAATGAATTTAATAAATGGTTAGAAGAGAATAACATACAAAGACCAGTTATTTTATTTCTGGATGGACACAGCTCTCATATGACCCTCCCACTTAGTGGATTTCGTCAAAATAATCACATAATCATTTACGCCTTGCCACCCATATTATACAACCGACGAATGTAAGTGTTTTCAAGACGGCTCAAGACGGAGTGGAAAAAGACCATCATAAAGTGGCAAACACTTCCGGAGAACATAAACAGTTGTGTAACAAAAATGAATTTCTGTAAAGTTTTCCAATCAACATTAGACAATTGCGACATGGAAAGTCATATATTTAGTAAACAGCTTCAGAAAATGTGGCTTGTATCCCCTGTGTGCAGACAATATATTGATTACACAAAGTCTGTGCAAAATATTATTGAACGCCAAAAACGCAAGATGGTGCCGAAAATCCAATATCTGTTGAAGAATTTAGTGTGGCAAAAAAAAGTAATTGCAATGAGGATTAGGTTAACAAATAAGGGAATTAATGTAGATGAAATACCAAATGAAATTGAAAATTGCCAAAATCAGAACACCAAGATAGAAGAGGGATCTGTGGTTCAGTTGAATGCCATTACCATAATACCTTTTGAAAATGTATATATTCAAAACAATGACGAGGAATGTTTAAAATTATTATTACCATCCAACGAGCCATCACACAAACATGCAATATTCGACGATCTAGAACAAACTACAATACTCAATATAAACATAAATGCACAACCATTTACAAAGGAACCTCATGAGACTTCCAGTACCCTTGTAAACATTATCTCAGTGTCCAATGAGAAAAACCAACCTGAAGACCTCATAACTTTAAATACTATCGAAAATGATAACAAACCTGTGTCGACGAATCAGCCAAATCTAATCCCAGCAAATATAGACATACATTTAGAATCATTAACAAAGGAACCTCATGAGACTTCCAGTACCCTTGTAAACATCTCAGTGTCCAATGAGACAAACCAACTTGAAGACCTCATAACTTTAAATAGCGCCGAAAATGATGACAAACGAATTAGCCAAATCGAATCCCAGCAAATATAGACATAAATTTGGATCCATTAACAAAGGAACCTCATGACACTTTCAGTAGGTACCCTTGTAAACATCTCAGTGTCCAATGAGAAAAACCAAAGTTTATCATTAATCGAAAATCCATCAAATTTGCAGTCATGTCTTTTGAAAGGCATCTTCATTATCCTGAACCGATAAAAAATCGAATAGAAGGCAAGCGGAAAAGTTACCCAGTACAATTTCTTCACAAGAATGTAGAGCATATTATAATAAATGCAAGGAAAATATTAAAAAAAGGAAAGAAGAAGAAATTAAGAATAGAAAAACTAAATTCAAAGGAGAACAAAGATTTATCAAAAAAGAAAACTGAAAAATCAGTTAAGAAATGGAAACAAAGTGACTCTCAACTGTTAAGCCCAACTAACAAAGAAAACGTTAAATGTTATTCTTGCAATGAAGAACTGATCAGTGATATTGAGGATGAAGCCGAGAAGAATATTATAGGATGTGACAAATGTCCTCGATGGTTTCACATGAAATGCACGGAATTTTGTGGACTTCCGTACTCAGAAGTCACAAATAAGGACTATATTTGTTTCCTATGGTCATAGAATACCTATTATTGTTTTATTATATTTTAGTATATTTTTTTATCAGTTATCAGTGTTCAAAGATTACACCAAAGTTTTCTTTATTATTTTAACATTTTTTATACCTACCAATATTGTTTTATTATATTTTTAGTATATTTTATGTTCAAAGATTATACCAAAGATAATTTTTGAAACTTTTTTTTAACCTATATATAACTGCTGTTATAGTTTCATTTATCACCGATTAAAATGTTTAAGAAATAATGCATTTCTTTAGTTGAGCGATATCCCTTTTACCGACTATTGAAATTAATCGTGGTCGAGAAGCGGGTCGTTTTCGACCACATTGGTCGAAAACAGGGATAATAAAGGTGGTCGGAAAGAACCAGCAGTTGGTCGAAAACGGGTAAAATGCCGCTATTTAACTTTTGCTCAGGATAAAAATAAAATTGTAATCAAAATTATAAAATATTCTATTTAATAGACCCTAATAAGCAAATTGCTAGCAAAACAACATCAAGTCAAGTCGTAATTTGTTACTTTATTAAAGTTATAACACACCTGAGGTCTGTTCAATAAAACCTTGTTACCTTAGTAAAATATATATAATTTATTTTTCACAATAATTTGTGAGATATTACAATTTTAATTAAATGACAACCATAAAAGGTAAATCAACTTTAATATACAGTTAAATTTGATTAACTATTTAAAAACAGTAAACTAGGAAAGAGTTAAATTTTAGTTAAAAATTGGTTTGAGAACAATAAAAAAGGTCAAATTGTCAAATACTCTGACTGTTCAGCTATATGTTCTTTGAACCTTGATCCTTAAGTTGGAACTGATTGTATCGTTGCTTACACTCTAAGCGAGGCTCGTAGTGGGGGTGGAGGCGAGGCTAGGGCTTCTTCTGGTCTTTTTCTGCTCGTAGAGGCGCAACTCCCCTCACGCCGTTGGCGGTCGAAATGCTCTCGTCGAAGCGTCGAAGGGTCCTCAGTCGAGTGTTGCAAGCAGGAACAAATCAGAGACAAAATAGCATTAGACAGGGTCTAAGCCTTTTACAAAAATTATAAACCACTAGGTTATGATTAATATTTGAAATGTATACCCAAGGTTACTTAATATAGACAAATAATGATGAAAATTAAATGTCTAGAACTATACTAAACTATTGGGAACTATGCATAGTTTTTAAATTTTTAGATAAGGTAAATATCAAATGACTAGAATAGCAAAAATATTTAATATTTTAATTATAAGAAAATTGTGAGCAGGGACGGACTGGGTACGAAAATATTGGCGGGCTGATGAAACCAGCGGCGCCAGCGCTTGGCGCTCACTTTAAAAAGGCAAATACCTATATAAGTTCGTCTTATATTATTATAAAAATACAAAAAATAAATATATATTTAAAAAATATGTCTAAAAATAAATAAGAAACACTTTTCTTGAAATCGGCAGTGAAAGTGGCTCAAAATCGTCATTAAAAGCTCAGAAATCGGCACTGAAGTAGCCCATTATTGTACGATTTTTTCAAGGCCTTGGAGAGATGTAGATATCAAACGTCAAAGCGGAGCCATCGCCCGTCAAAGGCGACCAAATATTCAAAACCCGGCCAATAAATCCCATTTCGTTCGCATTGCGAAATTGTTACCTATAACAGCGCAATCTTTCAGTATAAATATTGGAAGTGGCTATTTATACGTCCGACGGATACAAACGTGCATTTAACTCCGTACAGGTCCGAAGCCGAAGTAAACTAATATTTAGATACGTCGGAAGTGCATTTTTCTTAAGCATCTTTGCAATAAGGAGCGTATGCACTGCTCCTTTTTGGGGGATAGACGCTGCCTTAATATGAAAAAAGTAGTGGTAATAATTTCCAATGGTGTAACTCACCCCCGATTTTCTTGAAATTTTGGCTAGGTAGGTATCCCGTATTTTCGCCCGATGCGACGTTCGGCGTTGTAACCCACCCCCGATTTTCTTGAAATTTTGGCTACCCCCCGACATTCGGCGCCGCGCCGCGCCGCGCCGAATGTCGGGGGTAGCCAAAATTTCAAGAAAATCGGGGGTGGGTTACATCATTGTAAATAATAAAATAACCACTTTATTTTTCATTCCGCAGCGCCCATCGCGGAAAAAGTAGGGCATACGCAATATAAAATGAAACAAGATAGGTCTGAATAATCTAGGACATCATCCAATCGACTTAGTAAACAAGCCGATTCATAATCCATCGGACGGTAGAAGTAAGGTTATGTGTCACGTGACTCAATCGACCAATGAGAGCGCAAGACGTATACTGACTTTTGTATCCGTCGGACGTATAAATAGCCACTTCCATAAATATTTTAGTATGTTTGATTATTAATCTATTTTACATGAAGGCTGCACAACAGGCAGCAGTTTGGATTGTCAGTAAGCGCCGTGTTTGGTCATACTTGACCTAGATAGAGCAATCGTCAAAGTCAAGCAACGCCGCGCGTAGTCGGTTCATGGACGGGTGATCCCTTATTGTTATTTTTCGCCTAATAAATAAAAAATTTTCCGATTTCAAAAAAATATATATAATGTGTACCTCGGCACTGAAGTTCTTTTTCTGACTCATGTGGTTTATTTGCCTCGGCCAGAGGCCTCATCAACTAAATTTCACAGGAGTCATAAAAAGTTTTAACTTCAGTGCCTTGGTACATAAATAACTATTCTTGAAATCGGTAGTGAGATGTTTCAAAATCGTCATTAAAAGCTCAGAAAGCCCATTATTGTACGATTTTTTTCAATAAGTAGGCCTGGTGAGATGTAAACATCAAGCGTCAGACGCGTAGCCATTGCACGTCAAAAGTGACAAAATATTCAAAATCCGGCCAATAATATCCATTTAAATTTCGTACGCATTGGGAAACTATTACCTATATACAAGCGCAATCCTTCAGTATAAATATTAGTAGTTTGAATATCAATATATTTTTCATGATCGCTGCATAACAGCAGTGACTATAGAAAGATCTATAGTCACTGATAACAAGCAGCAGTTCGGAGTTTCTGTTGGGAAGCGCCGTGCCTCGTCAAACTTGCAGTCGGTTCATGGACTGGCGCTTTCTAATGATTATTTTTTTGTCTAATAAAACATTTTTTCCCATTTAAAAAAATAGTATGTACAGCACTGAAGTTCTTTTTATTTGAATACTTCGATGCGATATTTGTCTTCTTGAGTCAAAGTAACTTCAGGCGTGGATTCCTCAAAAAACGTCTTAATTTTTCGATTTTTGTTATTCTGTATTTTAAGACAGTCGTTGCATTGCGGCGCTGTTATTAAGAGAAAAGGCGGCGCGGCGGGCTCCGCCCGCCAGCCCGCCGGGCCAGTCCGTCCCTGATTGTGAGAATGCTCCAGCCCTAATTTAACGAAAATTATGAAATTTTAAATAAAATTTAACGCGAAAAGTTATTTGAGACTTGAACGGTAAGTACAAAATTTAAGAAAGCTGATAAAACTAAAGCTGGACCAACACTATATTAAGTGTTGGTCCAGACTAAAGTCAAAACGAATTTACTAGAAAACTGAATTTATCGGTGTCAAATTTATCTGAGTGACCCGGTATCACAGAATCGAGAATTAACCCGAAAAATAAATGTGACTAACGTGATCAAAACTTGAAAATATTCATCAAGAAAACAACTGCAAGATGGTGAGTATTCAAAGAAAGACAGTGCTATGTTTTGAATTATTAAGGATGGCCGGGGCCTTAGACAAAATGAGTCCTTCAAAAAAACAGCAAGTCAAAAAACGCTACAGGTGAGTAGTAAAGTCGCTGAACTAAGCAAAAATCAAAAGAAATTACACCACCCGCTCGCTGTGCCCCGCGTTTCATCAGCTACGCAGAAAAAAAGGAAGTGCGTCGTGCAAGAGCCTTGCCCTCACGATGCCCTGAACATAAAAAAAACAGTAAAACCCAAAAATATTAGTCACACCAAGTCAATCCCCAATATAAAAATACAAAACCATTCAAATAAATCACCGATGGCGATAATTGGATAAGATAAAAAACGAAAAGGTTCAAAACTTGAGAGATATTTTGACTGAGTTTTTTCTACGAATTTTATTCGAAAGACGGGAGCAAAACTCGTCTGAAAAATCGTGCTCACGGCTGGTGGCCGGCAAGACCTACGTCATCAGTCCGCTCTCGACCAATCAGGTTCGAGCATGAAATTATCTAAGAAACTAGACAGAGTTTATATTCAAATTATATGTCAAAAGAACCTAAAAATCGATTAATTCATAAGACCGATTTTTAATTACATACCTGCTGATAAATTTGTTGATAATTTGCATTTGTTGATAATTTGTAATAAAATTGAATACAATATTGTAAATGAATTGAAACTGTACGAAAAATAAATTAGTTATTAAGAGGGGGTTGCCGACAGCGAAAGTGATGTTAGATTTCTTATTATTTTTAAGTTGTATAGCATAAAATCTGATAACATTTTACCTGACAAAAAATTAGTACAAACATCTCTGTCTTCATTTTAATCATAATATCTTACAAGCAAAGTTTTGTTTTATAGGTTATGAAAACCTTGGGAGAAATAATAATTCCAGTGCAATGCTTTTAAGATCTTATGATTTAAATGAAGACAGAGATGGTTGTACTAAATTTTTGCCAGGTAAAATGTTATTAGATTTTATGCTATACCTACAACTTAAAAAATACGAAATCTAACGTCACTTTCCCTGTCGGCAACCCCCTCTTAAGTATTAGATATATGTTTGAAAATAATGACTTTATGTTAATAAAAAAATACAAAAACGAGTAACGGATTTAGAAATGGTAAAATCCGTTACAAAGTTTCGGTAAGTCCAATCCACTAAATGGTCGAAAACCGGCGCAATAACCCTATATGCCATTGAATATAAGACATACGCCCCCTATAGGCTCAATGCTAAACTAGTCTATGGGCCATGCCAACAATGGACAACAACAAAGAACACACCAGTGTAGATACAAGGCTAGCACCGTTCTCATGGTTACGATGGCCCATATATTAGTTCGCATTAGTCCCGTCGAGGCGTTGGCATCTTAAATTCAGTCGCGTATAATAAAATTTTCATAATATACGCCATTGAATATAAGAAATACGCACCCTATAGGCTCAATGCTAAACTAGTCTATGGGCCAGGCCAACAATGAACAACCCAGTGTAGTCCAGAGAAATGGAGTAGTCCCAAGGCTAGCACCGTTCCCATGGTGACGATGGCCCATATATTAGTTCGCATAGTCCCGTCGGGGCGTTGGCATCTTAAATTCAGTCGCGTATAGGTTAGATATAGATTAGTTACCTCTAATTACTTTTGTGACATAGAAGTAAAACGCTTAAGATTGGTAAAACTAAAATACACATAAGGCATGTTTGTAATGTGATGCCCGGATTGACAACTAAGCTCGACCCTATTGACATTTTATACCTACCAGCTGTTTGTTTACAATTTCCAGGCGTGAGGTGTGAATCATTTTAAAGAAGTTGTATATTTTGTGTGAATTTACTGTATTTCGTCGAAAAAGTGCTTTGTTGGCCATTGCACAAATACGTCCGATAATACCAACAACATTTTTGTGAACTTGCCCGCTGCACCAGATAAAAAGAAACTGTGGTTTGAAGCTGTTCGACGTAACCCTTTCGAACGCAGCTTTTCACTGCTAAACTTCTACTTCTACTACAGTTTAATTACTTATACTCCTGATTCCACCTGTAATAAATGATAATTATAAAAGCTGTAAACCCCATAATTGGATTAAATTAAGGGATTATTTAAATCAGGAATTTCCTACCTAGGTCATGCGCTGTCAGCTGAAAGATATTTTACAATGTACAATTAGGTATTTGATTTCTTCTTTTTCTTCTGAGCTAGCCTTCGGCAACTTTCCGGAAAATATCGTGGCGCAGGCACCCACGTCGGCTACCCGAATGAAGATTTAAAAAATCCACATTTTATTTTTAAATTATTAATTAATGCAACACTTTTGAGGAAAGTTATATATGCTGGTAGTGTAATTTGGTGATACTACATTAGCTGATTAGCATTTTATTTCGAATTTCAATTAGAGGAAACTTCCCTTTGGTGAACCGCCCTCGTATGTCTACCAACTGAAATACCGGTAACAGCCGCGATTCCGGAGTAGTGGCGGCTCGGAGAGGCCGCGACGGTACGCCCTCTCACCTTAGGTCCCGCCGAACTCGGATATTGGCTATAGGTGGGCATGGTCACGCCGGGCGGATAAGCTTCGGGGCTCGGTTTGTCGCCGTATTAGGGATTTTCCGCTCCGGACAGATATGGTGAGCTCTGGGTCTGTAACAGGTTTTGAGTCTTTGATATGTACGCGGCAGAGCAATTTTCCTGTCTCTGACTTCAGATCAAATACAGCAAGAGAATCGGGGCCTAGCTAACAGGTGGGAGAGCCTCGCCCCAGGGAGCGGCCTCACAGGGGCGCCAAAATAGGTAAAGAGCAAAAAGTTTTTATTTAGGTAAATAAAACAATATTTTTCAGAATGGATAGGTAATGTTAGAGTTGGTCGGGCGCTGTTATACTATACATCTTTAAAAAGTCCTAGTCAAAGCGCGTAATGCCAAGGGGCTTTGTCTTTTAAACATGCTCTTTCGTTTTCGGTTAATTCAGTAAAACTGTTTTATACTACCATTGTGCTAGTGGGCTATAGTGAGATAGAAGTCAATCAACAATGAATCGATACCAAATTAATAAAAAATCAGGGGCGGCATATCGACGACAAAAACCAAAACATAATTATTTTAGCCGCTGAGCTGCAAGGCTCCATGCAGCAATTTTTATGAAGAAAGCCGGGCAATTCATAAGTAAAGCTACTGTTCGTCATTTTGTCAATAGTTTAGTTGTCAATAAGTTAAGTAGATAATGAAAGGTCATTTAATTAGTCAGTTAAATAAGCGATAATAGACTAAATGACCTTTTATTATTAAAATGTGAAAAATAGTTTTTAAAACCCTATTGTTTTTTTGGGGAAAACTTTAAAAAAGTAGAATTAAATGTGGAGTTTTGTTTACGGATGTACCACCTACATGTAGGAGTGTCAATAAAGAGAAAAACCTGGTAGTCGTTGTCGGAGGGTGGAGTTTCGAGAGGTGAACGTGATAACGCCTCTGCCACTCGGTTAAGCGCGCCTTGGTGGTACTTTACCTCGAAATCATACTGTTGTAAAAACACAACCCAACGAGCCAAACGTCCGGACGGATTTCTAAGCGCACGGAGCCACCTTAGAGACAGTTGATCGGTTACTATGGTAAATTTATACCCTTCTAAATACGGACGAATCTTTTCAATACCCCACACGATAGCCAGGCATTCCTTTTCGGTAGTACTGTAGTGTAACGGAAACTTCTACTTATACTTCCATGTACTTATTTAATGTTAATAAAAATATAGTTAGGTAGAATATTTGTGGGAATTTACTTGATAGTTAATCTGTTCTGATTTTGTTTTGTTTTAAAAGAATAGTTCTGTTATGAAAGCACTTTATACAAGAGAGTCAGTTCATACAGCAGTACAATATGCCTCCTATGTAACCCGATTGGGACATAACATTTATTTTTGTGGGACTAATTTTTTGTGACTAAAGAATAAGAAGTTAGAATAAATCCAGCCGTTCAACGAGCAACACTTGTATTTTATTTCACTCTGCCGTTACAGTAGTTTTTCTCCGCTCCGGTCAGGGTGCGGTTCGCATAAGCGATCACGCAGTCCTGCCCGAGGACATTTTGCGTTAAAGCTATCCCTAAACCAGCATTAGATGCGTCAGTTTGTACCAGGAACGGTCTTGAAAATTCCGGACACGCCAAGACAGGTGCCCGGGTCAGGCGCTCTTTTTAATTCATGTCTGTCCATGTCCAGCTTTAGTGCCTTTTAAGTAGTTTAAAAGAAAAATTTTACATAAACCGGCGATACCAAGAGGGGATTCTTAGAAAACGATATACTCCTCGGATGGTCGTAGGTGCGGGAGCTCCAAAATCGCGGATATCTTTTCTGGGTCGTTACTACGTGCCCTAAATATTGTAAAGATTGACACCCGAAACGACATTTGACCGGATTAAGCTTTAAATGGGCTCGTATACCACATTTTTTTTTATTTTTGCATTGGATAGATATCGTCTTTAAACGTCCGTAAACGCTAAAGAAAAATTTTTTTTCGCGGTAGTTTAGTTGCAAAATTGAGTTGAATACGTAATGAAATGGCTGTGACGTTAATTGAAGAACCGGCAACGTCGCCTTCTCCCTTCTTCGTCTTCCGTCAAATAAAATAACCTGTCCTGGCCTGTTAACCTTTATAAATACAACCGCTATCAAACTATCAATAGTGGTCTCAAAACGTTTCTACCTGCGAAAATTATCAGCCCGTTTGGACAATGCGTTAGCAGAAAATAAGCAAGTGATCTTTAGTTATTTACTAGTTTGCGCGTAGTTATAATAGTCATGGAGGTTGTTCGTTCCCTCTTGTGAAAACTCCAGCAGAAACTCTGGAAAATTGTTTTTATCGACACCGACGAAATTCGCCAAAAACGGTGGTTGGAAACAGTTAGCCTTCCAATGAAGAAAACGTTTTTGTATTGTTGCGAAGACCATTTCAACGTAAGTACATAATATTATCTGTTATAGATAGTTTGAAGCACTTTTACTCCTTTTTTTAATACTTAGAAAAAAAGAGTCCATTGTTCGTAGGCACGTAACTTTTTCTACCGATAGATAAAAAAAATAATATTTTTGTCCGAAGTATGCGAGCCCATTAGCCGCTCGATGTCGCCTAAAAACCTCGCGTAAAAGTTGCAAGTGATGGTCGAAACTTTCGGCTAACACGATGCCGTCATCTGTGTAGAAAAGTCTGCGAGCCTGATTATGTCACCTACGGCAGTTTCCGCAGATTCCGGCGGCACACCAGCTCTCGTAGAAATCTCTCGGCAGGTTACCTGGTCGCGGTCAGGAATCTCCACGAGGTCGAGTAATAATAATATAATAATAATAAATCGTCTTTATTTTGTCTAAATAACAAGACAGACATGAGGCGAAGTACGCTCCCCGCGGCGGTGTCCACGGATCCCCGCAACTTTTTGTCCCTCGTAGAAATTTGTTGACAACGGACGGTATCGCGATGGAAAACCTCTACGAGGTCGAGTGTGTTACCCGCGGCGGTATCCACGGGTCGCTGCAACATTTCGTTCCTCTCAGAAATTTTCCCGGTGCCCAAATCTAGCACAAAGCGCAATGGGCGCATTACATTCATGCCAACAAAGTAGATAAGCTTTACGTCTATTCGTTGCCGCCTTATTTCGAGCGGCACGATGTAAGCCTCCTTCACGGATACCGTCTGTCCGTCCGTCGGGCGGGCGAAACCCATACAGGGCACTTTGCTGGGGACCTCTCGATCCCTACAGGCTTGACGGACGCGCTCCCATATATTTAAACACGAGCGCTCCCGTATCTAAGAGGGTCGAATACGGACAACGTGCATTCGGACGGTAGTGTGTGGTCGCGTTTCCGCCGGAAAACATGGTGGTCTCTGCTCGGCCCCCGTTGAGGAACAGTGCCCTGTCCGATTCTTGAGATACCACAAGGGCAATCCCGAGACATACCTAGTCCCTTCTTTACCGGTGTGAATTTAGCAACGTTGCTAGCAACGTTTCTGGAGAGCGCGTCGAAAATTTTTCATTTTCGCCACTGGTCCTTCGAGGTAGACTTGATGTTCATTTTATAAACTTTTACAAAGGTATTCGGGAAAATTAAACGTTACAGCCTTACACAAAACCAAAACTTTGTAAGATTGCGCAAAACGGTTGTCGCTTAAGATAAAAAACCGAATTTGGGACCGTTTCCAGCAGATTTCGTAGATTTTACAGAGAACGAAAGATTGTGCCACCTCAATTTTTTACACGAAACGTGGAAAAGGATGTCACTAAGGAAAAAGCTGTCAAAATTTTCCCAGGATTCTCATGGGCCAAGAAAAAATAAAAAATCCGAATTTTCGATCGTTTCTAGCAGTCTTCTCAGATTTTCCAGAGAACGGAAAGTTGTGCCACCTCAAGTTTTTTGTATGACACGTGGAAAGGGATGTCATTGATGGAAAAGGTGTCAAAATTGTACCGGGATTCCCATGGGCGTAGAACAAAAATAACAATGCAGAAATTGCGACCGTTTCTAGAAGTCTTCGTAGATTTTCCAGAGAACGGAAAGTTGTGCCACCTCAATTTTTTTATATGACACGTGGAAATGGATGTCAACAACGGAAAATGTGTCAAAATTTTTCCAGGATTCCCATGGGCGGAGAAGAAAAATAAGAAGTCCGAATTTCCGACCGTTTCTAGTAGTTTTCGTACATTTCCCAGAGAACGGAAAGTTGTGCCACCTCAATTTTTTTACGTGGCACGTGGAAAAGGATGCCACTAACGGAAAATGTGTCAAAATTTTTCCAGGATTCCCATGGGCGGAGAAGAAAAATAAAAAGTCTCAATTTGCGACCGTTTCTAGTAGTTTTCGTACATTTTCCAGAAAACGGAAAGTTGTGCCACCTCAATTTTTTTACGTGACACGTGGAAAAGGATGCCACTAACGGAAAATGTGTCAAAATTTTTCCAGGATTCCCATGGGCGGAGAAGAAAAATAAAAAGTCCGAACTTGCGACAGTTTCTAGTAGTTTTCGTACATTTCCCAGAGAACGGAAAGTTGTGCCACCTCAATTTTTTTTATATGACACGTGGAAATGGACGTCAATAACGGAAAATGTGTCAAAATTTTTCCAGGATTCCCATGGGCGGAGAAGAAAAATATAAGAGTCCGAATTTGCGACCGTTTCTAGTAGTTTTCGTACATTTTCCAGAGAACGGAAAGTTGTGCCACCTCAATTTTTTTATATGACACGTGGAAATGGATGTCAATAACGGAAAATGTGTCAAAATTTTTCCAGGATTCCCATGGGCGGAGAAGAAAAATAAAAAGTCCGAATTTGCGACCGTTTCTAGTAGTTTTCGTACATTTTCCAGAAAACGGAAAGTTGTGCCACCTCAATTTTTTTACATGACACGTGGAAAAGGATGTCACTAACGGAGAATGTGTCGAAATTTTTCCAGGATTCCCATGGGCGGAGATGAAGAATAATAAGTCCGAATTTGCGACCGTTTCTAGTAGTTTTCGTACATTTTTCAGAGAACCGAAAGTTGTGCCACCTCAATTTTTTTATATGACACGTGGAAGAGGATGTCACTAACGGAAAATGTGTCAAAATTTTTCCAGGATTCCCATGGGCGGAGATGAAGAATAAAAAGTCCGAATTTGCGACCGTTCCTAGTAGTTTTCGTACATTTTTCAGAGAACCGAAAGTTGTGCCACCTCAATTTTTTTATATGACACGTGAAGGAGATGTCACTAACGGAAAATGTGTCAAAATTTTTCCAGGATTCCCATGGGCGGAGAAGAAAAATAAGAAGTCCGAATTTGCGACCGTTTCTAGTAGTTTTCGTACATTTCCCAGAGAACGGAAAGTTGTGCCACCTCGATTTTTTTATATAACACGTGGAAAGGGATGTCACGAACGGAAAATGTGTCAAAAATTTTCCAGGATTCCCATGGGCCGAGAAGAAAAATAAGAAGTCCGAATTTCCGACCGTTTCTAGTAGTTTTCGTACATTTTCCAGAGAACGGAAAGTTGTGCCACCTCAATTTTTTTATATGACACGTGGAAATGGATGTCAATAACGGAAAATGTGTCAAAATTTTTCCAGGATTCCCATGGGCGGAGAAGAAAAATAAAAAGTCCGAATTTGCTACCGTTTCTAGTAGTTTTCGTACATTTTCCAGAGAACGGAAAGTTGTGCCACCTCAATTTTTTTATATGACACGTGGAAATGGATGTCAATAACGGAAAATGTGTCAAAATTTTTCCAGGATTCCCATGGGCGGAGAAGAAAAATAAAAAGTCCGAATTTGCGACCGTTTCTAGTAGTTTTCGTAAATTTTCCAGAAAACGGAAAGTTGTGCCACCTCAATTTTTTTACATGACACGTGGAAAAGGATGTCACTAACGGAAAATGTGTCAAAATTTTTCCAGGATTCCCATGGGCGGAGATGAAGAATAAAAAGTCCGAATTTGCGACCGTTCCTAGTAGTTTTCGTACATTTTTCAGAGAACCGAAAGTTGTGCCACCTCAATTTTTTTATATGACACGTGAAGGAGATGTCACTAACGGAAAATGTGTCAAAATTTTTCCAGGATTCCCATGGGCGGAGAAGAAAAATAAGAAGTCCGAATTTGCGACCGTTTCTAGTAGTTTTCGTACATTTCCCAGAGAACGGAAAGTTGTGCCACCTCGATTTTTTTATATAACACGTGGAAAGGGATGTCACGAACGGAAAATGTGTCAAAATTTTTCCAGGATTCCCATGGGCCGAGAAGAAAAATAAGAAGTCCGAATTTCCGACCGTTTCTAGTAGTTTTCGTACATTTCCCAGAGAACGGAAAGTTGTGCCACCTCAATTTTTTTACATGACACGTGGAAAAGGATGTCACTAACGGAAAATGTGTCAAAATTTTTCCAGGATTCTCATGGGCGGAGAAGAAAAATAAGAAGTCCGAATTTGCGACCGTTTCTTATAGTTTTCGTACATTTCCCATAGAACGGAAAGTTGTGCCACCTCGATTTTTTTATATAACACGTGGAAAGGGATGTCACGAACGGAAAATGTGTCAAAATTTTTCCAGGAATCCCATGGGCGGAGAAGAAAAATAAAAAGTCCGAATTTGCGACAGTTTCTAGTAGTTTTCGTATATTTTCCAGAGAACGGAAAGTTGTGCCACCTCAATTTTTTTATATGACACGTGGAAAGGGATGTCACTAAGGTAAAATGTGTCAAAAATTTTCCAGGATTCCCATGGGTAGAGAAGAAAAATAAAAAGTCCAAATTTGCGATCGTTTCTAGTAGTTTTCGTACATTTTCCAGAGAACGGAAAGTTGTGCCACTTCAATTTTTTTATATGACACGTGGAAGAGGATTTCACTAACGGAAAATGTGTCAAAATTTTTCCAGGATTCCCATGGACGGAGATGAAGAATAAGAAGTCCGAATTTGCGACCGTTTCTAGTAGTTTTCGTACATTTCCCATAGAACGGAAAGTTGTGCCACCTCGATTTTTTTATATAACACGTGGAAAGGGATGTCACAAACGGAAAATGTGTCAAAAATTTTCCAGGATTCCCATGGGTAGAGAAGAAAAATAAAAAGTCCAAATTTGCGACAGTTTCTAGTAGTTTTCGTACATTTTTCAGAGAACCGAAAGTTGTGCCACCTCAATTGTTTTATATGACACGTGGAAATGGATGTCACTAACGGAAAATGTGTCAAAATTTTTCCAGGATTCCCATGGGCGGAGAAGAAAAATATAAGAGTCCGAATTTGCGACCGTTTCTAGTAGTTTTCGTACATTTTCCAGAGAACGGAAAGTTGTGCCACCTCAATTTTTTTACATGACACGTGGAAAAGGATGTCACTAACGGAAAATGTGTCAAAATTTTTCCAGGATTCCCATGGGCGGAGAAGAAAATAAAAAGGTCAAATTTGAGACCGTTTCTAGCAGTTTTCGTAGATTTTACAGAGAACGGAAAGTTGTGCCACCTCAATTTTTTTATATGATACGTGGAAAGGGATGTCATTAATGGAAAAGTTGTCAAAATTGTACTGGGATTCCCATGGGCGGAAAACAAAAATAAAAATGCAGAAATTGCGACCGTTTCTTAGATGTCTTCGTAGATTTTCCAGTGAACGGAAAGTTGTGCCACCTCAATTTTTTTATATGACACGTAGAAAGGGATGTCACTAATGGCAAATGTGTCACATTTTTGAAAAGTTGCTCAGCGCGTCGAGATCTACCCGGTAACACGTTTAGCACGACCCGAATCCAGGCGAGAATAGAAACTTATTCGGCGGATTCCGCGCAATAAGCTGCCCCGTAGAAGAAAACTTTTTCAGAATCAACGAATTCGGGAAAATGGCATAGAGAAAAGTTGCTCAACGCGTCGAGATCTACCCGGTAACACGTTTAGCACGACCCGAATCCAGGCGAGAATAGAAACTTATTCAGCGGATTCGCGCAATAAGCTGCCCCGTCGAAGAAAACTTTTTCAGAAGCGGTCGCTGGTGCGAAAAGGTTGCAAATTCAAACTTTTTCGCCGAGTAAGGTTCAATTCTCGCCTGGAATCGGGTCGTGCAAAACGTGTTACCGGGTAGATCTCGACGCGCTGAGCAACTTTTCTCTATGCCATTTTCTCGAATTCGTTGATTCTGAAAAAGTTTTCTTCGTCGGGGCAGCTTATTGCGCGGAATCCGCCGAATAAGTTTCTATTCTCGCCTGGATTCGGGTCGTGCTAAACGTGTTACCGGGTAGATCTCGAGTCGCTGAGCAACTTTTCAAAAATGTGACACATTTGCCATTAGTGACATCCCTTTCTACGTGTCATATAAAAAAATTGAGGTGGCACAACTTTCCGTTCACTGGAAAATCTACGAAGACATCTAAGAAACGGTCGCAATTTCTGCATTTTTATTTTTGTTCTCCGCCCATGGGAATCCCGGTACAATTTTGACAACTTTTCCATTAATGAAATCCCTTTCCACGTATCATATAAAAAAATTGAGGTGGCACAACTTTCCGTTCTCTGTAAAATCTACGAAAACTGCTAGAAACGGTCTCAAATTTGACCTTTTTATTTTCTTCTCCGCCCATGGGAATCCTGGAAAAATTTTGACACATTTTCCGTTAGTGACATCCTTTTCCACGTGTCATGTAAAAAAATTGAGGTGGCACAACTTTCCGTTCACTGGAAAATCTACGAAGACGTCTAAGAAACGGTCGCAATTTCTGCATTTTTATTTTTGTTTTCCGCCCATGGGAATCCCGGTACAATTTTGACAACTTTTCCATTAATGACATCCCTTTCCACGTATCATATAAAAAAATTGAGGTGGCACAACTTTCCGTTCTCTGTAAAATCTACGAAAACTGCTAGAAACGGTCTCAAATTTGACCTTTTTATTTTCTTCTCCGCCCATGGGAATCCTGGAAAAATTTTGACACATTTTCCGTTAGTGACATCCTTTTCCACGTGTCATGTAAAAAAATTGAGGTGGCACAACTTTCCGTTCTCTGGAAAATGTACGAAAACTACTAGAAACGGTCGCAAATTCGGACTTTTTATTCTTCATCTCCGTCCATGGGAATCCTGGAAAAATTTTGACACATTTTCCGTTAGTGACATCCATTTCCACGTGTCATATAAAAAAATTGAGGTGGCACAACTTTCGGTTCTCTGAAAAATGTACGAAAACTACTAGAAACGGTCGCAAATTCGGACTTTTTATTCTTCATCTCCGTCCATGGGAATCCTGGAAAAATTTTGACACATTTTCCGTTAGTGAAATCCTCTTCCACGTGTCATATAAAAAATTGAGGTGGCACAACTTTCCGTTCTCTGGAAAATGTACGAAAACTACTAGAAACGATCGCAAATTTGGACTTTTTAATTTTCTTCTCTACCCATGGGAATCCTGGAAAATTTTTGACATATTTTCCGTCAGTGACATCCCTTTCCACGTGTCATATAAAAAAATTGAGGTGGCACAACTTTCCGTTCTCTGGAAAATATACGAAAACTACTAGAAACTGTCGCAAATTCGGACTTTTTATTTTTCTTCTCCGCCCATGGGAATCCTGGAAAAATGTTGACACATTTTCCGTTCGTGACATCCCTTTCCACGTGTTATATAAAAAAATCGAGGTGGCACAACTTTCCGTTCTATGGGAAATGTACGAAAACTACTAGAAACGGTCGCAAATTCGGACTTCTTATTTTTTTTCTCCGCCCATGGGAATCCTGGAAAAATTTTGACACATTTTCCGTTATTGACATCCATTTCCACGTGTCATATAAAAAAATTTAGGTGGCACAACTTTCCGTTCTCTGGAAAATCTACGAAGACTTCTAGAAACGGTCGCAATTTCTGCATTTTTATTTTTGTTCTCCGCCCATGGGAATCCCGGTACAATTTTGACACCTTTTCCATCAATGACATCCCTTTCCACGTGTCATATAAAAAAATTGAGGTGGCACAACTTTCCGTTCTCTGGAAAATGTACGAAAATTACTAGAAACGGTCGCAAATTCGGAATCTTATATTTTTCTTCTCCGCCCATGGGAATCCTGAAAAAATTTTGACACATTTTCCGTTAGTGGCATCCTTTTCCACGTGTCATATAAAAAAATGGAGGTGGCACAACTTTCCGTTCTCTGGAAAATATACGAAAACTACTAGAAACTGTCGCAAATTCGGACTTTTTATTTTTCTTCTCCGCCCATGGGAATCCTGGAAAAATTTTGACACATTTTCCGTTCGTGACGTCCCTTTCCACGTGTTATATAAAAAAAATCGAGGTGGCACAACTTTCCGTTCTATGGGAAATGTACGAAAACTACTAGAAACGGTCGCAAATTCGGACTTCTTATTTTTCTTCTCCGCCCATGGGAATCCTGGAAAAATTTTGACACATTTTCCGTTCGTGACGTCCCTTTCCACGTGTTATATAAAAAAAATTGAGGTGGCACAACTTTCCGTTCTCTGGGAAATGTACGAAAACTACTAGAAACTGTCGCAAGTTCGGACTTTTTATTTTTCTTCTCCGCCCATGGGAATCCTGGAAAAATTTTGACACATTTTCCGTTAGTGGCATCCTTTTCCACGTGTCACGTAAAAAAATTGAGGTGGCACAACTTTCCGTTCTCTGGGAAATGTACGAAAACTACTAGAAACGGTCGGAAATTCGGACTTCTTATTTTTCTTCTCCGCCCATGGGAATCCTGGAAAAATTTTGACACATTTTCCGTTGTTGACATTCATTTCCACGTGTCATATAAAAAAATTGAGGTGGCACAACTTTCCGTTCTCTGGAAAATCTACGAAGACTTCTAGAAACGGTCGCAATTTCTGCATTTTTATTTTTGTTCTACGCCCATGGGAATCCCGGTACAATTTTGACACCTTTTCCATCAATGACATCCCTTTCCACGTGTCATACAAAAAACTTGAGGTGGCACAACTTTCCGTTCTCTGGAAAATCTGAGAAGACTGCTAGAAACGATCGAAAATTCGGATTTTTTATTTTTTCCTGGCCCATGAGAATCCTGGGAAAATTTTGACAGCTTTTTCCTTAGTGACATCCTTTTCCACGTTTCGTGTAAAAAATTGAGGTGGCACAATCTTTCGTTCTCTGTAAAATCTACGAAATCTGCTGGAAACGGTCCCAAATTCGGTTTTTTATCTTAAGCGACAACCGTTTTGCGCAATCTTACAAAGTTTTGGTTTTGTGTAAGGCTGTAACGTTTAATTTTCCCGAATACCTTTGTAAAAGTTTATAAAATGAACATCAAGTCTACCTCGAAGGACCAGTGGCGAACATGAAAAATTTTCGACGCGCTCTCCAGAAACGTTGCTAGCAACGTTGCTAAATTCACACCGGTCCTTCTTTCCTATAGCGTGAGCAAAATAATTTCGGGATGCCAGTACACTCAGTGAGTAAATGTCCAGTTTTACCGCATCTCCAACAGATGGGCGGCGGACGCGGTGTAATATTAATTGCTTCGGCACGGCGCTTGCAGACGCACACCAGCCCTGGGACGGGAGTTTCCCGTGGCCCTGTCGACGATGACGATCGGGTATCTCTCACGACCGGTAAGGAGTTCCTATTATAGGTTATAGGTAGCCGTGGTCGGTGTGGGCGCGGAGTAGTGGTAGTGGTTAATTTGAAAGTCATCCCGGCGAATGTATAACCAGAGCATATAAAACAACCAGCAGTATATAACTTAATCTTGAGATATCGTCCGCAAATTCAATGACCTTGAGCCATATTGGGGGAACAGAAGTCAGAGGTGTAGTCGGGAAAATCAATTCAGAAATACAGAGTAGTATTAGTAAAGTATATATAGTGTGTGGTAAGCACAAGCAGCGGGATTCCTTTTTAAAGATACTAGCACAAAGCACAATTTACAATAAAGCACACTCCACGGCACTGTAATATCTCTCATACAGTCAAAAAAGAACTGCCCAATCGCCCCGACACTGCATCCATTTGACGAATCTTTTCCCAAATGTCGGCTGCGCGAACAGGTGCGCAGAATTTTCCCGCCATGGTGAGAGTTACTGCTGGTTGTTTTATATAGGTACTCTGGTATAACTACGGTACAACCCCGCAAGTTGTTGTGTTGTACTGAAGCAAGGACTCTTTAAAATAAGGGGACCCAGCATTATACCACAGTTGAGGGAATACCCAGTTGTATATCTTCCTGTCGGCGCCTTTGATCTCGGCGGTAGTGACTTTCGTTTTTTATACAAACTCATTCTCCAATAGAATCTCACTTTGTAGTCACGTTACTTCTTTATTTTAGACCACGCCCTATAAAAATCGATGGGACACAGGACCGGGATTAAATTATTTTCTTACATTAATGGTTTGGATATTGTTATAACGTCTGTGCACAGTGGAAGGAATAATTGTTTATACCTGTGGGTACACTGATGGCAGAGTACAGGTAAAGAATTCTGGGAAATACCCAATCTGGTGGAATTCCCAATATATTTGAGTACATCCCTGATGCATTCCTTGCATTCCATTCTTTAGTGATTCTGGTCTGCGCGATAAAAGCATTCTACCAGTAATTGCGTCGACTTTTCATACTGGATATTGTTTATCCTGTGATTATAGTTTCCAAAGTGAGGCCTATTCTTTCCTCATTCTAATAGTATCAGTGATGCCAAGTACAAGTATGCCATTTTATTGGAGAATCTATGAATATAACAGGTACTTTGATTGTTAGTAAAAATTAATAACCGTTTCCATGATTTCTAAAAATTAGACTTGACAATGTTGTGTCTACAATTACAGAATATGGCAACTGTCAAATGAAACAAATTTATTGAATAGTTGAAATTCTTTAATTGTCACATCTGAGTATCTGGAAGCTAGAAAACTTAAAAATTGTGAATTATGATGGGAAATTTTTTCTTTAGAATATATCACATAAAACCTGATGGCAGTTGGACACTGCGACATATAACATAACCTTGTACCAGCCCACTTATGTGGTCTCCTTGGAGTTTACAGAAAACAAACTTCCCCTCAAGGCTTCACTTTTCCTATGTGATAGACTGTGAAATGCTGGGTCCCCTTATTTTAAAGAGTCCCTGTACTGAAGCCATTTCCCCGTGGTTTGTAACCTAACCTATGTATTTTGCCACCGGTTCACCCGGACGTTGGCGGCTCCTACCAATTTCTGCTTCTAAATCCACTTGGTAGTTAACCAGGAAATAAAAATTTTTAAAGTCGCGGACAAACTCCTGCCAATTCTCTCAATATGTTCGGTTATTCCGAAACCACATCGCGGCTTCTCCTTCCAAAAGTTCCAGCATATGTGGCAGCAGCCTATCTGGATGTACATTTTCCGAAGTACAAATTTCACCCAACTTTTCTAGAAAAATCGCGGAATCGGTTTTGGCGTTAAAAGACACGCGCCACTTATAAATTTTGAAGCTTAGCGGGGGGCAGTGTAACCTACGGTTGTGTCTCAAAATTCCCTACTGACGTTACTGTTGTCGTAGTACTATGGTTGACATAATTGCATAAGTGCTAGGGGTAATACATGATAACGTATAAACCTGTAAACCCGCGGTGGTAGTCGTTACTAGTTGCGGAAACGTCCAGGCTAGGCTAATCGGTCGCAGCGTCACCTGTCTGTTGCGGATGAATTTTATTAGGCGTTTGTGTTTTTCTTCCACGGTGCCGTCCAACGTTTAGAAAAACTTTTCTAATTCCACATATAATTCGGATTTCCTAAGTTGGTAAATCCATCCAACACGGGTATCTGATTTCCCAACGACCGTTTCGGCCTCGGTAGTAGCAGGTGGTGCCTCACTATCTATCACTAATAGCACAGACCTATATAGCTTCGCTAGCTATATAGGTCTGTGCTAATAGCAAAGAATGGATTCCCAAAAAAATGTTAAGACGGGCTTCTCGACTAATTTGTTTCGGCAAAAAAACTAACCTATTTTCTATTCATGAAATTCATTACTTTCGGCAATAACTTCGTTCGCGTTCAGGCGTAGCGCGAAGCAAAAACGATGTGGTAAAAAAACGAGAGTTTTTCTGCCGGCGCGCTGTCCGGCGGTCGAGGATTTCTACGACGCGAAGCCGGCGTAGTTCCGATCTCAAATAGTCCACACCGCTACAAACTATCTACTCGCTACTTCTATACGCAAATCAAAGCTACGTACATCATTAATTTCTTCGGAATTCTTCCTAAAAAATTTACCTGCAATTCACATTGGTTCTCCCTGGTTTTCTTTTAATTATTTTTTTTTCTGATTTCCACCTCAAGACACCACTGTCCCTGTTCGGGTACGCCGGTGTTATAGAGTTATTTTTCTTGGTATTCTATTTATTTTTGGTTCCGGATTTTTCACGGTTAATTGACTACTGTTTGGTGATGGTAAAATTTGGGCTCTTTTGTAAGTAGGTATAGTCAAAGTTTCTCGAGCATCAGGCCCTTTTTATTGCGGCGACCACCGCTTTTGCTGGTTAGCTACAACCGGAGAAAATAGTATATTCTAGAGTTCTGTAGTGGTGTATCGAGGAGTAGGAACAAAATCATAGGAGTTCCCGGCTGCTTAATTGATTTTATTTATTCGAAAACGGGTGAAAAGCTAAAGAGACCCTAGACGCAAGTTTAGGGCAAACTATCACACTTTTCCCAAGGTGATTAACAGGAAAAGAGGATGAGTCAGGTGGATAGGAACCTCAGACAAATATTATTTGTCTGAGATGGGAACACTCTAAGGTTACCACAAAATATAAGGTTACTAACCTGGAATTATCGGAATGAAAAGAAAAAGCCAGAGATATAGAGGGGGGAGAATGGTTGTCAACGTGCGCAAGACTGATTTTAACCCACGAAAGTGCGACAAATTCAAAATAATTTGCTTTTTCAAATTTTTGTTGCATTTATTTACGTTATTAGGTATAATTTTATATTGATGTGGAAGAAACTTTAGTCAAAAAAGTTTATTTTTACCTGGACCGTTTTCGGCGAATCTGCCTTGGTGCCTCATTAGGAGAAATCATTGAATCTGTTGAAGTTGAAGCTTGTGGTAGGATCGGACCACTTTATTGTTGGTTAGATTCATTTTCCGACGGTATAGAAGTTGATTGGAGGCATTTCTTATTGCCCAAAAATTTGTGCATGTTCTTACAGATCAATACATGTTAATGAACACAACACGATTACAAAAACACGCCAGCAAAAACGCTAAACACACGAAAAAGACCTTAAAAAAAGCAATTAAGAAGTAAGCACGTCAAAACGTAAACAAACTAAAAGACAAGACTGGGTTAAAATGGCGGCGATTTAAGCGCCCTCTGTGTAGCCGAAAAATCGGATGCGCAGTAGGTCAAAGCGCATTCTCTTCCTCCATATCTCTGGGACTAGCAAGCGATCCCCTCCATATAGGCCTCTCAGCGCCCAGCGGCGGCTGGTGGCCAGGTCATGATACATCCCCGGTAAACCGTCGACGGCGACTTCCTTGGGTTGGCGATGCCCTAAATACCCGGTTCTCTAAAAAGAAGGGCGATTCTAAACCATGTTTAAGGATTCCCCTCGGATCTACCCTTATTCGGTGTTTCTTACCTCCCCAGGTAGACCAAATATTATTGATAAGTGACTTTTAGCCGGAAACAACCCTCACAATTAAATTAAATGCAAATGACTCCGAATAAAGAAGGCTGCTCTCCGCGGCAGCAGTAAAAGAAAACAGAAACGACGGTGCGTAAATGTTATAAAGACGGAAGAAAACAACCTTTGCGGCATAAACTAAGGAAACAATATTCTGAAAAATGGCAACTTCGTTACAAGACGGACGTAGCCCTTAGCCTCAATGCTGCAATAGCAGTTAATTTTTGAATTGGACCTCAAAAGTGGCTTGTTTAGATTTTAAAAAATAAGAAATAGCAGTCATTTTTGAACTGGGACCTTAAAAATGGCTTATATAGGTAATTAAAGATTAGTGTGATGGTTAATTTTGAATTAAATTTCAAAAGTGGCTTTTATAAGTAATTATAAGATGTATGGTAGTTTTAAGATAGAGGTAGGTAGTAATTATTTTTTAATAATAATTATGATCCTTAATATACAGTGTGTCCCAATTTGATACTGGACACCTCAGTCTATATTTTTTTATTGGTAGTCCCAAGGCGGTGGTATTTGGATGGGGTAATTGTTTCATGGCCTGCTATGACTTACAAAAATAGCTAATTTTCAAGAAATCCCATTAGGGATTTTTTTACGACAAAATGTTATTAAGAAAACTTGTTCAGAATGAAAAACTGAGTAGAATTGCAAAATTTCAAATGTCTAGGCCTACTTTGATTTTTAGCTTTTTCGCCTCTTTCTCCCACTTTCTTAGAAATGTGTCCTTTCTGGAGCTTTCACGTCAAAATATTATTAAGAAAACTTGATCATCGTGAAAAAATAAAATTTTGACGTAAAAGCTCCAGAAAGGACACTTTTCTAAGAAAAAAGTGGGAGATAAATCTAAAAATCAAAGTAGGCCTAGCCTTTTAAAATTTCGCGAGTCTACTCAGTTTATGATTCTGAACAAGTCTTCTTAATAACATTTTGTCGTAAAAAATTCCTAATGGAGTTTCTTGAAAATTTGCTATTTTAAAAAATCATAGCGGGCCATGAAATAATTACCCCATCCAAATACCACCACCTATGAGATACTCTCCCTTGGTACTACCCTTGTTTATGAGACCATAAACAAGGGTACTACCAATAAAAAATAGAGACCATTTGTTTTCCTTGCCTTTCATATATTTCTGAGGTGACCAGTATCAAATTGGGACACACTGTAGGTAATTTATATTTAATTAGGAGGGTGGTGGCAGATTATGCATTTAAGGGGAATATATAAATTGTTAAAACATTAATAGGCGAAAATGTAAGATTTTGAAAATCAAGGAAAAATTTAGCTTAAGTTTTTAATATTAATTTTATTTATATGTAATTTTAATTAATTAATTGTAAATAAATTAATTTAGAATGTGAATTGGCAGTGAGTAACTTTAAATATAACCTTATTTCTGATTTAGGAATATCATTAAGTATTAATTGAATTTGTGCCAGCAAAGATAGTGCAATTAAAAATTTTTAGAGATAATGGAAATTTATTTTTTAAATTTTTTAGGTGAAATTTAAAATTAATATAAAATTTATAACTTTGGATGAAGTTTAAAAATTTTATTAGCAGACTAGGATTGACCTTATTATTAAAAAAAAATGTGTCCTGGGAATTAAAAACAATTTTTTCGCACCAGTAAAGAAAATGGAATAAAAATTAGATAAGAAAATAGATTGGATCTCTCCAAAAAATTATTAAGTGATTGTTTGATACCTCTTCAGAACTCTACGGAGAGTGTTTCAATGAAATTGTAAGTCATGTGTGTATGTGGATGTTTATTTATTAAAAATTATGTATAAACTATCAATCCAACAAATGGGGTGCATCAAAACTTCAAAACAATATCACGATAAGGGCATGCGGTGGGTAAATGCCAAGACACCTGCCTGTACAGAGTCACATTAAGGTTCGATCAGAACTATATTATATTAAATTTGTTCTTTAGTGAGGTATATAAACACAATTCTGCTGTTTCTTCAGCTGTAGTATCCGTACTAAACATTTGTAAAAATTAAAATTCCAATACACTCCAAAAGATCTATTTAAATTGAACACAAATCGTTACGTTGGGAGCGTTCAAACATGACTGCGAATGCCAGACCTGTTAAAAAAGTGGCAAGAAACTAGCATTCCGTGGACCATTTGAAATACCATGCTATTGGCTGCTTTGGCCAATCAACGCATACACACGTAATTGATCACACATTGATCATTGTTTTGAGGTACCTACTCAGTTCGTTTGACGGATCGAGTATAGGTGTTTTTAGTTTACAGAGATCAAAAACATAGAGGGCATAAAACATATCTTGGAAAAATGACAGGAAACATCTCAGGGGCCTTTCAGGATGCAACATCTTTCTATCCTACTGCCTGTCTGTTCGCTTATAACTTGAGTTTTACTGGACGGATTTAGATGCGATTTTCACCATTATGTACGATACTTATTCGTCAGTCAGTGTGCATTTCTCTTTTCGCACTTCACCAGCTCTTTTAAACGAGGCATCAAAAGAATATGAGCACTCACGGAGTTTTCTACAAGCCGGCACCCCTGAATACATATATATTACCTTAAAAACCTAGGAGCTACGTTCCGTCAAAGATATAGAAGGTGTATCATATTCAAGTCTTACCATCCTTGTAAAACCTTTACTTGTGGCCGATTTTGATGAAACCTTTTTTTGTTAGGTACATTTTTTCGAAAAAAAAAAAGACTGCAGCTATTGTTTAGGTTCTTTTAAAACCAATGTGTACCAATTTGCATTGTCCTAAAATAAGAAAAAAAGCATTATTACTGGAAGTATTAATTAATTGAAATGATTAAAATTTGACTTTTGGCTATTCTGTGCTATCATATTTAGTGTGTAAAAGTGCAGTTGTCTTTATCAAAATATGATAGGACTGAGGCTCGAAATCTCCTATACGACATACGAAGGAATGCCAATAACATCGTCAGACAGCATTCCTGACATCATTGACAGGGTTGTTCTCTCTCTCTCTCTCTATAACAGTAACCAAACTTCTTAGCACCGCTTTATCAAAGTTAGTGCGGGAATGATGTCAGCCAGCATCCCGTTTAAATTTACAGGAAATGAAGTTGGATAGGTATTACCAGAATTTTTTTTCCGTTTATCATGTTTTTTACACTTCAATATACGAAATCTTAAATATACGAAATTAGGGGGTATGACCATTTTCCCACAATATAGTTTTTATGGGAAAACAAAAAATATAAGTAGGGTTTATATTTTAAAAGCAATATCTTTTCTTGAAATTAATTATTAATGGAAGCATATGCAAAGCTACAAAGCTACACATAGACTGTCAGAACCATTGTTGAAATTTCCACACTTTTAAGTCCACAATACCATCAATTGAAAAAGACTCAAAGGGTATACCAAATTTTTTTACTTTTAAGTGTAGGGAATTAAGTGAAACAGGTTTTAAAAGAAACTTAAATTTATTATGAAAATATAAAATAACCTAAAACACTCTACAAAAATATATACATTATGGGTTGTCATACCTGAAATATGCATGTTACTAATATTTAGCATGTACAGGGTGATCATTTTTATATGCCCGGCTTCTGATCATGGAAAATAGTAGAATATATCGTCATCGATATGGCAAAAGGATGTATGTCACAAAATGTCAATTCTGAGATTTACATGGATCCGTAGCCACAGATACCTTTACCAGCAGCTGACAAAACAACGTATGTAAAAGTCCAATGGAATTTGAGATATCAAATGTCGTCATAATGACGTATGTGATCAGAACGTGTGAGTGGCTACTGCAAATAGTCTTATGTCACGGCATATTGTCGGTTAAGTGCAGACGTGTAAATTTTTCATTTTAATTTTGTTTTTATTTTAATTCTACTTTCGCCTAAGGTAAGTAAAATCCTTGAATATCATTTTTATGGTTCGTGGCTAATTTTTAAACTAAAAATCGTATTTTGTTGACAGTAAAAACTGGTTTTTTGCCTATTAAAAATCTAACCTATAAATGATATCATTAAACTATCTCCTGCCGTTTTAATGCTGACTCCATAGCTTTTGAAGTGTTTTTAAGGTTCAAGAAACATGAAAAAATGTTAATTGGAATAGACTTTGCTCCTTTATTTTATTTTTGTTGTAAAATTAAGTTGACATAAGACATTTTACATAATTAGGATGGCTACCTTTATTGTGATATGACATTTTTATTTTCAATTTTTAGCAAACTAAACTGATCAAAATAAGTTATGGATGTGTCGAATTTTTAGTAAAAATTAATTTTTCAAAACTATCTCAATTTTTAGTTGAAAATATAGTACCAGAAATGATTTTGTTCTGAAATTATAACGATCTACTATACTAAAATCTCTCTTTAACTCTACACTAGAAATGACATTTCTTAATTTGGTAATCCAAGGTTGGCAGCATTGTTTCGGGCGCGTCCGTCCAGGGGTGTATTTAGCATGTCTGGCAGAACTTGTGTCAGAGGCCTAACCTTAACCTTGATATTCTGTGGTTCTAACCCAACTTCAAACACATAAACAATAGCCTTTTTCTGTGCTTCACAGAGTTTAATGTTAATTTCTGTCTATCCAAATTTAGGATTGTGCGCGTAAAACGTAAATTCTGTTGATTACGGCCCTTGGCCCTTTCCGTCTTCTATCAATAATATCAATATGGCCGCCTCTTACGGAATTCTAGGTACATGAAATACCTGTCACAATTTAGTGTACAGTTAAAGAGAGATTTTAGTATATTTTTCTTTCAATTCAATTTTTCACAGAAATCATAATAATATCAATTTATTACAATTGGTTTATACCTATTTCGAGTAATGATGTGTAATGTATATTAATTAGATATTGGATCTTCAAGAATGAGCAGAGCAAGCAAGATTGTTCAAATGGCTCTTGGTTTGTCTTCACCTGGACCACATCAGTCAATTGGTATTATGATGAGTCAGATGCAGGACTGAATAAATAATAATCAATTTCGCTTCACAGGGGGTAAAGTAACTACTATATCAGAGCCAGATAATCGGGGGCTAGAGCTGGAGACAACCAACCCAGAACAAGAGATGATAGAACCAGAGCTGGATATTGCAAATTCAAGCCTGGAGATCAAGATCGCAGGAACGGAACTAGACATGACCCAACCAGAAGTGGAGATCACCGGACATGGGCTAGAGATGACGGGAATCGAGGTAGATATCGCAGGTACAGAACTAGATGTAAATGTTACGGAAACAGAAATAGAGACATCGGAGCAGTCAGAAGAGGAGCCTTTTCAAGACTTTGGTTCTGAATAAAGAACAATGCTTAGTTGACGGTAAGAAGAATCCTCGCAAAAGCAAAGGGCAAGTTGATCCTACCAAATGGAAACGACGCAAAAGTTATCAGGTTGCATGGGAATGCTTACATTGGATTTAAGAAACTCCCTTCAGGGAAATGTCAGCAAATCGCTGAAAGAGCAGAACGAAAATTATCACCACGATGTGAGGGGCATAACGCAACAAAAAAAGGACCTCAACAACATTTTGAGTGCACCAAAGTATCCGATGAGGACCAAAAACGAAGAATTTTTGCTGAATTTTGGAAACTAAATTCATGGGAGTAAAAGAAGGTTTTTGTCTGTGTTGGTGGAGGTTTCAGGACTAAAACACAGGCGCCGAAATACTGAACCTGAAGAATCCTGGGAAAAAAATGGATTTAAATATAATTTAATCTGCAAGACAACATCTGAAAAGGTAAAACGCTATGTATGCAAATCGATGTTTCTTGGCACACTAGGTATTAACGAGAAGGCAGCTAGGTCATGGATCCTCAGGGATGGAAATCTTATTCCTGATAACGATAATAAAGATCAAGTTACCCTTTCTTCAAATCACGATATCGTTCAAAATATTAAAGACTTTTTGGAAAGCCTTCCGAAGATAGAATCCCATTATTGTCGTGCCTCCACAAAAAAAGCTGTTTGTAGAGCCGGTTTGGGAGAGCTATCGCCAAATGCATAGGAAGTATTTAGAAATGTGTCAAAATTCTAACAACCGCCCTTGCTGTTGGAAAACTTTCATGAAGACTGTCCATGCCATGAATGTAGCTATATTTAGTCCCAAGAAGGACCAATGTAATACTTGTGTGCAGCATCAAGTTGGTAATATTAGCCAAGAAGAGTATGAAACACGCATCAAGAACAAAAACGTAGCACGCCAGGAAAAGGAGGCAGACAAGGAAAGCACATTCATTAAAGATGGTGATAAAGTGTGTGCCTACACCGTGGCTTCAAGCAGTATTACTGGCACCCCGATTAAATGCTTCTGCAAACTACTACAAAACGAAACTGAAGGTGCATAACTTAACTTCTTTCAACTTGAATGATCGAGATGTCTCGTGCTTTGTTTGGCACGCAGCATCAGGAGGTTTGGAAAGTGAAGTGTTTTCATCTATTTCAAATAGATTTCTAACAAGAGAAATAGCAAAACATCACCCTAATCGTATAGTAGTATGGAGCGATGGCTGTGGCTATCAAAATAAAAATGTGAAACTTGCCAATGAGCTTCTGCAAGTTGCCATGCAGAGCAACATAATTATCGAGCAAGAGTACCTTACTGTTGGTCATACACAAATGGAGGCTGATTCTATTCACAGTTTTTTTTTTCATATATTTATTTTATTTTATACGGGGATCAACCCCATTACAGTAGTTAGTGTAACAATTTCCTAATTCTCTAATTGATTAATAGTGAACAATCAAACTATTTGAGCAATGCAGTGCATACCTAGGAATCAGAATTCCTGTATGTATGTGACAGCATTTACTACTTGGACAAGTGTCGAAAATAGCAAAAAAGTAAAATAGCAAAAAAATGAATTGCAATACTGTGGTGCTGTACCTTATTCACATAAAGGATGTTAATTTACGTTATCCGCATATACATTTCCATCGACATACATATACACACATATACAATAAAGCACCTCACTACAACATAATTCAGTGTGACATAATCAACCGTAAGCTACATTGCAACACTATGGTGTCATACTTTAGACTCACAAAATCCAAAAACTAGCATTTAAGGTACTATAGACATGTCTGTCTTATAAAATGTAGAATTTACACTTTTACAGATTCCACCAGCAAAACATCAAAAGAACCGGATGCAAGTGCTGTGATTCACAACATAGACATCAATAAATTATAATTTTTTATTAAAAATACTTTGGAGTTTTTTGAAAACATTTTTTGGTTCTTGATTCTCTGAATCGCATCTGGGAGGAGATTAAATATTTTTGGCCCTATCCAGGTTACAAATCTTTGGCCTGATGTAGTATGTTGAAATGGTACACGCGCGGCCTCATAAATCGTTCCACTAGGCATGAGAAATAAGCAAGAAATCAAGAATTTCGGGTAAGTGCGGCAACGTTGCGCCAATTCCACGGCTTCACAAATCAACAACTTCCCCTACATTCCCTCGTACCGACCCGCTCCTCCCCGTAGAAAATGAAAATTGCGATATGTCAGTCAACGAAAATAGGTTAATAAATCGCTGCATTATCATTATAATAAAGTGGATTTATAGTTTTACACAGTTTCTTGGTGTTTTGAGATTCACGTAACGTGAAATTAGGCGGATTTCTTTGATTGTCAAAGTGGTATTAGTTAAACAAGGTATATAATAATATACTTGTGTTATTATAGAAGAATCTTGTAGTGGTTTTTTACATTGGTTTATTACACTTCTTTATCTTAACCACGAACCAAATCTTTGGTTTATTTCAATTTTTAAAGCTTTTGTGGAGTCCTCGGGTGAGGTTCTGATGCTTCCCGGTCCCCCGAAAAATCGAGAAATGAGAAAAAACAAGCAATTTCCAATAGTGGTTTCAGAGGATTTTCCGTCGGTTTCGCTGATTCTACAGCCGTCCCGTTTCTCGAAAGTGGTTAATCGTGAATCGGGAATTTCTCTTAGATATCGGATTTTCGAGGTTCTTTTTGGTACTGGAGGAAAGTACGACACCCAATTAAGAGATTTACCACCTTCTTCGATTTTTAGAACGGCTCTATATTCGAGGTTGTCGAAAGACTATTGCGAAAAAAGCCACCAATGTCCGTGGGCAGGGTTATAAGATTTTCCACTATTATTCAGGCAATCTAAGGCCAACCTAACAGCGCCGAATTTACTGTTTATTGCACTGTAACTGGCAATGTCACGTAAGGTAATGTCGCGTAATAAGATGTTAGATTTGCCGTCACTTACGCTTTTAAGGTTATCGCTGGCTTTCAAACCGAGAGAGAGGGGAGGGGTAATTGCAACATTGTCAGTTGAACGCCTTTGCGTCCGCACGTATTAGAACGATTTCAAGGGCCGCGCGTGTACAATTAAGTTTCCTCTACATCTCGTGTTGTGTTTATGATCTAGAGTTAACCTGAGTTGAGGGTTCTTAAAGTAAAACATTCTATTGAGAGAAAGCTTAAGAGGTGCTGTGAAGTGTATGTTCCTGCAGATTACCTCAATATTATTAGAAGTGCCCGGGAGAAACCCATGCCATACCAGGTAGAAAACTTGGAATACAGATTTTTTCAAAATCAGTAATTTGTACTTTTCATCAATCCGTCCTGGAAAAAAGAATAGCGATCCCTGTGTAACAGACGTGTGTGCATACCAATATGTACCTGAAGGAAAAATAAACTTCAAATTAAATTTTGAAGACGAATGGAGCGAGCTTCCCCATCGACCCTTGCACACCTACACTGGGCGAATGCCTGCAACACCACTCTATTTGGAATCCCCATCTATAGAAGCTACAAAATTCACTCGCAAGATTTAAAACAGCTATCCCTATTGATTACCGCTTGTTCTACGATAATCTAAAACATGGATGTAACTCTCGAGAGGACTGCCCACACTTGAAATAAAAATAATACTAAGTGAAACAACAGCCATATTGTTTATTTTTTGGTTATAATACAATTTACTGCTGTACCACTGATTAATAAAATTATGTGCTCAAAGGAAGAACGATTATTTGCTCAACCTTTCTCCTGAATTTAGGACATAGTGAATTTAACAAAAAGACTTAATGTAACACAAGGTAGTCAAATTTAAGATGTGTAATGGTGTATGTCACAGGATCTCCATAATAACGTTATTTATTTTTCCATTGGACAAGTGAAATTGTAGAACGTTTTTGGCTTTCCTGAAAGATTCCTTTTTTTGACATAAGTCCTTTTGACAGATCCATGACAATATGGGGCTTGTTTATGGAATCCCTAGTTAGCCAATGTGTGACAAAGTCATAAGGATACGAGAGCTATGATGGATACAAGCAACAGATGGCGCTAAATATTAAAGTAGCCCAGTTACTGTCTACTAATTTTCTTATATTAAATCCTACCAAAAAACAGCTGGACAACATTATTTTTTTGCAAAATCTGTCCTCTGTATCTACTGTGTTTCTTTAATATCATTATGATCTTATTTATGGGAGATTATATGAGTTGTATAAATAAAGTGGCCCCCTGTATATTTTTTGCTGAAATGGTATATGGGGGTTCTGTGGTGTCCTGGTGTCAGACTCTAAATAAAAAAACCATTAAATGGTTTTAGTGAAAAACGCGAGGGTTTAAAAAAATCATAGGCGGCCCTGAATTTGCATGTTGACAAAGGTAGGAATGTCAAAAGACGCAGTTTGATGATGTTTCAAACAAAGAAAACTTCAGGCGAATATTTCCAAAAATTAAACCATTGAAAACTGTGTCATCCATGACAATAACGATTAACAAAAATTAATATATGTGCCAATTTATTCCTTTATATATCCTATATCATCTCCCATAAATAATATCCCCATATATTAGACCTTTTTCCACGAATAGAGGCCAGGTGTCTAAAAATGATCACCTTGTATTTACAAATGAATAATAAATACTCAAGCCTTGCGTATTTTTTCGGATTTAAAGGGCTTGATCAAGTCTGTTGAAGATTATTTATCACAGGCGTTTTCACTAAAGATTCAATGTAAGAATACATTAGTCCGAGAAGTAAGTCAAATGTGTGACAGTTTGGTATTTTTATATAAAAAATGGCAGATATTTGGGAAATGTTTTTCTGAGTTATCAAGATAAAGATGACTTTCAGTTTCCTCTATAATATAGAATTAAATAAACTAATAGAAAGTGGGATACTTCTTGAAACTGGTTCTACCCCTTTGACACATACTCGAAAAGTAAGCTATTAAAATGTACATTGCCATTTTGTGTCCTTTGCATCTTTATCTGGGATAAATAAACTATCCCCAACAGAATAGTTAATACACTTATAATAAATTATGAGCAATCTCTAAGATTCTGACTATGCATTAAATACTTAAAGTCTCAATACTAAATATTATATTGAACAATAATTATTGGAGTACCTAAAAATGTGTATTTATAATCATTACAGTTGTTGAAATTTAATATTATAAGGCATAATATAAAGTAGACACATCAATTTTATGCCACAATTTGGTATTCCCATTACAGATCTATATATTTTGTGGGTACATAGATCGGTGGCAACATTAATGCTTACATTACACAGTATTGCATGCATTAAAATCTACAATTTCACAATCACTTTTAAAAAATGTACAGCTGTAAAAAGTATTTACTTAATAATTTCAAATACTCTTTGATATTACTTATAACTTATACATACATTTATCGCTGTACCTGATGAAACTGTCATTGATATAACCCATGTGGGAAATAAATATACATCATTTGTTATGCTGAATTAGATCACAATAAATGAACTTTGTAGATTATGGTTTCAGACATCACTTGTGATGTGATGATGCAGTTTTGCTATGTACTATATTTAAATCACCCAAAACAGACTAGTTAAAGTATATTATTAAAATTGAAGACAATTTAAAGCTGTTTGTTTCTTAAGGTGGATATTAATTTCCTTTTGGTTTCACCACCAACACAGGACAGAGCCATTTTGTCTCTGGATGGCAAATAAATCAAATAAAGTGGAAAGAATTTGATAGCAATGTTTCAGTTCAACCAAGGCTAGTTGAAAGTTGAAACTGCTGTCCAGCGGAAAAACCAGTCGTGTGCCAGTAGCCTAATGACTTCCATAGAATTGTATTCTTTTAAAAGTAAAATTAATGAAATTATATTGATCAGTTAAGAACTGTCATAATCTTTTACTGCCCATCCCTGTGAATTGTTGTCGTGAAATTATATTTGAAATATTATAAAACTTAGAAATCACAGCACTTGTATAGAAATATTATTATTGGTTTAAGCACAATAATTTTAAGTAATGTCACTACAATCCAAACTTAAATTTTAGTTTCGGTTCATCTATTACCTAAAATAAGCAGATTACTGCAATTTTCATAATGACATCCAAGTATTAATTTTTTATGTATCTTTGTGTGAAAACATGGTGGAGTAGTTCACCTAGTTGCGCTCATCGCCAAGCACCTGGTATCTTGGTGATTAAAAGACAAACTCATTTAATTAAATGGTGCAACACATATGGGAGTAGTTCTAAAAAAATGTCAATAACAATAATGACAATAAAGAAAAATTAATAAACCCGGTATAGGATTATCATCAAGAATAAAAAGTATTGGGGATGGCCGGTTATCCCAGAGGGAAGACTTTGTATGGAGAAAATGACCTCTATGAAGGTTACTAGGTTTTGAGAGAAACCATATGCCTTAAAATTATACTTTAAGGTCAATTTTCCCTGGTGGTGAATTGTTATCACTGTACGAATCAGAATTTAACATTTTTGGGGCTAGTCTGTTTCAGTAGACGTTTATTGAACCTTTTCAAAAATGTCGAGGTTATGTGCCCCACCATGTTTTACAGTGGCGATTATAAGTGCTTGGCGATGTGTGTGGCAACGTGCGCGGACAAATGAACTTTTTCACTATGTTTTTACACTAAGTTCATTATAACTGAACATCGAGATAAGTATACTTTGAAATGCAAAAAAGGCAATGTTTGACCACAAAGGAGAAGGAAGATTGTTGTGAAGATAGCTTTGATCTATTTTCGGGATATTCAACAGAATACTTGTGCAAGGTAAAGTCCCTAGATATCAGAGTATCGCAATTCACACCATTTTGGTTCTAAGCAACTGGCAGGAAATTTGGACGACCTATGAAATTAGGGTAGTTGTGTAATGAAGCCTGCAGTCCCTGAAAAAATAGTCAAAAGAGCAAGTACGGCTGTCTGGAGGCTCAGCGATATTTCTTCTTATATTCGCCTGCAAATGGCGGTGGTCCTGGAGTGTAGAGGCAGCGATAAATTCTGGTGGTACAGTTCCCTCTAAAAACAGTCTCTGCAGAGATACCAAGGAGAAAGTAATTCTTAAATAGGGTTGTGGAGCAACGGAATTTGCAATAGAAAGCAGGGGGAATGTCTAATTAAGGGATTTAACAATTTTTCCCATTTTTGAAATGTTTCATTTCCATAGAAGAAATTGGACGGTTTTTATGTGTCATTCTCTACCTCCGAAATGGTAAAAATTATTCCAAATATGTTATGAAATTATCAAAAAAAGCCTTTGTTGGTTGAGCCCTAGAGATGTTATTTCTACAAGGGGCTATGGAAACATCATCGTATCACAACTTTGCCACATTTTGAGGTGAAGTTCAGATGCTTTTGGCATCCTCAAAAAATCGATAAATAAGAAAAAACACAATTTTAAAGAGTAGTTCCGGAGGATTTTCGGACAGATTTTTTCATGGATCTCTGGTATATGACAAATCAAATATATGATGAGCACATGTCTGGCATCAATTGTCGTTATGCAACAAACTTTACACATGCTGCCATTTTGGCTCCAAAGTCAAACCAACTGCGGTACTGTAATAATCTAGGAACCCTAGTACAAGCTGACATTCAGCTCCATCTTTTGTGGTATCAATCTTAAGGGTGTGCTGCCAAAGTATTTACCGCACCATCTCTTTAAGTATAACTGAACTATGTTTTCCTAATCTGGACCAGTGGTGTTAGTTAGTAAACGCTACACCCTTTCTTAAAAAAAGTTCATCATATATTCACTTCTGAAGAACTTTTCTGATAGTTTGCGATATATCCTTCACTCCTTCAGAAAGAGCATTTTGCTATTGAGAAAAAACAGTTACAACAGGGCATACTTGATTTTTGAAACAAATATTCTGGCACAAATTAGTTCCGAATCAAGCAGCGCTAGACCCCAGAAGGTAGATTTTCAACTTGCAAAAAAATATGAAGACGCGCTCATAAAAATTCATACGAGTCAGTTTTCTATGTCATCAACTAAATGGCGTTACTTATTTATGGCAGAAAGAACACTGTGAGCAATATATTACTTTGCCTCAGCAAAATATTTACACCAAAGCATCGATTGTAACTATTTACTTTAGTACAATCCCTCTACAGCTCATTACATTTACTCCTTGTCTATCCATTTCAGACAAGGATTTACTGCAATAAAAGTAACTTTACCAGCAAACCCAATGGGCTATATCTTACACCCATCTAAATAACTAGTTTTCTCTGTCTGTTGCAATACAAAAATAGTCATGTTTTTTAAATGCAAGACCACTGCATTCTCAATCGACTGTTATCAATGACTATTTTTTGAGGCCTTTTAAATACACATTAATCTTAGTTAGTAACAGTAGATACCTCATATTTAGAGAGTGATTAAAATAATACCACGCTCTGATTTTTATATAGTTGACCTTGAATCTTCCCATCATTGGTACTTTCTTACAAAATACGAAATTTAGTAGTACCTACATTGGGGAAACAAAATAAAATTTCTTTGGGTTTTTGTTGTAAACAATGGCCGGTCAATACGTTTTTTTCCAGCATGGCATGATATTAGGTCTTTTATCTTAGCAATTCAGTGATGCAACTTCAAAAGAAGACCATACAGACAATGAAATTATGGCATTACGGTGGAGGGTCTTGGCGTCCAGAGAGGCCCTTTTCTCATAGAATCACACAACACCGACAGTACCTCTGACGGGAACCAGCACCGGTAGGTGGAGGAGTCACAGGTGCAAAGTATGCATGGACTTTTATGTTTGGGAGATGATTCTGAAATATTTTAATAGCCACATAAATTTAAACATTTCTTGAACAAATATTCCTTAACTAATTTATTACTTACCCTTAATCTCCTAATGCCAACCCTGGTAATTAACTGGCAATCATATAACTCTACTCGCTGTAAATTATGACAGGAAGTGAGATGTTCTAGTGAGGCATCGGTTACTAGAGGACAATTGTCTAATTCCAGCACCGTTAGGTTTTCAGCCGCACAAGGTGACATCGATAGATGTCTGATGCCTTCATCTGTGATTAGCTCACAATGAGACAGCGTCTGGAATAATAAATTTATATAAGGTCTGAGTGTGTTTTTGTTTATTTTTTTGTTCAAAATTTAATTATACAGTTGCCGGCAGAAAGCATGCAACAAAAAATTAGTACATATTTTTCATTTTTATTTTACAGGAGCCATAACTACTGCTGTTCAAACAAATTAATTTTCATGACACTATCATTTATAAATAATAAATCCTCTCTGAAACGGAATTGGCATATTAAATAAAGTGGTTTTATTTACTATACAGGGTAAATCATAAAAAAATGCCGAAAAGGTGTTTTATGGAATAGAAACTTGAAATTTCATTGCTGGGCTTACCTTTTAAGAGGGGGTTGCCGACAGCGAAAGTGACGTTAGATTTCGTATTTTTTAAGTTGTATAGCATAAAATCTAATAACATTTTACCTGACAAAAATTTAGTACAAACATCTCTGTCTTCATTTTAATCATAAGATCTTAAAAGCAGCCTTTTGTTTTATAGGTTATGAAAACTTGGGAAAAATAATAATTCCAGTGAATATGCTTTTAAGATCTTATGATTAAAATGAAGACAGAGATGTTTGTACTAAATTTTTGCCAGGTAAAATGTTATTAGATTTTATGCTATACAACTTAAAAAAATACGAAATCTAACGTCACTTTCGCTGTCGTCAACCCCCTCTTAATCCTAAACAACTTTTCATAATACACGTTTTCTCAAAAAGCTAAAATAAGGGTACTTTGGTCTCGAGCCATTTTCATATTTTCGAACCTAAGTTGCATATGAAAATGAGATATTCAAATTTTGAAAACTGAGTTTTGATTTTGCAGGAATGCACATACTTTTATCAATAAAATTTTCTGACAAATGTAAAATAATAAAATCTCATATGGTGAGTACTTTCTGCCGAACACTGTATATCTAAAGATGTGTTTAAGATACTGATATCATACTGGCCTATACTGATATATTGGCCCATTATTATTTAACAATATGTCATTAATAGTGGAGTCAACATAGACGAAAAATGGTGTTAATTAGGAATTAATTAGGGAAGTCATGGATTTGAATAAAACCTTTTGCAACACCTTCAAACATACTTTTATTTAAAAGTCCGCAGGCTGAAAAAGTGCGCTTTTAAAAAAAATTTTAAAAACTCAAAAAACGATTTTTTACCGAAATTTCTCAAAAATCGTCTACAATTAATTATTGTAGAATCATTATTTTTCAATGAAACTGTATATTTTGCGTAAATGCTAATAACGGCCATTGTGATAAATATTTTTAAATAATTTTTGTCTCAAAATGTGAGTAATTACTTAGATTAAAATTTGTATTGACCAAAAGTTTAAAATTATGCGTGTTGCTTGCTACAGATCGAAAAAAGCCATTTTATGGGTCAAAATGTTGAATCACCACGCATGTGGTGTACATTCAGTCTTAATGAAACACCCTGTATATAGCTTGGATTTTCGGGGGGGGGATATGTATATATACATATATATAGGCTGTGCCATTCGTCCCCACGTCAATACAAGCTGTGCTCCAAGGGAACAGAATGGCATCTGATGACTACCTGCCGACTAACACGCCTCACAAACACACACACACCCATACACACATACAAACGCATGTTTTCAGTGGATCGAAAATGGGGACTATATAGTAGTATACAAACATGTATGAAGTATTTATGAAAAAGAAAGCGGAAATTATTATATTTATTAGAGAATTCGTATTATTGTATGAAAGCTGAGAACACATGAAGAGTTTTTTCCAAAAGCTGATAATCACGAGCGAAAATTATGTAGAAAAAATCTTTTGACTAGGAAATCGGAAGTTTAAAACGTGTACTTTCACTTAGGATTGGTCTCATTCCAGTAACAAACCGCCTTCAGCTTGATTCTTGGATATGTTCAAAGTGAAAAAAGAAACAAACGAGGTTTGATATCGTAATCTTATATTGCTCTTTCAAAAGTACAACATTTAGTAGAAACATTCTGTAATATTGCTCAAAAATATTACAAATTGACCATTTAACGTCCATTATTATGAATATGCATGAAATTTTGATCAAGGCCAAATTTACAATAATATGACAGGCGTATCCCTTCATGGAAATTAATGCTACAAGATCTTTTTAATTGCTTTAAGATGTCACTTTCCAATAAACTTTGTTGCATATGAATTAGTTGTGTGTGTAAAAAGTTATTACTGTTTAATTGTCCCGCGCTCCACGTGCCGCTCTCAATTTCGGCTGCCTCTTAAATACGAGGAAGCATGAAAACGTATGATCTTAAAAAAATTCTCATTCATTACTTAATTATTTTACAAAAAATATGTATGTACATTTTTTTCGAGAAATTGCCTGCTCTTTCGAATGAAATTCTATAAAAACGCTTATTAAATAAGTTATTAACAAAAAACCTATATTTTTGACAGTTATTGTTAAATAAAAAAAATCGCACACTATTTTGCGCTGCGGACTCTTCGGATTTTGTTTTAAGACATCAAAACGAACACATTTTATTATTAAATAATAAATTAATGTGAAATTAAACTTAAAGGTAATAATTATTTGTTCCAAAAAGTCAAGAATTTTGCTTAGATACGTAAAGTAGTTTGATGATATTTTAATTTATTATTATTTTGGCATCAATTTAGAACTGGGAAACGTAATGTAACTAAATTTATACCCCAAATGCTAGACGGTACATAAACTTTGCAACAAACATAACAGAATTTTAAAGCCTAAATATCATTTTATTTTGAAAAATACCTATTTTTATCGGTAATTAGTAATAAAAAATTAATAGAATGATAAAGCTAGTGATATAAAATAGTTTTTACGAAGTTTCGAGTTTTTAAAATTTTCAGAAATTTCATAAATATTAAAAATTGCCAAAAAACTAAATATTTTAGTAGAGCGTTCCAATTTGGTACACTTACGTAAAATTGAAAAACAAACAACTTTTTCAAGTAAAACTTTTTGATATTTTAACAACTAAACCCATTTTGGCAATATATTTTTTTAAATGTCATTTTTGACAGATAACGAAAGTCACATGACCACGTTTGAGTGGGTCATTTTTCATCTTTTTTAAAGCAAAAAGGTAACCCCAAAATTAAATTTCAAAATAAAACGTTAATTAAAAATTTCCCCCCTATGGTGCAAACTTTTTGGAGGACACTGTATATTATATGAAGCTTATGTCTTCAAACCGATTTCTTATTCAAACTGGCTTTTAACGGATCTATCTATACCTTTTCAAATTCAAATTGGGAATAATCAATTTCAAATTGGGAATAAACAACTTCAAATTGAGAATAGTCAACTTCAAATTGGGATTAATCAATTTCAAATTGGAAATAGACAACTTCAAATTGGGAATAGTCAATATCAAATTGAGAATAAACAATTTCAAATTGGGAATATTCAATATTAAATTGAAAATCAATAACTTTATGAAATAAAAATCAACAATTGTTAACTAAAGTTTATAATATTAAGCAAAATTTCGACTGCCTGGTAAGGTTCAAAAAGACTTGGCCAGAAATTTTAGAAAGAAGACAAAGACCAAATCATTTATGGCAAACTAAAGTTAGCTTATAGAAATTAGAAAGTATAAGTAGTGCAAAATAACAGAAATAACAAATTAACTGTAGCGAGTTGCACCAGATTTATAGGAAATATACAGAGATACATATACCAGAAATATTAAATGATAGACAAGGATTAAAAATATAAGGGTGCAACATATGGGAATTTTTTTTATTAATTGCACAACCAAAATACAGACATTTCCGAAAGTTGATGCATGTTAAATAATCATATTAGGTGCACTTAGAAAGGTTGCAAGTTAAACAGCATACAGGGTAGGTAAAAAAATATAAAAATTTTACGAGAGTAAAGTACCCTTATTTCAAAAAATTCAGCAAAAGGTTATTAAGAAAAGTGGTTTAGAATTAAAAGCTATGCCTAAATACCAAAACATAGCCACCTTAGAAAAAATTTTTTTGTATGAATGTGTGAATGAATGTTAAATAATAAATGATGTCTAGTGGCATATCAGGTAAACGATATCAATTGAAAAAAATGCACTCCAGCCGGGACTTGAACCCGGGACTCCTACTGTGGCCGTAGGCACTTTAACCAACTAAGCTACCGGAGATATGGGTTCCATCGGCTAGGTGTTATTTATTCCAATTGATATATAGTTAGTAGCGGTGAGATGTAGAAGACTTCGGCGTCTTCTACAGCTACTAGAAGGGGTTAGAGGGTGTAGGGAAACCATTCATTATTGTTGGTTATGTAAACTTCCTATCTGTTCTTCCACCCACAATATTCGACATATAGCGACTTAATGCAAGTATCGAACGTGGAAATTCTAACCTACAATGTCAAAGCCAGAATATGAAACACAGAAAGATTTTTAGTACCTGTAATAATTATAAATAATAAATGATGTCTAGTGGCATATCAGGTAAACGATATCAATTGAAAAAAATGCACTCCAGCCGGGACTTGAACCCGGGACTCCTACTGTGGCCGTAGGCACTTTAACCAACTAAGCTACCGGAGATATGGGTTCCATCGGCTAGGTGTTATTTATTCCAATTGATATATAGTTAGTAGCGGTGAGATGTAGAAGACTTCGGCGTCTTCTACAGCTACTAGAAGGGGTTAGAGGGTGTAGGGAAACCATTCATTATTGTTGGTTATGTAAACTTCCTATTTGTTCTTCCACCCACAATATTCGACATATAGCGACTTAATGCAAGTATCGAACGTGGAAATTCTAACCTACAATGTCAAAGCCAGAATATGAAACACAGAAAGATTTTTAGTACCTGTAATAATTATAAATAATAAATGATGTCTAGTGGCATATCAGGTAAACGATATCAATTGAAAAAAATGCACTCCAGCCGGGACTTGAACCCGGGACTCCTACTGTGGCCGTAGGCACTTTAACCAACTAAGCTACCGGAGATATGGGTTCCATCGGCTAGGTGTTATTTATTCCAATTGATATATAGTTAGTAGCGGTGAGATGTAGAAGACTTCGGCGTCTTCTACAGCTACTAGAAGGGGTTAGAGGGTGTAGGGAAACCATTCATTATTGTTGGTTATGTAAACTTCCTATTTGTTCTTCCACCCACAATATTCGACATATAGCGACTTAATGCAAGTATCGAACGTGGAAATTCTAACCTACAATGTCAAAGCCAGAATATGAAACACAGAAAGATTTTTAGTACCTGTAATAATTATAAAGAATAAATGATGTCTAGTGGAATATCAGGTAAACGATATCAATTGAAAAAAATGCACTCCAGCCGGGACTTGAACCCGGGACTCCTACTGTGGCCGTAGGCACTTTAACCAACTAAGCTACCGGAGATATGGGTTCCATCGGCTAGGTGTTATTTATTCCAATTGATATATAGTTAGTAGCGGTGAGATGTAGAAGACTTCGGCGTCTTCTACAGCTACTAGAAGGGGTTAGAGGGTGTAGGGAAACCATTCATTATTGTTGGTTATGTAAACTTCCTATTTGTTCTTCCACCCACAATATTCGACATATAGCGACTTAAAGCAAGTATCGAACGTGGAAATTCTAACCTACAATGTCAAAGCCAGAATATGAAACACAGAAAGATTTTTAGTACCTGTAATAATTATAAATAATAAATGATGTCTAGTGGCATATCAGGTAAACGATATCAATTGAAAAAAATGCACTCCAGCCGGGACTTGAACCCGGGACTCCTACTGTGGCCGTAGGCACTTTAACCAACTAAGCTACCGGAGATATGTGTTCCATCGGCTAGGTGTTATTTATTCCAATTGATATATAGTTAGTAGCCGTGAGATGTAGAAGACTTCGGCGTCTTCTACAGCTACTAGAAGGGGTTAGAGGGTGTAGGGAAACCATTCATTATTGTTGGTTATGTAAACTTCCTATTTGTTCTTCCACCCACAATATTCGACATATAGCGACTTAATGCAAGTATCGAACGTGGAAATTCTAACCTACAATGTCAAAGCCAGAATATGAAACACAGAAAGATTTTTAGTACCTGTATTAATTATAAATAATAAATGATGTCTAGTGGCATATCAGGTAAACGATATCAATTGAAAAAAATGCACTCCAGCCGGGACTTGAACCCGGGACTCCTACTGTGGCCGTAGGCACTTTAACCAACTAAGCTACCGGAGATATGGGTTCCATCGGCTAGGTGTTATTTATTCCAATTGATATATAGTTAGTAGCGGTGAGATGTAGAAGACTTCGGCGTCTTCTACAGCTACTAGAAGGGGTTAGAGGGTGTAGGGAAACCATTCATTATTGTTGGTTATGTAAACTTCCTATTTGTTCTTCCACCCACAATATTCGACATATAGCGACTTAATGCAAGTATCGAACGTGGAAATTCTAACCTACAAAGTCAAAGCCAGAATATGAAACACAGAAAGATTTTTAGTACCTGTAATAATTATAAATAATAAATGATGTCTAGTGGCATAAATAACACCTAGCCGATGGAACCCATATCTCCGGTAGCTTAGTTGGTTAAAGTGCCTACGGCCACAGTAGGAGTCCCGGGTTCAAGTCCCGGCTGGAGTGCATTTTTTTCAATTGATATCGTTTACCTGATATGCCACTAGACATTTATTATTTATAATTATTACAGGTACTAAAAATCTTTCTGTGTTTCATATTCTGGCTTTGACATTGTAGGTTAGAATTTCCACGTTCGATACTTGCATTAAGTCGCTATATGTCGAATATTGTGGGTGGAAGAACAAATAGGAAGTTTACATAACCAACAATAATGAATGGTTTCCCTACACCCTCTAACCCCTTCTAGTAGCTGTAGAAGACGCCGAAGTCTTCTACATCTCACCGCTACTAACTATATATCAATTGGAATAAATAACACCTAGCCGATGGAACCCATATCTCCGGTAGCTTAGTTGGTTAAAGTGCCTACGGCCACAGTAGGAGTCCCGGGTTCAAGTCCCGGCTGGAGTGCATTTTTTTCAATTGATATCGTTTACCTGATATGCCACTAGACATCATTTATTATTTATAATTATTACAGGTACTAAAAATCTTTCTGTATTATGAATGTTTTTCAAAAAAATTTATTTTTTTCTTCTTAGGAGACCATGTTTCGGTATTTAGGCTTTTAACTTTTAATTCTATATAGACAACTTTTCTCAATAAAATTTTGCTAAATTTTCTGAAATAAGGGTACTTTACTCTTGTACAATTTTTGTATTTTTTTTGACCTGTGCGCCTAGTATAATTATCGAACATGTACCAACTTTCGGGAGTATTTGTATTTTCGTTGTGCCAATTAATAAAAAAAATCCCATATGTTGCACACTTAAATGACCACACTGTATTGCAAAAATATGATATTTTAAATTCAATAAGTAGGCACATATTGTGTGTTTATTTAGATATAAGTAAATATTGTTTATTATGAAGTTGTTGATTTTCAATTTAATATTGAATATTCCCATTTTGAAATTGTTTATTCCCAATTTGATATTGACTATTCCCAATTTGAAGTTGTCTATTCCCAATTTGAAATTGATTACTCCCAATTTGAAGTTGACTATTCTCAATTTGAAGTTGTTTATTCCCAATTTGAAATTGATTATTCCCAATTTGAAGTTGAAAAGGTATAGTTATTAATTATTTAATATTATAAAGATTTTTTGACGTACCATTTTAGAAATGTTTAGTAAAAATCTGTAACTGATCTATTTTCCCGAGAGACTGGTCCGAGTGGAAGTGAGCGAGACGTCATCGTATGAAGTTATTGTTTTATATGGTATCACATTTTGTAACTTGACTCGGGACTTCATTTACTGCCTATTACTGGTGGGTGAAACTTGACTTTAGGTGTATATTGTGTTAGTGAAAACTGAAAACATAATCTGCATGTTGTTTGAAGTTTATAGACAAGGTAGATTGTTGAGTAAAAATCTGTTGTTGGACTTCCATTGTCATGATTTATTTTTATTTAAAAATAGTCTGTTGTTGTGAAGCTTGGACACTATTTTGCATAGCGCAACAAAAAAATTGCTTGTGCAACGTGTTCTCTGGGTTTTTTCATATTCCCAATTAACTAGCCACACTCTTAGGTTTTTTCCCTGAGAGGTTTTTCCTCGGTTTTTTCCCACCAGGGAATTTTGGAATTTTTGTTTTTGTGCGTTTGGCAGATAGGTAGGTATATTCTGACAGATGGCAAATTACAAATGTCAGAATCATCTATTTTAAATCATTAAATGATTCTTTTAGGAAAATGATCATTTTTTATTTCTTTTATCAATATTTTAAATTTTAAAAAATTGCCACCCCCAAATTCCTGCTAGATGCCCTATATTACCAATAAAACCCTTGAAAACACCCAAAATTAGAAAAAAATTTCAAAAATAATATTACTTCCATTGGGTGTAACGAAGTTACGAGATATTTTTCCGTTAGTTCCCAGTTTGTGAATTTTCATTTTTTATTTCATTCCAAGTTAGTTCTTCACCGCGCTATTTTTAGCGGCCGGCCATCCGCCGGAATTTTTTTTTATATATTCATGCCAATGATTCTTTTTTTTTTCCCTATGAGAGACCGGCGGTTGATATTTTAATTGCATTTAATTAAATCTTAGTTGTGATTACTTTTCGGCTCTCCGCCGCTAAATAATAAATTCTTGTTTTACCAAGATGGATGAGGGACATCGAAAAGGGGTAGCACCAGGGTACTAATTCAACTTGCAGGTGGAGCCGCCGTTCTTTTTGGGAATCCGGGTATAATGGACATGCCCGACTCAGAGAGACCACCGTCCGAGACTTGCACGGGGTGCAACAACCCCTAACTGCCTGTATGGCCTCCGGCGGCCGTTTTGGATACCAGAAAAGTGGAGACGATCACCAGAGTCTTCGCCACGGCCCCAACCAATGGGCGGCCGGCGCACTCGTCGATAGGTGGCGCCACCCCATGAAATAAAAAGGCTACGGACGGCGAGGAGGTGCTCCTTCTGCCGATACAACTCTGGTGAGTATTATTAGGTTTAGACTGTTCCGCCCTAGCCCTACCTCTCCTTAAGAAAAGAAAAACCTTCCGATACCTGTTGGTGGTGCGAGTACTATCCCGAACCAACATCCGTCTCATTCAACCCCACGATTGAATGGGCCAAAAAATTATAGTAGTCAGATATCACCTCAAGTTCGTTGCTTTCCTAGGCTTACGTTGAGATTATAACCGTGTAAACTAACTGATTTGCATTCGAAATACATCCTGCATAGAAGCTTATGTTGCACGTTTCTTTCCAGACACGTGGACCTCTCTGGGCCGGCCGCGGGATTCAGGCATTAAGCAAAAGTTAACGAGTTAGTTAACTTAACTTAACTGTGTAAAATTTGTCTCACTACTTTCACTTATAACCTGTCCTCAACACACCACAGAACGCTGGAAAAATTACTTTCTCTGGCTAGAAGTTATCCCGGGCACAGTGGAGTATACCGCTCTAAAAAGCTGGCGCCTGAGCAACCGCTCTGCCGGAAGTCCGATTTTCTCTTTCCTAAATAAAAGAGGCTATGAGGAAGTCCACCGAAAATTATTAAAAAGGGAAAATCGGACGTACACACAAAACAAGGCTATATAGGGTTATTTGGTGTTAAAATGATCGGCTTTTTAGGGAGAATTTAATTACATAAAAAGCTACAAAATAATATGTGTAAAAACCCTGTACGGAATATTGCCGGGAAAAAAATGTTTTTTCCCATCAAAATGAAAAAAGTAAGCGTTTTTCCCATCTCTAGATGATACTGTCCTCTACATTGAAGGTAATTCATGGAAAGAAACTAACGGAATATTAAAAAAGGGTATTGAGAAAATCGTTTTGTGGCTAATCAACTTACTTTCTATTAATCTTATTAAAACTGCTTACGTACCACCATTCAGTATTAATACTGACAACTGACACTTTAAATATTAATGTAAATCATAGATAAACCACATGGCCACTAAAAGCAAAAACCAAGTAACCTATTTAGGCATTTTAATCGATAATCACCAAGTGGAATCACCATTTGGAAAATATTGCCAAGAGACTTTGTTACCAAATTTGTGGGTTCAACAAACTCGAGATATTTTGTAGTACTTACACATTTATAAGCTACCTCTCTGTTATGCACCGACTAGCTCCTAGATGAAAGAAAAGATATATTTTGGAAATGAATGCACCACCCATTTTTAAGTTTGGTAATGCAAAATAGTAAAAGAGGCTATTACCCAGGTGACTGGGGTTATAAAACTGAGAATAATAATATTGTGCATGTCAAAAACAACAAAATATATAAATTAAGCACTATAGTGTATATTCGTGGTTTGTAAAGAAATAAACATAGGCCAAGCTACAAATAAATATACCATAAACTAGCTATAAGGTATCAATAAAGCAGTTGGATATCACAGTTAATTAGGTGCACTACCACCAATTGCATAACAAAATGCAGGCTTAAAACGAAAGTAAACCCCGTGTATATTATACCTGGTGCACAAGCATAAATATATTATGCTAAAAGGTAATTTTGGAAAATAAAGTAGAGAACTATTATAATGGACTAGGCATTAATGATGCATAATGAATAATAAATAATAACTTCACTAACTAGTGCAGGTATCTCGCACTTGGCCAATAATATTGTTAGATCGTAAGTTGGAGCAAAAACAATAATAATAATAATAGTAAACTGGAATGAACTTGCTGGTACGTAGATAATCCACCCAGTCTAGTTGCGGATTTCTGGTTACATAAGATAGCAGGTAGCTGCCTAGAACGGTCGACTTCACTCTGATAGGGTTGCTACATCAGCTGGGGTGCCTCGAGTGTAAACTATGGGTTTAGATTTGTTGTTCAACGGGGAGACAACGTCCGGGAAATGCGTCTGAGGAGTACGAACAAAAACAAAAGGCCAAGTTGAAGGTGGCCTCGTACTGTGGAGAAGGGTGTGGTGGTGGTCAAGATAAATTCATAAGTTGGTAACAATCTTCCTCTAATAATTAGGTAACAATACGTACGTAATTAGCCTAAAGCTAAAGTAATTGGCAGCTAATAAACTTGCGGAACGATTGGTGCAGGAATTCTAGAAAAAAATCAGCAAAACTGCCTGGTGTGTAAAACGTGTCTTCCTCGAACACTTGTCACCTTAACTCCCCCCAAAGCGAATCTCCCGTGAAGGCACCAAAATCCAAGACTTAGGGATTTTTAAGCAGAAGCAAGCAGTTGAATCGGGAACTTGTCATTGTCTACAACTGACAGGTTAGGTTCCTCCAATATTCGATTCATGGAAATGTATGGAAATTTGAGTGAAAACCGATAGATAAAATATACAGCAACAACTAGAAGGGGCTATAGGAATACGCTGAAGTGAGTGCAATGTTTTCTGGTTATTAAATATTTCATGTGTTTGTTGCCTATCCCACTGGCGGCGATAAGGCGCCCGCAGAGCCCGTCGTGCGGGGGGGCCCCAGCTCCGGAAGGGGCCCCTAAAAACTGAACTCTCTACTAATATTAATTTTTGCAAAATATTAATGCTATTAAGCTGAAAATCGGTGTTGACCAAACGACTTAGAAGATTTTTATCTCAGGAAACAATTAGCAGATTGTGAGGAAATTATTAAAACACCCCGAAAAACACAAAAAATGCAATTTTTTGTAAAATTTTGTGCGTTTATTTGAAGTGCCTTTAGTTTCTCTTTTAAACTCGTATAGAGGTAATTATTACGAAAAATATTCACTTCTATTGTTGAGTACTTCTGTACACTTTGTTACTGCGAATTAAGATTTGTGGTTTTTTGTATTAACCTATTACCTTCCCTGTATATTTTGACCAATTTTTACGGCTTTTGCCGGCCGATTGTGTGTTTGTAGCAGATAGCGTCAATTGACTTTATATAAATTTTTCTGAAATTAATTTATACTTAATTCCACCTAGTAAAAGAGCTATTTTCTTAAAATGAAGTTTTCGATTTATTTTTTCTTCCAAGTTATGGGCCATTATGAGATTATGGGGTTTAGTAAAAACACTCGGACATGGTAATAAATAGTGGGAGTAAATTTTGACATTACGATGAGTGGTGGAGATATTACCACTCCAATTACAGACAATTCTTAGTGGCATGTCGCAAAAAAATCATTTAAGTCACTTTTATTATGCAATCAAATTAAAAAGCTTTTAAGGACCCTGAAGAATGCAAGAGCTATCGCATCTTATTATTTATTCAGTTACAAGTTAAACATATTGTCTTGCCATGGCTCTGCTGTTTACAAGTATCTAATTAATTAGGTATATTATGTGTCCTTGCAGGTGTACTGGAATGAAAAAATAAAATAAAGGATTAAAGAAGAAATCGTTAGAGAATAAATAAAGAAGTGCACCCTGAATAAAAATTCCTATCCCAGTTTTCTATATTAACAATAAACATAAATACAACACATTTGTGTTAAAAAACTACAAAAGGTAGCACCATTATATCCAGTGGCAGACTGGCTCATCAAAAATAGGTCGGCTCGGCCCTTGGCCACAGGGGCGCTACATTTGAATTGGTGGAATAATATTTAGATTCCGCGACACGAGACTCATGGCATTTACTCAAAGACTAAATAAAATCCTCTGGCGCCTATTCTCTACAGGGTTTCCCAACGAAAATTTGACTACCCCAAAGATTAGAAAACCGAAAAATATTTGAAAAAAAAAGTTGACAATTCAGTGTACGCGTAGTAATTTCCTACACAAATGCTCGCCACTAATAATAAGTTTTTTATCTACTACACACGACCAAATTACCTAGTTTTTATTGATGTGTCGATCAGTTTACAAAAAAGTCACAAATGAAAAAGCTAAAACAAAACAAAAATAGTTCATACGATTTCAAACCTTATATCTTTTTAAAATAACAAAAAGTCACTGTCACAAAAAAGTCCCCGTTTTTTGCTTGTAACTACGAAATCGTTAGTTTCAGCCTGCTATTGAAGGGGTAAACGTGTTTTTGAACTGGTTTATTCTATCGCTCAAAGGTTAGAAATTGTTGCAATTCGTGCTGTAGCTTTAGGGCAATCATGATCATGATTTCGATAACAAATTGCAACAATTTCTACCCTTTCCGCGATAGAATAAACCATTTCGAAAATACGTTTCCACTTTCAATAGCAGGCTGAAACTAACGATTTCGTGGTGACAAGCAAAAAAACGGGAACATTTTTGTGACAGAGACTTTTTGTTACAATATTTTAAAAAAATATAATGTTTGAATTCGTATGAACTTTTTTTGTTTTGCTTCAGCTTTTTGACTTTTGTAAACTGATCGACACGTCAATAAAAACTAGGTAATTTGGTCGTGTGTAGTAGATAAAACCTTATTAGTGGCGGGCATTTGTGTAGAAATTACTACGCGTACAATGGATTGTAACCTTTCCGTTTTTAGCTAATAATTCTGTCAAATCTCAACAGAATTCTAAAAACGATACATCACTGTATTCGCAATAAAAAGGGCTTTAAAATGATGCTCCACAAGTGGGGTAGTTCCATTTGAAATTTTAAAGTTGGGGTTGCTAGGGATTAGGGGGATGAACATATCGGGTTGGCTTGACTGTCAAAAAAGCTCCCCCCAAGAACAAAAATCGAGGGGTCTCTGCGAATTTTCAAATATTGTTGGTTTTCTAATTTTGAGGGGGGTCAAGTTTTCGTTGGGAAACCTTGTATAATAATCAGGCGCGCAACCGCACCGCCCGCACCCTAAATACCTATATAAGTATTATCAGGCTATCACCCTAATTTTTATTATTTGGTACTGGCCGATGGCCGATCTCTTTTTGGCGGCTAGTGAGTGTGGGAGGTGAAGGACTGGAATTTCGGGGAGTGGCGGTGCGCAGGGGAGCGCCTGGATCGGAAGGGCGCAGTCGACGATCGCTGACCAGCTGACCGAGCCAGTCCGCCACTGATTATATCACCCTGCAGAACAGATTGGAGACAGTATACCTTTCAAAGGGCATTATGATGCGTATGTTGTCATGATAATAAGATATTATTCAGAGGGTCATCCTAGGTTCTTCATTTGTTTGCTAACTATACATTTTGGCATGATTTTAGTCAGGCTGATGTGTTTTAAAATGAAATAGAAAATAAAAATTTCCTCGGAAAACCATAGGCGTACAATTAATGTGGGTCCAAAGAGATAGCCACGTGAACTTTTAGTCGAATAAATATTTTTTCGCGTTTTTGGACAGGATGTCAATGGTAAATACACAAGTTCAAATCTGCTGAAGAAAAGATGGTATACTGTTTGCGTATGTTCATGTACTGTATTGATTACAATCACCGAATATTGTTCCTACACATTTTTGCGCTCTGTATGTGTGATTTCGGACATGTGCATACCTCCACGCAATGTAATAACTCACTTTGTACTACTTTGGTATTTTGTATTTATTTATTTATAAATGGTCTGTTGTGTGCAAAAAAAACGCTCTTGAGGCCTTAAATGGGATCAAAAGAGAACTAACTTGAAAACAAATTGGGAGTCTTTAACAAACGTCGTTCAGCATATCAACACCCCTCATTTAATTTTTGTAACCAACATTGGTTACGTGATTTTTCTATATAACTTTTGTCTGGGACATTTTGGCAGATTTTGTTTACTTTAAAAAATATAAGTAATGAAGTATTTGAAAAGTTGAATTTTAACATCCACGTAACTAAAAAATGTAGTACTAAGAGCACAGTCAACAACCTGTAACACAGCTGGGATCTCGGAACCTTTGTTCATGTCCCAGCTAAATATTCTCATCACTCGTTGCAGTGTTACTCAAGGTCATTCTAAGTCAGGTACTATAAGACTCGAGTTTTAAGCTTATTACATACTCGTGGAGTTACAGCACTCGCCGCTGCGCGGCTTGTGCGCAACTTTTCCTCTCATAGGTAAAAAGCTGTTCACAACTCTCGCTATGTAATATACTATTTCAGTTGACAACAGATAAACAAAGTTATCATTCTACAGCTAAGTCTTATATTCACAATACTTCACATTAATTTTTAACCCATTTAAAGCACACTAAAAATCAAACCAAGAACAAATTGTAAACATAACCTCCGCCTTCAAACATTCCTCCTTATTTCATTTTTGTTTAAAATTGCTTTACTAGCTTTTGCTATTATTTTCAGGCTTTTCTGAATAGCAAGCACTTGTAAGAAGACACGAATAAGAAACCTAAGAATAGCAACGAAACTTTGGTCCAGAACTTAGATGAGAAATCTTGTAAAAGGGCTAAACCTTCATGATGTCCAAAAAAATTCACAATGTATGCAAGTCAATAACGACATACGCAAAAACAAATAAGAACCCTTATTTGCAGGAACATTAATCCTGCGTGAAGGTGAAGTAGAAGTGACACAAATACACCACAATATGTTCAACAATTATTAAAAATAGAGTGCCTAGTACCTAAGTAGCAATTATATGTTGTTGTAAATGCCCAAACAGAAATAAGTAAAACAAGGAACTCCCTTTTGGTTATATTCTTACTATCCCAGTTCTTTCATCATAATTAAAACATTGCATTTTCCCATTGGATAACCAAGTTCGAGATTTGAATGTAACTAATAAACAAATTATCAAGTGAAGGAAAAAGCTATGTGCAGGGGCAACGTCCTGTAACACTCATGTTGGACTACTAAAAACAGACGGGTACGGCTGTCTCAGATGATCTGACCCAGAAAAACAATTGGTTACAAACAGCTTTCATGAGGTGAAAGTAAGCCCAGTCAAAGTTATTCGAAGTATGGGAGTCTGGAAATATTTAGGGAATTCCGGCTACAGCGATTAAATACATGTTCATTTTATTTTTTAATATGTATTTATGAACTTTCTGAAAACAATATCACTAGCTTTTTCACTCTATTAACTTTTATTGCTAAATATTGATAAGACAGAGGGAAGACTGCACAGTAGTTAAGTATTTGTAGTTAAGTATTTGTGTTTTTCCTTAAGTTAAACCAGTACTCGGTTCATTCCACACACTGTGCGTCTTCCCAGTCAGTTTGCATGTCTAGTTTCTCAGTGATGTCATTCAGAAAGGAGCTTTATTATAGGAAAGCAGCGTGTGCTTGCACAATCAAGAAATTAAATTGTAAATCGTCGATCCCGATGGACAAAGTAGTGATTCTGGTTTGCCATGAATATTCCCACATTTATCTATTGAAGGAATCATATTATTCTGGACATTATTTATATTAAAAAAAGAGAGCCATCAGCTACCACGAGAACTTGCGCACGTGCTAATGTCAAAATAATGAAGGGCACAACGATTTGTAACCACACACACACAGTTATCCCCACACAACTTTAAATGCCCAGGCTAAAAATCAAATTGAGGGACTTGAATTCAAATTCCAAAAATTTGGCCACACACGATACTTTTAAACTCTACCCCACAAGGGGTACAGTTATGTTTTTTAGTCTTCCCTCTGTGTGTGCGTGGGGGGCCCCTCAGACAAATAATAAACATAAACTAATAGGTAATTCAATACGATACAGACCCTGCCAAGATAAAAAAATGTTTAGTAACATTATTTGTCTGAGTTAGTAATAGAAATAAAAAACAAAACAATGCAATGATTGCACCATTGCCAAACTTCTTCATAAATTTATCTTGTACTTACGTAATAAATGTATAACCAATGTTAAAAAACATCAATTTGGAACAATTAGTTGATATCTACAATCTACATATAGTAAAAATTTGGGCAGTTATCATTTAACAACAAATTTTACTGGTTTTGTAAATTCACTGATCCTACATGGTCTATAAATAATATCCTTAATAAATTACTTATTCTGGCTAACGTGGCAACATTGCACGAGCTCTTTGTAATCGATGCACATTTGCTTTATTATGCCCCAACAGCTGATCCAGAGTTCGTTGAGATTTCGCCGGTTTGTTTTTATTACCTATTATTATTATTATTTAGGCATCAATAAAATTTAGTACTGGAAAATATAATACAAATAAATTAAATTTATATTGCAAATGTGTAATGGCACATCAACTAAGCAAATTTATAAATTTATAAGTATTCATAAATTGCAAAAACTAAACCTATTAATAAATCCTTCACATTTGGTATACTTATGCAACATTGAAAAAGAAACAAATTTATCAGGTAGAACTTCTTTAAATTTTAACAATAAGCCCAATTTTAGAGATTTATTTTTTTAAATGAGTGGGTCACTTTCTTTTTAAAAGCAAAAAAGTAAAAAAAACATCAATAAAAAAATTGCTCCTATGATGCGAACTTTTTGGAGGACACTATAAGGATGCAGCCTTCGTCATCCTATCCATTTTTTAATTTTTTTTGTCCATAGACATTCTACTCGCACATAGGGTACAAGGGCCCTCAACATGTATGTTTAGCATTTGCACTCGAGCTACTCAAGCTGAATGTCATTGGCCAAATATTTTCAATTTTATTTCAAGTTAGTCCTCTTTTGGTCCCATTTAACCCATAAGCAGATATCTTTTTCTATTTTTGTTTGTCCACAATAGGCCTGGGACATGAATGGTCATATACATTCAGAGCAAATAATAGGTCCTACCTATCTACTTTTTATCATGTGAAAATTATTTGCAATTAATTAAAGAGCCCCGCACCAAATACAGGGGAAAATGGGTCTCTGCCAATTTTGATAATTTTTTGGGATATTGCAGTACAAGTCAGTATAAGTTACATGTGCAAGTTTAAATTACTTTCTATGTCTAGGTTCGGAGATATGAATTTTTGAAAATCATAAAAAATGGCTGTTTTACTAAAACATAGTAAGGTTCACTTATCCAAAAGTATTACTTTTTAGATGATTAGTAACAAAATAATAGCATTGCTGGTTGAAGGGAAGTCAAGTGACATGTCAGTCAGTCGGTCGTTAAGATTGGTCCCAATTAGTGGGACTGAGCATTTTTCATTAAAAATATCTCTATTTAGAATCTTTTCTTATGACAAGAATAATTTTCTTTAAAAGTTTTGACATTCTTCCAAAACACTAAATTTTTAAAAAAGTTTGTTTTTTATACTTCATGTTTTTAACATTAGTCACTTAAAACGGCCTTTTTGATACTATAAATCAGCTTTGAAGCCAAAACTACTTAAGGAAGGCTTATAGTAATTGCTTAATATGATTATCTACAAAAAGTTACAATCGCATTTTACACAGGGGGTGTTTACAAATATTAGTTGAAATAGGTTTTACCCCTAATATATATGTTTGTTAATTATTCTTGAATGGATCTGCCAATTTGAATCATATATTTCAGTTATACTTTGAAGTAAATTACCCTACACTCGTGTAAGTTTCATTGATTTTCTATGCCTGGTTTTTGAAATATAAATATTGAAAACTGACATTCTATAGAAAATATTATCCAATCTTATTTCTAATAATATGATCTTGCAGCGCAAAACAATTGCGCCGTTAAAAACCACTTGACCATAAACCGTGCCCGACTATTATAGATATGCGGTTTTCCACCTACTTTACGAAAATTCGGTGTCCAGATCCATATAAGTTGTACCCTTATTTATAACAAACAAGGGTTGTACCTACTCTACGCATTGTGACGATTCCACGAATATCTATAAATAGTAATTATCAACCCTCCCCGCAGAAGCTTTAGTTCGCTTATAAGGTATCATTGGGCGTCCAGTTAGGTATTATTATTATTTCGTAGTAGTAGCAGCGTCCAGAGATACTCTAGACTTTGGTAGCAGCATCCAGAGAAGTATTCTCTAGACTTTGGTAGTAGCAAGGAGGGTTAATAATTTACTATTTATAGATATTAGTGGAATCGTCACGAAGCGTAGAGTAGGTACAACTTACATGGATCTGGACACCGAATTTTCGTAAAGTAGGTGGAAAACCGCATATCTATAATAGCCACGCACGGTTTATGGTCAAGTGGGTTTAACGGCGCAATTGTTTTGCGCTGCCAGATCATATTATTAGAAATAAGATTGGATAATATTTTCTATAGAATGTCAATTTTCAATATTTATATTTCAAAAACCAGACATAGAAAATCAATGAAACTTACACGAGTGTAGGGTAATTTACTTTAAAGTATAACTGAAATATATGATTCAAATGGGCAGATCCATTCAAGAATAATTAACAAACATACAGGGTGAGTCGAAGTTAAACCGCCATACTCAAAATTTGAGTAGTATTTTTAAAAATAAATGGGGTTCTTCATATAACATTTTGTCCAAAAACGCTTCGTTTTCGACATACAGGGCGTCAAAGTTTTCTTTTAAAAACAGAAAAAATTAGTATTTTCGGTTCCATTTATGCTATCGAGTTGAAAATTGGTACTTGTATGTTTTCTGGGACGGCGATTATGAATTTTCTATCAACTTTCTTCTAGCCGCTAGAGGGCGTTGGCTACGTCGTTACTTTCGAACAAAAGTGTTTTAAACTTTTTTGTCGTTGAAAAATCTGCATTTTAGACAGCGGAATATTAAATTGCATTCGATTTTGAACAAAAATGTCTCTTGTAAAAAATACGAAAACCTTAACCATTTTCATGAAAAACGCAATTTTGCGTCGCGGTGCGCGTGAATTCGAAAAAATTAAAATTTCGTAGTAGGCTTATAAATGGGATTTCTTCATTTGGAATTCTTTATTTCCAGTAGGTATTGTCCTAAATTAACAATTTTTGTGAAATTAGTAACCCACAATTGTTTTCAAAGCCTACTAAACGTTGAAGCGCTTTTTCTCTGTTTTTGCTAATAAAGTTGTCTGGTTAAAGTTCTTGTAAAATGCGATTGTAACTTTTTGTAGATAATCATATTAAGCAATTACTATAAGCCTTCCTTAAGTAGTTTTGGCTTCAAGGCTGATTTATAGTATCAAAAAGGGCGTTTTAAGTGACTAATGTTAAAAACATTACTTTAAAAAACAAACTTTTTTAAAAAATTAGTGTTTTGGAAGAATGTCAAAACTTTTAAAGAAACTTATTCTTGTCGTAAGAGAAGGTTCTCAATAGAGATATTTTTAAGGAAAAATGCTCAGTCCCACTAGTTGGGACCAATGATAAAAATTGTCGAAATATGCTAAATCTCGCTATTTTTGACCCACCCTGTACAATAGACGGCTTCTCTTGTCTTAACGACCGACTGGCTGACATGTCACTTGACTTCCCTTAAACCAGCAATGCTACTATTTTGTTACTAATCATCTAAAAAGTAATACTTTTGGATAAGTGAATGTTTTAGTAAAACAGCCATTTTTATGATTTTCAAAAATTCATATCTCCGAAACTAGACATAGAAACTAATTTAAACTTGCACGTGTAACTTATAGTGACTTGTACTGCAATATCCCAAAAAATTATCAAAATTGGCAGAGAGCCATTTTCCCCTGTATTTGGTGCGGGGTTCTTTGCTTAAGTACCTACCATGCAAATTTTTGTGAAATTTCCTAGTTTTAAGTTAAGGTATTTCATTTGTAGTTTCTATCTTGCTTGTGAAAGAAAGGAAAATAGATATTTTCTCAAAAAAATTAAAAAGGATTTTCTGTCAGCACCAAGGGTCGAACCAGGGACCTCTCACTTGCTCTACCACTACACTGATCGGGATCGATTGGACTTTGTCGATCTGTTTGTTTAGTGGCTGAATGGAGAAGCACCATTGTTCACCCCGTACCACAGAAAATACTCTCAAATTGCCCGAAACACACCAGAATTAGAAGACACAACCTAGATGTTAGATACTGCTGTACCACCATACATCTTGGAAGTCATGCTAGTGTAGTCTCTCTCATACGAATCTCTCCTAAAGAAGTGATTGAAAATTAAAGTGGAAAATAGAGAACTTTCATATATAAAGGACGTATGAGCTGAGGGTAGAACTCGGGACCTCTCACTTGCTGGGAGAACGTTCTACTGCTACACTAATCCGTTGGGCTTTGTCAATCTGTTTGTCAATATTTCTAGGCAAATATCTGTTATTCTACCTGTGTTTAGAAACTAACTGTTAGTTTCCATATTGAATAAGGCCTCTAAAATAACCCAGTTTCACTCCCTTCTAGAGGGAAGCATAATGGTATAATTACCCAATTAGTAGAGCTATATTTAAGGTAACACATATCCATCAAAAAAATAAAGACCGTTTGGTACTTTTAAAAACTTATGCCTTGAGAAATGCATAAATTTCTAAACATCCAGAAAAAACATATTTTGAAAGATTCTGGTTATTTTCTCTCGCCAATCTCTACTTTTGGTTTTTTAAACTCAAGTTTGTTGGTCTAGATCTAGCAGACTAAAACACTTACCAAATATTCTATCCTAGGGCATCCCATTGCCAAATGAATTAAAGTGGCATCGGTTATAAGAACACATTCGTCTAAGTCCATTTTTTCTAAGAAGCGGCAGCTCTAAAAGTATGCTATGTATTATATATACCAACCTTTACCCAAAAACATACAAAATCCCCCTTGGTTTCTTCTACTTACCCTAGCTAGTGCTTGAAATGCCGCGTCTGTGAATTGTGAACAACCAGCAACTTCCAAGGTTGACAACATTGGGCACTGTTGAGCGAGCGCTATAAGTGCTGTGTCTGTTAAAGCCGAGCAACCTGATAAGCACAGATAGTGCAATTTCTGGCAGCGCTCGGCCAGTGCTTGCACAGATTCGTCCCTTATACTCTTGAAGAGAGAAAATCTGATAAATATCTTCAGTGTGTACGAGTGTCAAGAAGAAAGCATAACAGCTAAATTCCATTGTTGGAAGCAAAATGTAACTCTGAAATCCTTGTTCAATCTAGAAGTAAGCTGAGTACTATTCTAGGCAAGAGGACCATCACAATCTGTTAAACTTAGTTTTCAACTCTAACTTAAATAGAGCTAGCTCCTTCAGCCTATGGATAACAGTCTAGTTTTTCTACTCTCACATGTACAGTGCTATTCATAAAGTTTGTACCAAATGGGAAAAGCTTTTATTATTAGATTTTTTGGAAAATCTGATTTCGAACTATGACGGTGCATGTTTTAGGTATACCATTGCGCCTGAAGAGAGTCGTGACATCAGCTCATGCCTGTCAAATATAACATTTAAAATAAAAAAAATGGTTAAATCGTGTTTGCCTTGTATCGGAAGAAGTTATTATTACGAAAATATGTTTGTATTGTATTACATTACTGTGCCTCTATGCCAATTTTTAGAAAAATATCAGGATATTCATTTTTCCTACATAATGTTCCTTAAAATGAAATTGAAACCATAAAATTCAATACAAAACTGTACCTTATCATTTTGTTTTACTGTACATTTTGTTTCATGTAAAAATATTACACCAATATTTCATTCTTATTTCATTTCAAAAATATTATTTTTCTCCTTAATTTTGCAATGATATTTATTTGTATTGTTATGATTTATTAAGAGAGCCACCAGTAAATAAATGTCATATGTTATTTGAGAGAAAATATCAAGTACTAATTTGAAGAGAAACAATTAAGAAAAAAAAACAAACATCCCAATATCTTCCTAAAAATTGGCATAGAGGCACAATAATACAACAAGAATACATTTTCTTAATAACTTTTCCGATATTTGAAAGGCAAACCCATTTGTTCCCAATTTTATATTTTAAATGTCAAATTTGACAACAGTGTACCCAAAACATGCAAGTTAATAAAAAAATCCCATTTGGTGCAAACGTTATGAATACGATTGCATATTTGCTGTTTTCTTTATCATCTACAAAATGGGTAATTGATATAATTTCATATCCACCTTAGGTAGGATATGAAATCAAAATAAACCAATCCTCCAGCGCATATTGACATGTTTCCAAAAGAATATATTGATCTGTCAAATTATCTAAATTTAGTTTAGCAGCTAGTACATGTAACTTGTACAAACTACTATTCCAGGTTGGCATTTTACTTTAACTTTTTTTAAAAAGCTAAATTTTTTAAACATAAATATTAAATACTCACTAATATTTAACAAGTAAATATAAACCTTAATACTTAAATAAATAACTAAATAAAAATATTTGAAAAACTGAAAAAGAATTAGTATTATGATTATTTGGTGTATAATGTTCTTTTTTTATTCATTTCTGTTATGTACTTTTGATATACAGCGAGCACGTAAAGGTTGAAAATAAATTCGGTAAAATGTTGTACTGTTCGATTAAAAATTAAGCCTGCTTAAAAATGGAACTGAGCAAAAAATGAGCACTACATTGTAGATACAGTCATCTAATAAAGAAATGTCTAAAAACTTAATAATTTGTTAAATTTAAAATTTATGAAATTTTTTTTGTGATATATTATTATTATTATTTGCATACCAATACAAGAAAAGTGCGTTCTTTTAAATAACACTATCAAAAATAGTGGTTGCCATTTAAAAAAATATATAATGACGTCATAGCTTGGTTAGTAATGACGTCACAAGAACGACAAATATGTCAAAATATGTGCCTTTCAAAATTATGTTGGACGTGTCGAAGCGTTTTTTTAATCGCACAGTACCACATTTTACCGAATTTATTCCAACCTTTACGTGCTCACTGTATAAACCATTTAACAATACCAAATTTTGTTCATTTTATATTCTTTTACTTATATTGTGTTTGTTTTCAACACCCGATGGTTGCTGTAAATTTTTTGTGAACTCGATATCCAAAAATATAAAATAAATCAATAATTTTTATTACGAGCCCTAACACATAAATGTTCGGACACCGATGCTTAGTTTAATAATTACTGTTAAAATTCAAAGTACCGTTTAAAATTTTACCGAACCCGAACGATTACGTTTATTTATAGTACCAACAACATATTTTTAAAAACAACTATTTATTTTAAGGAAACCTTGTTACATTGTGAATATATTTCTACGAAAAATAAATAAATTGGTGACATATAAATGTTCGGACACTTACGAGTTTTTTAACAAAATCTAACAATTAGTACGAAATAACGTCTCCTTTCGACTTAATAACTGCCTCTATCCGTTTAGGCATTGATCTTACTAATGACAGACACATTTCTGGCGTAAACGTATCCAAAATGTCAGTGATTTTATTTTTTAATTCGGGTACAGTTCGCTGTGGATCATTTCTTAGCTTTTGTTTCATTTTATGCCATATCTCTTCAATAATATTAAGATCCGGGCTATTAGCCGGCCATGAAAGTACTTGTAGATTATTTTGTGCAAACCATCTTTTCGTGGATTTTGCTGTATGGCATGCAGCACCATCCTGCTGAAAAATATAATTTCCTTCTGGATATAAAGAAGACGCACTTGGCAAAAAGTTTTCTTGTAAAATCTGTTGATATTTTTCAGCGTTTATAATTCCATCTACAAACTGAAATTTCCCCATTCCCTTTGCGCACATGCATCCCCAAATTATATACTTTTTGGGAATTTTACAGTTTGTTTAATGCAATCTTTATGGAATGCTTCTGATTTAGACCTAATTACTCGCTTGCGGTAATCCCCGACACAAACGTCAAATTTTGACTCGTCCGAGAATATGACCCTAGACCAATCGTCTACACTCCACAAACGTTTTGCTTTTGCCCATATCAACCGATTCTTTTTTTGTTTTTCCGTGAGAAGAGGTTTTTCTTTGGCCTAAAAATAGTTTATTATTTGGTAATTTCCTCAAATGGAGTAAAACGTAACTTGCTTTATAAAATCCTAAACCATATTTATGAATCCATCTTCTGCATGTTTCTCGAGAAATATTTAACCCTGCTTGATTGTTCCATTCTGCAGTGATTTCTCGTAAAGTTCCTCTTCGAGACGCTTTGCACACTTTTACAAGTTTCCTTTGAGATCTTGCTAATATTTTTACCGGTCTTCCTTTTGATCTACCTCAAATATCGGTTTTGGCTGTTTCACCATACAATTTTATTATTTCGTAAACTGTAGATTTTGCTAAATCTAACTCTGCAGCTATGTTGCGAACGCTATTGTTGTCATGGTATTTTTTAATAATTAACTCACGAATTTTAGCATTTGTCGCTATACCACGTGCCATTTTCACCTTATTTCAGGTAACAACTATGCGTAACTGTCAGTCAACAAAGATTTGAAATTTTTTTTCAACGCCTACTGTTTAAATATTGAATTTTCAAAGGGTGTCCGAACATTAACGTGTCACGTATTTTTTGCAGGAATTAAAAAAAATCGTTGTGACCTGCTTGGATGTTTATTTAAACCAAAACTAATTATAGCTCATAGGCAGGGATATTAGCAACATAATAAAAACTTTAAATAAAGAAAATAAAAAAAAATTAAAAGTTATTTGAAACTAATTTTGTAAAATAACAGAAGTGTCCGAACATTTATCTGTTAGGGCTCGTATATTAAAAAAATCAAATTGTCTGCAATGTGAATACTATAGAGGGTTTTAAGTTTTAAGTCTAGCTTCTATGAAATGTCCATATTTTTATATGCAGAAAGTAAATGTATTTTACTGTTTCTGCCGGCAGCCTGCGGCCGCCCTTAAGTTTGGCTACCTTTATGCAGTGACTATAGGCTTTATGCCTGCACACCCCTGTGATGCCCCGTAGATACCAATGAGGTGCCCCGTATATACCAACCAAAATTCTCATTTTTTTTTATTAAATAATTCGATACAATGTTAAGTACTTCCTTAAAATATCTTGTTTCAAATTCATCGGGTTAGGGACAAGCCGCCGAATATTGGGTAATAAATTAAATCGAAAAACCATGTTGTTTATATTGGGCAGATCGGCCAGGGTAATTAATGTTCGCGAAAAACATGTTTGTTTATATATCCTATCCGCGGCGAGCGTCGCGCGAACACCTGCACCTCATAGAATCGAGGCGAGAACAAATAACCAAGCGGATATAAAAGAGGATACTCCCAGAACGGAAGCCAGTCGTTGCCGACCACCTCTTGCCGGGCGAAGCCCTGCCCGGCAACCCAGCGAGTGTCCGATGCCGTGCCAGCCGTAGAAGATCCCGAATTGTTGGGCGAAGTACTGCCCGAGAAGTCATCTAGAGTCTGCCGCCTTGCCTGCCATAGATCCAGCACCAGAGCCTCAGCACAGAATAGGGGAATCTCACTACAGTATGCTGTCCGTTGAACTGACCACAGAGTAAGCGATTGAATTTTGTTGGGTTTTGTCGACTGAGTTGAATTCCTTTTTCTAGTTAATTCATTTAATTGATTTTATTTTGAATGCTATTGGTGTTTATTTGAGGTGTCGTAAAGGATTGTTATATTTTGTCATATTTTAAAGCCGTGTCGTACAGTTCTGAATATTTTACGCTAAATTTTGGGTATTTAAAAATCTGTTAGCATAGCAGTGCCGTATTAAGTACTGAAGTCCAATATTAATAATTTACGCTAAATTTTGGGTATTTTTAAATACGTTCTTGTGCCAATTTCAAGTTACTTTAATAATTATTGTGTGTCTCCATTATCAATTTCGAATCATTTTTAAGAATTTACCTATTTTTATTATCATTTGTGTGATCAGACTAACTAACTTGTGTGCCAATAATTTCGGTATTATTTCTTGGAATAATTTGAGCTTAATTCACGTACTATTTTCGCAGGTTTTTGTTCTCAGTTTATGCTATAAGCTAGTACTGTTCGCAACTTAGGTTTGAAACTAATTACTAAAATTTAAAGATAATTATTTTGCGCTAAATTCTTTATTGCTGATTCTTTTCTGTTATATTTACTTAGTAATATTTTTATTAATTCAATTGTTCACATTTGTGCATCCTCTTTACTGTGTAATTCGTAACCTGTATATTTTATACGCCATAGGCGTACCATTTACTTTTTCAATATATGTATTAAAATTCCCCTGTTGTTTCCGTTAATCCTTAGGCCCACACCAAAAATAAATTAACTTATGGACCACCTTGAAACATACCGCTCGACATCAAAAACAAAGGTGCGCGCCATACCCCTATATTCAGAGCGCTGAGTGAAAAAAAAAAACAGTTTTAGAAAGGCTGGTTTTTTTGATACAGTGTAGTATTTCGTGTGTATAAGAATAGCCTGCCGTCAGGCAGCCAGTTTGGTTAGCCTTTGGCGCGGGGACGGCTTCAAAGTTGTAAAAAAACTAAGTATGTCGCAACTGTTTCAGAAAATCTAAAACTTGGTTTATTTAAGTTGTCCTCCTTTTGACTTTTTGCACAAGTGAATTTGAAGTGAAATGAACATGAAGTGATCTGATAGTAAAATGATTTTTCATTGGTAAATGGAACAGTGTACGACCACGTTATCAATAGTCTAACCTTTGAATGAATTGTTCAATATTTTTCACCACCTTAACCCCAGAAACACTCAAAACCAACACAAATTACATAAAAATTGATTTGCTGCATAAACTGATCACTTCATAATCAACTGAACATTTGTAAAAGGAACACTGATCTCAAAGTGATTCAGAATCGATTTGAGATCACTTAAAACTGTAAAAGGAGGACGGCTTTAGTAGTAAGATGACTAAACAATGATGTGGATGTAGACAGCCTTGAAAATAATGTAACGAGTCGCGTCAGCAGTGTGTCAAACTCATATTAAATACACTGACCGGCAATAAAACTGGCCACTAAAAATTAGCCCCAATTTCAAAGTTGGATTTCTCGCGAATCGCTCATTCGATTTTGATGTTTTTTTTTTAATTGTAGATTAATTCTTCAGTTACGAATGCCATGTCAGAAATTTTTATTCGGAATTTAATTTAAGCATATACAGGGCGCAACAGTGGGACGATTTTTTTTGGAAAGTTGCAACACCCTGTGGGGTGCAGCCGCAACAGTAGCCGTTGACAAGTGGAACCACACTAAAGCCTCATCTTTTGTGAACATTTTGTTTTTTGAATCACGACATTATCTCCGTTCTTGTCGGAGATATACTGTTTTGAAATGAACGCCTTGGAAAAAGGCTATGCAGGCAGAAAATTCTACGTGTAAATAATCAAGGCGGCATAGACGAAAATGCATGTCAGTTTTTCAACGGTTGTCAAACTTTGAAGCCGCCCCCACGCCAATCGCTAACCAAACTGGCTGACTGACGGCAGGCTATTCTTATACACACGAAATACTACACTGTATAAAAAAAAACAGTCTTTCTAAAACTGTTGCATTTTTTTGTCACTCAGCTCTCGGGCTATAAGAATGTTAATAGGTATCTTTTTTAAATCTCTGAAAAAATTTAGCTTTTTTTCTTATAGTTTGTATATATTTCGAATATTAATTTATTATTAAATAGTCAACAGTACATTTTCGAATCATTCTTTTAAAAACAAGTCATTTTATTATCTGAGAAAACTGCGATTTTGCAAATGTGCACCAGCTTGTAGAATGTAGCAACATGGAGATTTTATGCCTTGATATTTCCTGTGGCAAAACTGGTTTATCAAGGCAACTTTTAAGTCATGGTTCCAGAGAAATTAAAGAAAATTTATTTCTGTTTTTTCATTCTCACATCCTGTAACTTTTTTTATGAAGCGTTCCCGGACCAATGTTTATACATTCCATAAAAAATCCAAACATCCTCTATAAAAACAGTATTTCACTTCTGGTAAGAGACCCACTTCCATTTAACCTTTACTGGCTTTATACTTTCCACTCCAAACATGATGACATGAACATGAAAGTAATAAATTCATAAGCCTAATATCACTTACGTTACATCCCTTAAGATTAACTACTTCCAACTGATCGCAGAATCTTGCGAGGCATATTACAGCTCTTGATGTGATGTGTTTACAACCCTTGCTATTAAAACTTTTCAATCTCTTGCAGCCTCTTGCTAAAGCCTCGACACCATTCTCAGTGACATTGCTACACCAACTAATGTTTATATGAGTCAGATTTTGGCAGCCATCGCTTAGTGCCTTTAAAGCATTATCTAAGAATAAACACAAACATAATTAATAAATTATCCCTGAGTAAAAAATAATAGTTAAGTTGGCACTTTCCTGCTGAAACATTGACAATTTCATAATTTACTTGAAAGTAAATTTTAAATAAACTGGGTTTACCAAGTAAATAATAACTACAAGAAAAGGTGATTAATGGGCAAACACTCAAAGTTAACAAAAAGAAAAAACTAGTAACCACATACACGTGTTTCATGCTATTTGGCAATCATCAGTACGGTTAACTTTGAGTGTTTGCCCATTAATCACCTTTTCTTGTAATTATTACATTTACACTCGCTAATCTTACATCCTTATAAATAATAACATTCATAAAGTCATTGCTGTTTTCAAAACTGATAAGCAGTGATGAAATAAAAGATGGTGGTGATAACAATAGTTATTTGTGTACCAAGGCACTCAAGTACAACTTTTTATAATGAATGTGGAATTTAGTTGCCGAGGCCTCCAAGGCAGAGGCAAATAACCACATCAGTTATAAAAAGGAATTTCAGTGCTGAGGGACACATTGTTTTTTTTAATTGGGAAAAACAAGTTTTATTATGCAATATAATTAAAAGATAGCCGTCACTCATCCATAAGTGGACTGCGTCGTTGTTACTTGCCCGTCCTTGCTTACAGAACCCCAAGTTAGTCAATGTGTGACAGTGTAATAAGGATATTACAGCAATATTGGATGCAAGCATCAGATCACGCCAAAAATTAATGTGACCCAGTCATTGCCTACTAATTTTTTTATACTAAATTTTTACATTAAAATTTACCAAATAATAGCTGGATAACTTTGTTTTTTGCAAAATATGTCTCCTGTATCTACTGTATTTCTGTCATATAGTTATGTCTATGTCAGATGTCAGACATTGTCTAACTAGAGTATCCATAAACAAGGATATCGCTCTACCTAGATCGAGCACGATATGGTATCGCACAACTGATCTGCAGGCATTCTCTGGCCACTCTCTTGCAGTATACAGGGTCCGCCACCGTGTGCTGGGCATCAAATTGTATGTGTCTTCATTAAAACCATCCTTGATTAAGCTCGATTAAGAAAAAATGGCTTCATAAAATGGCTCTCAATTGAAAACTGGCACGTTAACGCCACTGTATGATATTTATGTATATGATCAAAGCTAATAGAATTTCCTGCTAGAAGATATTTGTTTTAGCACAGGGTGGAAAAAAGCACCCGGAAAACCAGTTTGCAATGGCGAAATTGCACAAAAATTAAATTCGAAAATATTACTCGCAAACGTAATTCACTGCCATTAAATATGACAAAAAACTAATTTTTTATTTTTATGTAATAAATGTAAGCAATTCAAAACTGCATAATTCAAATTATTCTTGTAATGCACCGTCCTTGGTTGTGACGTCAAGCAGTTCGTTGATGGTGGTGCCTCTGGTGGGCGGCAGCACCATGTATAAACTAATATGGGCAGCACAGGTATAAGAACTACAGCATCACACACACTTTGTTTAGAAAGAGCAATGAGAACGTCCTATCCTTGTCTATCCGTCTTATTATCGTCTATCTCAATCTTGATATTGTTGCTAACGTTTGAAATTAAACAGTTATTTATGTCGAGATGCGTAAGCACATTTTTTTTTTGGCCAAGGACGTTGTTTAATGCCATCGTTGCCTCGGGCCTTAAAACCATCTCTGAGGCCAAAAAGAGCTTACACATCAAGCAATGTATTCCATTTTTCCTGCTACCGACAATATCATATTAGGTAGATAGGTAAAGCCGAGCCGCAATAAGGTGATACTTGCCAGGAATGCTAGGAATGCAGTCCCCCTTCCTCTTTGAAAGTCTATTGGATATTAACAAACTCCTATATTTGCGGCGATGCCGGATGAGGGGTTTCTTTTATAGTGGATATCTCCAGCACTGTTAAAAATATGTGGTGTAAACTCATAACCGGCGTTGCATCTGAGTGTGTGGCAACGCTGCATGCCCAGGGTCCGCCCGGATATCTGCAATCGTATGCTTTGTTTTCAGCCATGGACGGAAAGCTTTTAGTCTGCGTTTGGGATTATAAGAGTTGACATGATTTCGAAGCGCGGAAAACCTATTAAGTGCTAAACGGGAGATGTAGCAAATATGTTAAAAATTATGGACGAAGAAGCAACAACAGGCATTTACAATAAATGCTAAATCAACCAAACCGTAAACCGTGCTGTAACATATACCGGTGTTTCTGAGATTACTATAAAAAGAATTAAAAAAGAATACCAGGATTAAAATAGTTGTCCTAGAAATAAACCAGGAGCTAAAAGGGAGAGAAAAAATTATAAGGACGCTATAGCTGACTTTGTGAGCGATAGCAGAATTCTATACTGTTAAAAAATCATCTCCTAGTCAAGAAATTACTTGCCAGTATAAAAAGTAAAATTGACTTTCCCTATGAGCGAACAGTTTTACGTCAGATTTTGCACGATATGGGGTTCAAATGTAAGACTTGTCAAAATAAGCGTACAATGTCAGTGGAACAGGACGACATTGTTGCCTGGAGAATTGAATACCTTAAATGTATTAAAAAGTACAGAGAACAAAATCGTTGTTATTTACATGGATGAAACGTGGGTGGACAACGACATGACGGTTAGAAAATGCTGGCAGAGTGATCGACAAATAGAAGTTCTAACTGGGTTAAGGTCCGAATAAGAATTATTGGTCTTATTAATTTTTAGCGAGTGAGCGGTGAAAAATACGAAAAAACAATTGACCACCTTTTCGTTATTTTGCATTGTTTACTTTTCAAAGTTACCTCCATACTTGTAATTATTTATCCCCTTTTATTTGCATATAAGAAAAGTTGTTCAACATCCTAAGTCTTTGCCGGCAAAACTTTATCTTTTAGTGCTTTACGAGATTTTTGAGGAATTATTTCTGGTGCCGAATTAGTTTTAGAGCTGGCGATTATCATGGCCAAATGAATAAGAAAAGTTTTATTAAATGGTTACAAAAGAAGTTGTTACCCAATATTCCAGCAAATTCGGTAATAGTGTTAGACAACGCCTCCTATCATTCTACCCAAGTTAATAAAGTTCCAACTTCTACTTCTACTAAAGGCTGCATAAAAGAATGGCTAACCACAAATAAAGTACCTTACGATAACACTTTGTTGAAATCTGAGTTACTTGCCTGGTTCAACGGCACAAACCTCAGGAGACAACAGATATGGTAGATGAAATTATTAAACAAAGTTTAAGACTTCCGACATACATGTGTGACTTAAACACCATCGAACTAATATGGTCACAAGTAAAGTCGTTTGTCAGACATAATGTCGCAGGGAATTGTTCGATGGCACAGTTGCACAATTTAACAACAGAAGCACTCAAGCATATTACTCCCGATTGTCTTATAGACAGCCATATAGATGAGATTATTATTCATCTAGGGGAAGGTGAAAGTGATACCAGTGATGACAGTGATTCTTCCCAAGTGGATGTTAGTGATCTCGATTAAGTTTAATATTTATTTAGTGGGTGAAAAGTATTTTTATTTTGTATTTTGTTGATTTGTTTAAGTTCATTCCCTTTGCTCCTCAGAACGAAAGTATCTTTTAAATGCATCCCCGCTTTACTTTAAATTAAATACACTATGGAGTAGATTACTAAAAATGATAATCATTGATAAATATAAGAGATAGAATGCAGTGATAATAAAAAAATAAACAAACTTGGGCTTTGTGTGGGATTGAACCCGGGACCTACGAATTATTAGTCCCATGGCCTCACCATTCAGTTAGAAAGTGCTTGTTAAATTTAGACTTTTAGGCGGTTCTTATTTTTGAGTCACATCAGAGCCCTCTGGAAATGGGTCGCCGAACTGTTTATCATTTGCCATTCTTCCTTCTCTAATTCTGAGAAGCTGTCACTCCTGTCACTGCCTTCCGATTGATCGAGCGGCATGTCGTTACAACCATTCCCGCGTTTTTTCTGTTGTTTATAATGAATAGCTTGCAGTCACAACTTTAATTATTTATTGCAAATTAAATATTGTGATTTGAGGGCTGATATTTGGTATATACTCTTTCTACAGATAGGCAAATATATTAAAGAAATAAAAAAAATCAATTTCCCATTGGCAGCCATTTTATGACACCATTTTTATAAATCGAGCTTAATTGTTTTAAAAGATCTTGAAAAACACATACAATTTGACGCCGGCGTGCTAAATTTTGTCAAAAATTAACCAAGTTATAGGCCTGGTGAGTTTTACGCGGTGGATCTTGTATATTACAGAATATAATGGGAAAGATTACATTGTTTTAGGCAATAATTCTGTAATGAAGTTGAAGGGTTAAATTATACTAGATTGTGAATATCTACCATCATCTTGTTACCGTTTAACTATTTGACTTGGATTTATGGATCACGTTATAAAGATTGACAATCAATGCAGTCACAAGAAATGTTTTTTTTTATCAAGAGAAAGTCATATTAAAATTCTACAACGTTGGAAGCTATTTAAGATTTTACTGAAATTTTCAAGATAAAATATTTTATTTTTTAATTTCAGTTAGTATCTTAAAATTCTTTTGGTTAATTCACACAGTTTTTGTTATTACATTGATTGTCTATCTTTATCACTAGATCCACAAATCCAAGTTAAATAGATTTAGTATAAAATTTGAAAATCAAATATTTCAAAATCGGTAAAAGAAAATACGTAGTATAAAGTTTTATACTGTTTTAATAGTAGTGAAAAATAGATTATAAAATATATATAGGGTGTTCGCATTAAGAAAACGTATGTCTGGTTTACCCCACTTTTAGGAATCACCCTGTATATTCATATTAAAGGTCACAAAAAAACTGTTTGTAATATGCTACAATCTTTATTTCAAATTTCAAACAATAATTAGGGCACCCCCACTTGTTCCTTGGGACACCCAGTACAGGGTGTTCCAAATTTCGCGCCACCCTCCATCAGAGGAAAGCTGAAAATGAAAACCAAACATCAAGTAAAGGCTGAAATGAGAACTGTTCGATTAATTTTTTACATATTAACTGCAGAAAAAAATTTGTATGTTTCTGGGAAAAAAATATACCAATAACGTCACAGCAGCCATTTTCCACAATGGAGAAAACGAATTTTTGGCCTGAATTAGATTTTAGTAGGTCCCAATTAAGAACCCATGTTTGGTTTTCATTTTCTGCTTTCCTCTGTCAAAAATAGTGGGTAGCGCGAAATTTTAAATCCTCTGAACATACATAATCAAACATCTAATCTAATTACGTATTTTTAGATCAACCGCAACTGACTACAAGTTGTGTTAAAAATATTTGAAATATCAATTGCACATTTGGAGGATAGAATACATTCAATAGCATGCCTGCATGCATGAATATACTCACCATACTACTCACATCATGCCATTGACCCACTATACTTCCACATCACAATAAGCATTTTTTAGTATGATACTGTGTTACAAAGGGTTATTAATGATTACCATATTTCAATAACCAGTATATTTTTGTGAGACAAATGATTATAGGGGAGGGCGTTGTGAGGTAAACAATTGTCATTGTTTTATAACACAATATCTGATTTTGTAGTCGGTTCGCGACTTGAATTACCAGCGATTACATGCAGTTTTGTAGATATACCTAACCCTTTGTCATTAATATTTATTGCAATTTTTTATTTATTTTTTCTACTTATCACTTATTGCATAACCAGAAAAATCCATTGCTCTATCAAAAATTACAAAGAGCAAATCACAAGTGATCGCAAAATCAACGCAAACCTTAAGTATTGTTTCTGTAAAACGATGTAAAAACCAACGATATATAGGATATATAGGAACGATATATAGGAACGATCTATAGGAACGATATATAGGAATACATTACCAAAGGCAACTGGTTTTGTTTCATGATGTTAAGAAGATGTTATTGTTGGCACATTAAAGTTTTCCAGTTTTTTTCTACGATTTAGGTTATTTTGTAAATATAAGTATCTCAAAGCATATCTACGATATACAAGTCTGACAAAAAACTAGTTTTATGCATTACTAAATAGGAAAGACTGAAATTACTTCGTCTTCTTTCCCCCGACCCGCTAATGTAGAACCAAAATAAAACCGTGTTATTTGTATTAGTGTGAGTCGACTACAATACTATACTATACAGAGTTCTTTACATAAAACTCCCACCCCTGTAACTTTGTAACCGATACTGCTAAGAAAATTTCCAGCAAATATAACTATTCAGATTATTATGCACCTCCAGTAAAGTTTGAGTTGATACCTCAAAAATTACATAAGTTATAGCAGGTGAGCTTGATTTTGTTTACACAATTGTTTTTTAACAATTTCAGTCGACATACAAATTAAAAATAAAGCACTTTGGAAACTCCATTGAGTTTACAAATACTAAAACCATAAATTTTGTTAAGTCTATTATTTTTATTTTTTGATATCGTAAAATTTCATTCATAAAATTTTTCGACATCTCGTACAGGAGAAATTGATTAGAAAAAAAATATAAATGAGAGAATGTAAAGTCTTCACAACCTAATTTTTAAAAATTTTCCAGAGATCACGGATATCAGGACAATTAAACTCATTTGTTTACAAGCTTTTATTTATTTTCACCTGTTAGTACGTGCGAGTCAAATCTTACAACTGAATTTTAAACCAGTTCCAACCAACCGATTGAGCTGAAATTTTGCACACTTTTGGTGCTGGTGATAATACAATCCAGTACACTCCAATATTTAATTTGTTCAAAATGGCGGATTACTTTTACAACCCCCTTGATATGGATATCAAATGAAAGGGTTTGACGAGTAGAAAATGATAAGGTGAGTGACATACTACATCCAATATGACGGCCACTTCAAGATCGCAGATTACCTATTTCTTCACAACTTCCTTGGCATGGGTATCAAATGAAAGGGTTTATCAAGCAGAATATGTGACGTCATTATAATTTCAATATGGCGATTGCCCCAAGATGGTAGTTCAAAACTCAAAGATAAAATCAATAGATATGGATTTATCTTTTTCATGTTTACTCCGTTGAAAGTCACTATTAAAACATTCGAAATTTTTATTGAATTGCAGGTTGAAATTAAATCCTTTCTTTTTAAACATTATTTATTAAGTAAGATACATCTTGTAAAAAAAAAGATACATCTGCAATATTATTACCTAAATTACATACATTTACATAGAATTATAAAAATAGATAATAATACAATTAATAGCATTAAAATGTAAAATATAATTTTACTATATTTACACATTCCTTATTTAATAGACTGGTTTCCAAATACTATGACATTCAAGCAAACAGACAATTTTTGCTAAACTGTAAATGTTCCAATAAAAACGGAAATCAGTAGATTCCCAGTTAGATATTTCTATATAGCAAAAAGTGCATTGACACACCTATCTGCATAAAAAAATTCGGCCTTAGCCAGATCATAAACGTTCACTTTTCCAAACCACTTTTTAAAAGTTAACTATCTTTGCTCGAATTTTTTTGGGGTTAGGTCTCGACATCAAATTAAACAATTTACATTCAACTTTCATGCTGAACCTGTCCAAACTCTGCTCTAAATAAATATTACGGACTTCTTCCTATTTATGAGGATTGTTTTGCTTTTTTTATAAGTTGTACATCTATGGGGTGATTCAGTTATGATGTAAAACAATTTAAGGGTACCTAAGTGGGAAAAAATAGCTTAATACGAATCCGAAATTCGAGGCAAATAAACCACATGAGCCATAAAAAAAACTTATTTTTTAATAAAAAAAAAAGTTTTATTACGTAAATTATAAAAAAGGAAATTGCGCGCGCGCCTCTCCTTGACTTCAACGATTGCTCCACCTTGAACAAGCACGATATGCCACGGCACATCTTCGAGGAACTACCAAGCTGGTGCATACACGCAGCTTACATAGAAATAATATTGCGTTGTGATAGAAAACAATTCTGCAATACTTTATTGGTTTTTGAATATCTGAATGTGTCTGACTGTTTGGTTTATTTACATTTCTCCAAGGCCAACTGATAAAAAAAAGAGTACTATAATAGCGATAATTTTTCTGGAGTTTTTAAATTTTTGGGGACACAATGTTCTGCTGTGAAGATAAATACAGCATGGTCTAAGTTGATTTATTTCATCATTATTTTTAAATGATCTCACCCCGACTTCCTTTACTCTGGAGCAACCTCCCCATCAACATGGTTGCTGCGGTGTAGCACACACAAGCAACACATCATCTGACCATGCTAAATGGATAGATACAAACAATTCCACGTGTTCCACCACACACACCGTTAACCCACAGAACAGAAGCAGAGTTTTTTCATGCCATGTACATTCCATAAGGCTGAGACAGTAAGTAATAAAATGTTGCATACACTGTTGCTTCTGTCAGTACACCACCAGATGCGGGATGTGCTAGGAGCTAGTAGACATGGCGATGGCACCTGAAGCCATGGTCATCATAACCCTAAGGCCTATTTCTTTCTTACTTAAAAAACAAAGAAAAAAGTGATACGGTGCAAAACGGATTGCTGTGTAGAAGTCGTTACGGTTTTGTAGCGTGACCGGTAGGAATATTATCATACAATTTAAAAATTAAGAGAAATGTCAGTGCAGAAATTCGCGAAAAGTCCTCAAGCAAATGGTGCAGCTCGTGATGTGAATACCTACAACAATACATCACTTGCCATTTGTAGAATCAAGACTGACAACACTAATAAAATGAGAGTTAAGAGATAAGCATTTCCTCATTAGCACCTTTTTTCTAAAAAAAAACTTATAATAAAATAATAATGATAATTCTTAACCTCACAATACTCCAAACTAGGAGTCCCCTAGTAGTAACCACATGCTTTTGCGGGAGAGGGCTGCCAATTACTAATACTTAAGCTTCCAAATAAGAGCCAAATACCTATGCACTTTGCCCGATCCTTATCAATCAATCTATTCATGCTTAACCATATACATAGTTTACAAAAGTCAGGGAGATAATTGTCAAGTGAGGGCTAATGAATACAGAAAGAAATGAATTTAAAAGAAATAAAATTCAAGTTGAAATGCAGGTAAGATACAAATAAAATATAATCAATAACCAGATGGCTACATGCACATCTTAATCCTAGCACCAATCACAGAATGTAAATGTAAGTAAAACCTATTTAATTTTCTTTTGGAACTGATTCAAACCAAGCATTTGGGTCAATTTATTGAGAAAAAGAGGACCATAATCCTTGTACCATGATCATGGATGTCATGACATGAGTGTACTTTTGCATGGTCCTCTTTATGTGAAGCAGGGAGGTATATATGGATCAAATACTCGAACTACAGACATGCGAGAAACCTAGTTCGATTATTGACTGGCGGGTATGAGCCGCCGCGAGTCGTTTGATTTAATTTCATGATTTTAGTATACCTACTCCAGACGAGGAGTGGGTGTGTACTACGTATGACGATTTAAAAAAAATCTGATGCGATGGAGCTTGTTACACTTTTTATTTACCTCAGTTTCTTGCTTCGTACTACTGCGGTGCGAGGCTCAGAGCAAATAAATATGAATTTGTTGCCATCGCAGTAGGTAGCACCCGCAGCAAGTTGTTGTGGCGGACGTCAGTCGATTCTTCGTCATTTTTCCCATGTCCATAGTTCGAGTATTCAATCTGTATATACTGGATGGAGTATTTCGCTATCAATGAACTTCTGGTGCACATCCGACCTATGATGTAGATGACAGATAATTCTCACAACCCTACGTTGTAACCTGAAGATCCTTTTAGTATGAGCCGAATGACCCCATGCAATCAAAACATATGAGCAATGACTATGGAATAGAGAGCAGAACACATGATTAGTGTTGCGTGGCATACATTCTCTAAAGAATCGGATCACAAATATCCTTTTAAACAATTTGGAAGCCAAAAAATCGACGTGAGGGACCCAAGTTAGCAAAGGATTGATTTCCAGACCCAGATATCTCACTGAACTAGGGTTATCAAAGTCATTGTGCCTATATGACAAGAAGATGTGCTTAGTCATGCTTTCATTCAAGCTAAGCCTGCTGGCGGATACCCATAAAGAGGAATCGGCACATGAGAACATCATTATTAAGTATTAAGGAAAATTATAGCACCCAGCGTAGAGCTCTGCACAACTCTATGAGAAATTCTAGATGCATTAGACTTATTGCCACCACTCACGGCATACTAAAGGTGGATTTATAAACTCGACGTTTGCGTTGGCGCTCGCCGTTGCCGTTTGCGTCGAAAATTCAATCCCAATATTTTACGTGTAACTGTTTATAAACGCCGTCGAACGTTGCCGTCTGCGTCCGATGCCGTCCGAAATAAACTAATTTCATCTTCTATCACGTTCCGTCGTTCACATTTCTGGACGCAAACTGCGAAGGTCACCGTCAACTGCGAGCGCCAACGCAAACTTCGAGTTTATAAATCCACCTTAACACCACCCAGAGAGGAATGAAAAGATCAAAACAACACTACTAGTTTCAAATTTACAGCATTTCAATGAATGCAGTGTGAATGAAGATTTAGTCTTTGTGAAAAAAGACAATATGTTCCAATATGGATGTTGGGACGCATCACCCAATTGCACAAAGGGCCGACAGCATGGCCAGGGTGGCCACCATCAAAACAAGCAAGGGCAATCTGGAGAGGATCTTCCAGAGGATATGCCTATTACCTCTATCGAGTTGGAAGCCGCAGCCTATCAAGAACGGTGAGAGCATGGCAACGCCGTATCCTACTCCTCCTGGCGACGGAGAACATAGACCAGATCATGGACCATGCGCCTTCTAGAAGCCAGGCAAATTCCGATGACGACCGACCTGACCGGCCAGACAATTCATGGTCATACGTCGTGGCAGATAGAACCGCCCACCCAGTTAAGTAAGTAAGTAAGTAAGTAAGTAGAACCGCCCACCCAGTTAAGTAAGTAAGTAAGTAAGTAAGTAAGTAAGTTTATTTAGTTTCAGAAGACATTACAACATAAAGAAATTACAATGCAATGTATGAAACGGGTCACACTTTATAAGAAAGACAGTACAAATAAAGATGCCGTAGACATCCCATTATAATACAAACACATTTACATATTAAAAAATTTAAAATTTAAAATTTAAAATTTAAAATATAAAAATTCAAAAATTTAAAAATATAAAAATTCAAAAATTTAAAAACTCATTCACAGAATATGGTTCTACTCTACACAAGTGCTTGATCACCTCCCTCCTGAACTGCGAAGCACTGGTGTTGCGCTTGATATTTGCAGGCAGACTGTTAAAAAACCTCACCGCAGCATAATATGGACCACGCTCGGTGAGACTAAGGTGGTGCTGAGGCACAACAAAATTTGTTTTATGCCTAGTAGCATACCCATGCGTAAAGAGGGAGGACCGAAACTGAGACCTGTTTGAATGAAGCAGCATCAGGCAAGCGAAAATGTAAATGCCTGGAGCAGTGAGAATGCCATTATCTCAAAAAAGACCCCTGCATGAATCATGTACGCCTCTGTCAAAAACAATCCTCAGAGCTCTCTTTTGACAGACAAAGACCCTCCCGATATCTGGTGATCCGCCCCAGAACTCTATGCCATATTTCAGAACACTATAAAAATTGGCGAAATAAACTGTCCGCAATGTTGACGAATCAAAGGTCTTTGACAGGATTCTTAACGCATAACAAACACGACTCAACCTCTTCTCCACCTCCGCCACATGAAGAGACCATCTGCAATTTGCCTCAATTATAACACCAAGCAGCTTTGTATGAGATACTGCAGCGATGCTCCATCCATCTGATATAGGCACCTGCACTGAAGAGTTGTGAGTCCTAAATACAATACAGCTGGATTTGGACTCATTAAGTACAAGTTGATTATTGGAAAACCAAACCTTTGCTGTCTCCAGTTTGTTATTAACAAGTGAATTCACATCTTGTATTTTTTGCCCTGTAAAGATGATAGTCGTATCATCGGCATAATTTACAATTTGAGTGTTTCGATCTCTAATCACAGAGGCAAGTTCATTCAGGTAGATTATAAAGAGGAGTGGTCCTAGAACACTTCCCTGAGGGACTCCATGTTCTAGTCTCAAGATATCAGATTCAAAATACTGGTTATTTGCCAATAAACGTACCTGTTGAGACCTGTTACGCAAGTAGGACGAAAACCAATCCTGACTGACCCCCCTAAATCCAATGTCACTCAGTCTACCTAATAGACACGAGTGGTTAAGGGTGTCGAAAGCCTTGGTCAAATCGAGCATGACTCCACAGGCAATGTCGCGTCGATCCAAAGCGTCCAACACTCCCTGCAGAACTGCAAAAAGAGCCGTGGATGTGCTTTTCTTTTTGAGAAATCCATGCTGGAACCCGTCAAAGAAGTTGAACTTGTCGAGAAAAGAAACAACCCTGTTGTATAGTAGTCTCTCCAGCACTTTAGCAAACAGATAACATACTGACTGGGCGATAGTTTCCGATTTCATTCACATCCCCTTTTTTATATAGAGGAATGACCACTGCAAATTTAAGACGCTCTGGAAAAATTCCAGAGGAGAAAGAGGCATTGAATATATCCTCAAGAGGAACTGAAAGTACATTGATGGTTCTCCTCAATAGACGAGTAGAAACACCATCGAAACCACTCGAATTCTTGGATGAGAATCTACTCACAACATCGCAGATCTCCTGCCTGGAGGTAGCATGTATAAAGAAAGAATCCCCTCTAGTGGAATCTGAGGGAGAGTTATCCTTAACATTCGCACTGCAACCAGCCTGATTGATCAAAGTAGGTATTGAATTAACAAAGAAATTATTAAAGTCGTTAGCCTTCTCCAAAAGATTGCTGGTCTCTGGAAGCTTATTATTCCTTGTTTTGCCAATTGTTGAGTTGACAAGATTCCACATGCATTTTGATTTGTTAGGAGATCTGCAGATTATGTTTTGAAAGAAAGCTTTTTTGGCCTCCTGTTACTATATTTTACTTTCATCTCCTGGATTACAGGTTTAAAGAGTGGATCTACATGTGCTATAGTTTCGATAAATTTAAGATGTTCTCTAAAATCAACAAGCTCTTTGGAGATCCAGCCGGACTTGTTACTTTTCCTGGCTTTGCACTTCACCAGTGGAAAACAATTCAAGAAGGAAGTGTTTAGAATATTAAGGAAAATATCCATCTTACTGTCAACTGTATCAGAGTTAATTGTTATTGTGAACAAGTCTGCACTAGCCATTTCATTTCAATAACCTACACCTCCTGTAAATTTATTTGTAATATAGCTTCTAAAAATCGAATCAGTATTTACAGTCCACCTTCATACACAGACTTTAGAAAATAAATGGATTATAATAGAGGTGTGGTATGCTGTTTTTGAACATTTTCAAACTTTAGTGTATTTGCAGCAACATTATTTCCAAACTTGTCCAACAATGATTTCTCTGACTTGCAGAAGTCTTCTGACTCGTTGCTTTGATTGTACACCAGCCTGCCTATTTAAGGGGTGTCTGACATGTGCAGCATTTTAATTAAATTTTATTGTGTTGTTGCTGTCTTTTACCCTTTCGCTACCATCGCCGTATATATACGACAGAAGGAAGCATGCCACCGCACCCACTGCCGTATATATACATACATTCAGTTCTAGAATGGTCTAGACAACCAATGTCATATACAGGATGATTTTTTTAGGTCTACCACCGCGATTTTCTCGCTTATTTTTAGAGATGGGAAAGTTTCCACTTTACGAAAATTCCCGGAAAGTTTTCAACAAAAATTTCCGAAACTTTCGGAAAGTTCCCAGTCTTCTTTTTTTAGTGTCTAGTTTAATTAGTCACACTTAGAGCTTTCCAAAAATACCAAATATGTCATATTTTGAGTGAAATTTGTTAAAGATATTGCAGAAAAAGTATAATATCACAAAATGTAAAAGTCTTGCTTTGTATAATTGGTATTTCATGATGATAATTAAAAATTCCACTTTCAGATTTTAAATTCTTAGTATCATTATTATTTAATTACTACCTACAGCAAAAAACGTAGAAAGTGACGTTTTTTTTGCTAAAAAAATACTATTATTATTGCAGATTTAGCTGGGGCAAAAAAAAACATTGCTTCCGCTAAACCGAAAGTGATATGCAACCGTGTTGTGCAGATTTTTTTATTCACTTTACTAGTCTGATGAAAAATTGTAACAAAATCGCCATCTTAATTTTAAAAAATGGTAATTTGGCGATAACTTTTTTGTTTGAAACTAAACTGTTTTTTTTTCTTGGCGACATTCAATTTCTTGGGAAAAACAACACAAGTTTAGTGTTTGAACAGCCAATGTATCTTAAAAATTACCGAGATAATCGCTAGTAACATCTTAATTGTGTCACCCTGTACAAAAGTAAACATAATAAAATAGAGAACTGATAAAACACAGATAAATAAAAAAAAGATAAAAAAGATAAAACCAAATATGAAAGAATATAATAAATTTAAACTTATTAAATTTCAGAGAAAAAGTATATAGAATATAATAATAGTATATTATACACCTAGGTTGAGAAGTGAGCCATTATTTACCGAGCATTTTTATATCCTGAGGCGCGTAGCGCCGAAGGATATAATATGCGAGGTAAATAATGGCCTTCTCAACCGAAGTGTATATAGAATTTTTTTTACTACTAACATAGAAATATTGCCATATTTTAGTCATTTCTCGCTTTTTTCAAATACTTCAAAATATCAAGTAGCCTGGGAGTTCAGTTGTCAAGCTGATAAAATGACACTAATTTTTAAATGTCACATAGAAAATGGTTTCATTATTTACCTAGGTAGAGAAATATTACTTCTCATTAGAAGAATGAGGTAAATAATGGTGATTTCTCAGGTTAGTAGTAAAAAAAAATATATTTTATCTGTGGTCTATAGCACAAGCACATAGTTGTTCGTGATTCTTCTTTGTTCTTTTTTGTATTTTTTAGGTTATGTCTTGAATGTTGGCCAGGCATTTATGGCGGCAAATTTAAAATTTTTTCATAAATTCCCGGAAAACTTTCCGGGAAAGTTTCCCAGGAATGTTTCCGAAACTGTCAGGGAAAGTTTCCTAAACTCAAAGTTTCTTCCCGGAAAGTTTCCAAAAATGGAAACTTTCCCAACTTGGAAAGTTTCCGTTGCCCATCTCTACTTATTTTGCGCCCTACAAAAAAAAGCATAAGAAAAAAAATGTTGCAATTTTGGACAGCTAAGTGGTGCTGCAAAAGAAATCGGCATCCATGGCCAACTTGTCGCGCAATATTAAAAAAACCTCAAATTGAGCAAAACTGTTAATAGCCGTGGAATGTTTATTTTGAGAGACATAGGAAAACTTTTATTTTGAAAATTGATGGCACTGAGAAGCTTTATCCATCCACGTATTCAGATAGTTTCCACAAATTACACTGGGTCTTCGGCCCTCTTGAGACCATGAAAATTTTCTTAGTAGCTTAGTACAGTGCGAAAAGTTGGGCATGGAGGCCCATTCTTTTTTGAAAGTCGCTTCGCTGACCGAAATTGCCATATTTTGTTTTCTTACGTATTTTCTGTGCGGCCTAAAATAAGCGAGAAAATCGACAAAAAAATTTATTTAGAAGCAAAAATCTCTAAAAGAATTTCTGTCAGCAAACTGTTTTTTACCCTAAATGAATATATTCAACTCAGAACATGAAATTGTATAAATTACATAGCTTTACACAATAACACATACCCATATAGAAAACTAGATGCAGGCGGATAATAGAAGTTTAGTAGACTCCTCTGGAATATTTCATTTTTGCCAGTTAATCTTCGTTTTTAAATAAACTGTAATCCAAAACTTTAAGGTAGTGCTCATTTTGCTCTCAAAAGATGGCACTAGATACAATCGATGTGCTGAAAGTTCTCTGTAGCTAAGTTCACACAATCTTCCCAGTTATTTTTTATGAATTGTCGATTTTTTACAAATCTAACTTAACTACCTATCCTTGGTATAGTCAAATTATTTTAAGATGTCATTACTGGGACTGTCAATTGGTAATTTCGACATACTATGTTGGCATCAATGCAGCAAAAAATGCAACCGGGTCATGAGTTCAGGTCAGTAACGAGCCCATTTGCACAATGAATAACTACTAAGAACATGAAAAGTAACAAGAACAAGAACAACACAGATAACGTTAAAACTCACGAAACGTAGAAAACCCGCGAATATTTTCACTGCCGAATGTTCGAACCAGTTTGAACGATCTGGGAAACCTTCACTGTCACTTTGACACACCGAAGCTAAATATGTCTGAGTCCGCACATAGACACTGCCAAAAGCAGCTGATTATACCAAAATACCAAAATGAAAAGTGTTTCCATGACGTTTGAAATTATTATTAAAATGAGTTTTTTTTTTTTTTCGTACCACTTGGGTAACTTTTTCACATCATAAATCAACGAGTGACGTCATTAACTGGTTGAGACCAATGTTATACCCATGGTTAACAAGGTATTTTGTGGAAAATGTCATCTGACAAAATCGGGACTTCTTACAGTAATCGGGGTATATACTTCAAACAGTTCAAACTGAACTAATTTTTATTTTGAGATTTTAGTGTTAACTTTATAAAAAGTCTTTTATTATTATCTATATCTAATCTATTCAAACCAAAAACGACCTTATTTATCTGCTTACCAAAATAATGAACCTATGTAATATTTATAATGTAGGTACGAAACATACAGTTTGTTCAGCGAATCTTCGGCCCTACATCATCAAATGTCAAAAACTACAACTCCAGTGCACTGTCAAAAAGTCAGTGGTGCGTCGTTATTTTTAGAAATTAATGGCGTGTAAACTGGGTCGCATAAGAAGGTAGATTCAAAAAATGGTGAAATGGTTTATTTTTTAATAGGAGTAGAAAAAAATATTGTCTTTACTGTCAAATCAAGGGGAATTGCTCCTTTATTAAAGATTTTATCTTGGCATTGTTAATAATGAACAGCAAAAGTATTAATAATTTATTTTGTAAGTAAAGTAAAGTAAAAAGCTATAAATTTCAAAATTAAAGACTTAGTGTTTAATATAATACATATATATTAATATTGAAAAAATAAACAAAATTTAATTATTAAACAAGCAACATAAAACAAAAATAAAAAACAATCACTAAAAACATAAGAGTAAACAAGAAAATAAAATAAATTCTAAATTGGACTGCACTATTGAGTAATTTTTGGTGAATTCAACCGGATACAGAAAATTTATTAAATAAGTAAATAATTAGTTTTTCACGGATAACAACTGTATTTTTAATTTTACCAAAAAAATAGTCTACACCAATTTTGAAGGAAAAAAGGTATAGTGGCTGCTCTCTTAGCCCCCACCCAAACAAAGGTGGTCACTTTATTGTAGAGGGCCGTGGCCTCAAATGCTGTGTTTCAGTGTTTTTTTTTTTTTTTTTCACGTTTCAAATCTTAGAAATTTCTCATGAGGTATTGGTATCTTGCACATTTTTAATATTTTCTAGTATGCCGGCTATAAATTGAGTTTTTTTTTAAGTGATAGTGACAGAATTAGGTGCCCCATTTTCGCATACAAGCCTCGAAGAGGGTTGAAAAGTACATCGATGTTGAGTAGAATGAAGGGAAATTTACGAGTGGCCCCTGGGGATAACATATAGAAAAGCCGTGTTAATTAAATAATTAATTAATAGAACCTGGCTTCGGAAAACCAAAGGCTTGAGTGTTGCAGGTAGCTAAAGGTTGAAATAAGGGCGTATCTTGTAAAGGTACTTTTCAACCATCTTCGAGGCTTGTATGCGAAAATGGGACATCTAAATCTGTCAGTGTTTGCTTGTGAACACTCCAGAAATCTATGAAGAGCCGAGAAAAATTTGACTTTATTGATATATTTTTAGATTGACCTAAGGAAAGATATCTCACAGACTACTATTTAGATTAGGTGATTGTTCGATGGCTAGCTATAATTTTTTTAAATGCCCAATTTTCAGAATACCATATTGAGGATTGTTTTATTAAAAATCTGACCCCCTGGCGGCATTTGGCATTACTTTAAACCTTTGTATACCAAATTTGGTTTCATGAAAAAAAAAATCTGAGAAACATTAGGCACATTTGTTGTTGAGTTGTGTTTCCGAATAGTTATTATTGTTAATTTTGCCGTGCTTCCCGCTGTAATTTTTGTTAAAAACGATCTTAGATCGATTAAATTTTGACACTTTCAGCACTTCTTGACGCCATGAGGTCATATTTTTAATAAAAAAATTGCTTGTGTATAACAAAATAAACAAGGGTACATAGGAAATCCATAATCTACGAAAGCATTAAACTATAAAATCTAAAAGCTAGAATCTAGAAAACAATATATATTCGAAAGAGTTAAAAGCAACTCAAACTGTCTTATTAGATAATTTTGAAAAATGTTCTTTTACGTTATTTGGTTGAATCATTTTGTTTAGATTTTCCAAATTAAAAATAAGTGATTTTGTACTGGCAACATACTTCTGTACTTGAACATTTTTCCTCTGCAATTTTCTCTGGAATTAGAAATGTGTTCGCTACTTTACACTCTATCAATGTAGGGCCGAGGGCCGCATTGCTCCATTGTGAAGCAGAAAAATTTTAAAAGTTGTGATATACTTCTACCGGCAGAAAAATCCTACATTCAGTGCTTGACTCCTCTTCAGTTTAATTTATTATTTCCATTAGTTGTGTGTGAAATACAGAAAACTGATTAACTAGATGACTGCATTTTAATTTTCTTATATTCCTTCAAAAAGTTTTTAAAAATTCATCAGTGCTCTCGTTCACAAATTTTTCAACATACTTAATCCCTCAGTGGGGCTTTTTCACACTATTTTTTTTTATAAGTGCGCCATGAAGTATGCTGAAAATAGAGCCCGAAAACATGTTTTCCTGATTTTTGAAGACCGGGAAAAGGGTCAAAATTAAATATAAAAATTAATTTTTCTAAGGGCATGACGTCATGCCCCTAAAACGCTCATTACTTTAATTATAGCGCTGCTGTCAACATCCCGCTAAATGTCAAAAAAAGTTCATATTTCAAATTTTAAATGGATGGCAAACAGCTGATTTTAATATTGGAAATGTCAATCATAATTCTGGCCAAAGCGAAAATAGGAACATCCTCTCATTGATCCAAAATGTGGCGGTATGTTTAAATTGGGTTACAAATTTTTTGCCCGATAAAAAATTATGTAGTACCGTAATGAAAAATTGGTCTCTACTACATGAAAGTATTGAATATGTTCTATATTATTTAAGCCTATAAATACCTAACTTCAACCTAGTGAACAAGGCCCATTGTATCAAGTCCCTTTACATAAGTCACAGTTTGGTAAGTCACAAATCTGACACGTTTAAATTTTTAAAAGAAAGCTACATAATCACTTACCTCCCCACCACTATACACTAATAATGTGAAATATAGGCACTACTAGAACCGAGAATTCTTCTTAAGTAAGCCACTAACCCGCTTCGGTGTTCTTTATATGCTAGTTCAGTCCCCACCCTCTGTGAAACTTCAGGTATAACGTCAGAAATAAGATCTAAGTAGTAGATTATGTATTTTATTTAAACATTTCAATAATTTCCTCCCTATTTTATTTTTTCGTTAATCTTGGAGGAATTTGGCGAAGAACGTAAGTACAGAGTGATCTGTTTTGAAGTCTGGCCTCTGTTCGTGGAAAAAGGTCGAAGATATGGGGATATTATTTTATGGGAGATGAAAGAGGGTGTATAAAGGAATAAAATTGGCCCATTTAGCACCTCTTTGCAAATACAACGCTAGGAGTCACAAAAATTTTTTTCTCACCAAAATACCTCCTTTGTTATTACAGTACTCGAAAGCCCTAATTTGTCTTAACATTTTTTCATTAAAGCAATTGCTTTATTCTCTTCCATAAAAAACATTAAAATATTAATTTTTGATAATCGCTATTGCCATGGATCATATAGAGTTTTCAATGTTTATCGCTTAATTTATCTAGTAGGCAACTGTCTATTTTTTGTTGCTGGAATACATACAGGCCTCTATTAATACAATAAACTTATGATTTGTAAAGACGATTAGTCATTCTTGACTAGAGTGTAGACCCATACTGTATTTGTGACCAAACATAATTGCTGTAAAGGACCTCACTCAAACCTTTTGGAAAAGTGATATATGTGGGAAGTGATTGAATTTTTTATATTGATTTGATATATTATGTCTTCCTGATTAAAAGTTACCATTGCACCAAAGTCCAATAACCAACAGTTTTGGAGATATTGGCGAATGAATATCTCATCCGCTGAAACCTTATGGAATAGTTATCTATGTGGGTATAGCCCGAATTTTTGATATTATTGGCCAATGAATATCTCATCTGCTGAAATCTTATGGAAAAGTGATCTATGTGGGAAGTGCCTGAATTTTTGATATTGTTTAAAGGAAGTCTTCTTGATTAAAAGTTGCTTCTTATCTTATATTGGACAAGGGGCGGCCGCCTTGGAACGCCCGGCACGTAGGCCTCAATGGGCCCGTTGTTCACCCGCTGCCTGTATCACAGGGCAGTCTGCATACCGGCCTTCTTGACGGAGGCCCGTAGCTCCCCCACCCTGACACTATACACATCCTCCTCACCCAGCCTGGCCATGCCGAAGGACTCAAACCTTGCCCTAACAAGGGCAGGGCACACTGTAACCAGATGGTGGGGGGTTTCCTCATCCTCGAGGCACCACTTGCATTCCCGCTCCTCCCCCACCCCAATGAGGTGGAGGTGTCGTGAGGACCCTCACCATACCCCTCAATTCTACCCTTGACAGGCAGAGTAGCTCCTCCGTTAAAGCAGCCGATGGACCACGAATCATGAGCCTCATCTGCCTCATCCCCGGAGCCCTGCGCCATTACTCCACGAATCTGTTCCGCAGCCATTCGTCAAGAACTCCAATCCCCACCCAAGGTGCAATCCCCAGAAGGGGCTCTGGCCCCCTCGGCCGGCTTGTGGATCCCTCCCTGGCAAGAAGGTCGGCAGTCTCATTCATTCCCTATGATGCCCGAATGTCCGGGCACACAGGACAGCACCACCCTGTTCCCTTTTGCAACCAATTTGAGCAAACTCGCCCTACACTCCTCCATCAGCAGAGATGTGGTGCGGTATGCTCGTAGTGCCAGCAGTGCCACCTTGTTATCGGAGTAGAAGGTCAGCTTACGGCCCCTCACTCGGAGCCTGAGTGATTCTTCCACCCCCATTATAATTTCGAACACCTCTGCCTGGAATACTGTAGTGTGCTCCCCCAGGAAGGCGCTCAGCCTTGCGGCCAGTTCCTTACAATAGGCACCGGCCTCGGTTTCCTCACCCATTTTGAATCCATCCGTATACCAGACAGGACCCCCCGGGTATTCCTCTTATTCTACTCCGCCCATTCCTCCCTCCCCGGGAAGAAGAAGCGGAGTCGTTCATGAAACCCAATAGAGGGCGTCTGCACATCCCTTCCCATAGACAGAAGGGGCATGGCTTGCTTAAGCTTGAACCACAGCTTCTGGTGTCCGCGGGACGGGCCCTCCGCTGCCCAAATGTTAAGACCCTCTAGTCGGAGGGCTGCCTTGGCAGCCTCATACTCCACAACCGCCCACAGCGGAGGAAGTCCGACCAGTGCCTCCAGGGCTCTGGAGGGGGTAGTCCTGAGGGCCCCCGAGGCAAGCCAAGCGTTGTAATTTATCCAATGATGCCCTTGGTCTGGTCCTGTGGCCGCCGGACCACCAAATAACGGCCCCATAGGTGATCATGGTACAATCATTGCTACGTAGATCCAAAGGATGATACCTGGATTCAATCCCCACGAAGTGCCAACAGCCCTGCGGCACGCCCACAGTGCATTGCACGCCTTCTGGGCCCTCGTGAGGATGTGTTACTCAAAGGTCAATCTGGAATCTAACCAGACTCCTAGATATTTCACCTTCCATTTATACTCCAGCTGGACCCCTAACAGCTCTATGCGAGGAGTGGGGTACACTTTCCTCCTCTTGGTAAATGAAACTAACTCAACCTTATCTGGGTTGACCGTTAATCCATTACAGTTGCACCATTGTGATAACTTTGTTAGCGCTCCATTAAGAAGCTCCTCCAATAGTTCCCCTTTAGTACCCTGCACCAGGATCACAACATCATCCGCGTACGCCTGTATGTAGACCCCCTGTTCCTCCTCAAGGATTCGCAGCAATTCATTGACCACCATCCACCATAGGAGGGGGATAACCCCCCCCCCCCCAGGGGACAACTCCTAGAGGCATTGACAGTCAACGACTCCCCCACAACTTGGCCTCGACCCGCCTGCCGGTGAGCATGGATCGGGTCCACCTAACCAAGGCTTCCCCGACCGCCACACCCCCCACTGCCCCGCAGATCGAATCCACAGCTGTGTTGTCAAAGGCCCCCTCTATGTCCAGAAAGACCTCCCATCCTTGTTTAAGATGGGGGGGTCTTAGACAAGGGAGGGGAGAGAGGACGCATAATCCGGCCAAATTGAGTGTGCCCAGTTCCGCACCACCAGTGGCGAATCATGTGGGACTGGTAAAGAATGAAAAATGCCTATAAAGCAATATTGTTGGTTTGTAAGGAGACCAAATTCGACAAAGCAACAAATTTTAGTTGTTTGAGGCGGTATACAAATAATACAATGTATTTTTTCCTCGCACCAAATTATGGTGTCGCATTGATATTTGGGCACACTCTCTGCTATGGTCCGTATATACACGTTATGCGTCCTCTCCCCTCCCTTGTCTAAGCCCCTTACCGACAGCAGTAAAAGTTGCTTATGTGGTTCTTTTTATTTAATCAGGAAGACTTCCTCCAAACATATATTAAATAATAAATTCAGGTTATTCCCACAGATCATTGTTCCATAAGATTTCAGCGGATTAGATATTCATTGGTTAATATCTGCGAAACTATTGGTTATTGGACTTTAGCGCAATGGTCATTTTTAAACAGGAAGACTTCCTCTAAACGATATCGAAAATGCAGGCAATTCCCACATAGATCGCTTTTCCATAAGGTTTGTGTGGTGTCCTTTACTTTGTTACGGTATTTTTACAAATCGATTTTTACCACGACAATTTGAAATTTTAAAACCTACTGTAATAATACCATAATAAGTTTAGTGTATATCAGCTTATATCGACCTCCATATGCATCGATCAATTCCTAGTTATCTTGCCGCTTTTCTGTATACAGGGTGTTCCTTAATGACATGCTAATACTTAAGGGGATTATTTTTGGGCCCATTTTAAGAAAAAAACTTCATATGAAGGTATGTCGTAAACGTACTAACTTTTGAGATACAGGGTGTTAAAGTTCATTTTTTTAAATTGAATTTTGGCTACATCTCCCGAAATAATCAAGCTGCTGAACTGAAATTTGGCACTGCTTTGTTTTTGGGGATGGAGAATAAGCTGAAAATGTCAATTTCACCATATCTCACAGAGAATGTATCAAAAATTATTCGCTTTCAAAATGGAAAGGATTGAATTTGACAAAATTTTGACACTCTTATTTCAAGAAAACCAATGGTGTTTTGACCAATGCCCATTTGGCATTTTTTTCATCATTTTGAATGTACAGTTGATCTGTAACACTTGAAGGTGGTAGGTGAAAATTTTATGTTTCGAATATTGAAGTCAACAGGTGTCGTTGTATGATTGTATATTTCACGGTTTCACAGTAAACTCGATTTTTTATGTGATGTGGAAATACTGAGGCAATTATCGGCACCATTTTTTAATATCAAACACCACTGAAATTGTGTACCTGTAATCACAGCGCAGCTATCTAGGTTTAGCTTTTGCAGCTTAGAACAATGCTTGGCTATAGCATTACAGGAGGTATCTGTCAGTTTTTTGCAATCGTTCAAATTGAGGTCCTCAACGTTGGGGCAGAGCTGTGCCAGTGTCTTAATGGATGCATCGGCTATAGACTGACATCCACGTAGTGAAAGTTGCCTTAGAAATCCTCCACAACGCCGAGAAATATTCTCTATAATTGGCCCCTAGAATTCGACACAAGATATTATCACTGGTCAAATTTATTTAACAAGAGGTATGTACAGAGCTTTCAAATTTAACCTTCTTAAGTAAACCTGATTTAATATTGGGATAATTAATTTCCACCTGTTCTATAGAATGTCAAATAGACGTACCTCTACATCCTTCTGAAAGTCAAATAAATCAATCCTCTGCCAATTGGATCCATCCAATGCTAAAATATTCCAAGCTTTTGAGACTTGAGCGCATCTACATAGAGACACAACATCTAAGTAGGAAAATATTCTCAGCAGCAACTCCTTGGGTAATTTCTTATTGATGAATGCTTCATCTTCAGCAAATACTCTGTTGATCTATAATGGCAAACAGTGACCCTAGTAATACAGTTTGATGGGAATGCATAAGCAAGAGAAAATATTTCCGAACCCTGCTTATAAAATTCAACACTTTATTATCTAACCTGCTGCTTGACTGCATCGACCGTCATTTTCTGTGAGTTGTCCTCCTTACTGGACTGTCTAGAGTGGCGTTTGTTGCGCCACCAATGACGCTGGCCAAGGCCGCCAGCCCCTGATCCGTCCAACTGCTCACCTTCCTCTCTAATCGGTGGTGGTGTGCCTGGCTAAAAGAAAAATAATGAAAATAAACTACATATGCTCTATGAACATATTTTAAAATAAATAAGATGCTGGTTTTTGCTTGTAAAACACGGCTTAGAAAACTATTGTGATGTGATTTTTTTTTTGTGAATTGTATACACCGTCTCGTAATGATCGATTATGAGTTTTATGTCATAATATTTTAATGGCAAAATTAGTTATTGACAAAATAAATCATCCCATTACTGGTGCACTTACTATATGTCACAAAGTCCTTTGTTTTTGAGATAAGGGCAATAAGGTTCAAATGTAAAGAAATTAAATTTTTCATGTTCCAAAAGAGCATCAAGATATTAATTTCAAAATTGGAGTGCGTAAAAGAACTCTTTTTTTGTGTTGTGCGCAACATTTTAACATGTACCAGTGCGAATGAATTAAATATAATAACACTGCATTTTGTTAGTTTTGAAAATTTTCTTGGATCCCTTGCCTAAGTTCTATACCAACAAAATATATCTAATATTTTATAGTTAATAAAAAGAATTTATTCCTTAAAATACGCAAAAGAACATGCTAGTTAATTTTCTACACATAATTAGAAAACAATAGGTATAAGTAAAATCCAACAAAAATAATCTAATTGCCCACGGGAATTTTTTTCTTCCACTTCCATTTTTTGAATTTATTAAACACAAATTTTGATCAGCACAGAAAATATCTGATCATTCTTAAGTGAAAAAAAAAGTGTTTATCAACTACAATTTAGTAAATTTGTTCATTTTAAAGGTGATACTGAAAAAGTAATGAGTAGTTCACCAAAAATGACTTAATAATTAATTTTAAAAAACTAAAATTATGCAGTTCCAGACAAGCAAGCGAATGATATTAGTGGTAATAATCTTATATTTGACGGTGGTCAAATAGCACTTTTCAACTTTGCTCGTTTCCTGGGCTTGGTGCTGGATAGCAATTTGACTTGGGAGGAGCACATTGGTGGCGTCTGCGCTAGGTTGAATAAACAATACTAAATGTGCGATTAAAAAGCAATCTAAATGTTCACATATTCCCTCTTAAGTTGTCATATTCTAGCTTGAATACAGGCTTCAAATGTGGCTAGGGTGCTTGATTATTCAAGAGAAGTTTGTTTGGCTAATTTTTGACCTTGATAGGGCTTGCTCATGCAGGGAGGAATTAAGGCGCATGGAATACTGACAGTTGCTGTCATTTAAATCCGAAAGATGCTTATAAAAATATTTTCTTCTCGGGGTTCATTCACTACTAATGCTGATATTCATGGCCATCGACACTAGAAATAAAGACAAAATGAGGGCTCTTAAACACCACCACAGCAGAATTCTTAGCGATACTTAAGAAACACATAAAGAATACCCTAACTTCTAATATTCTCTACACATCAAAAGAATTTGAGGATTTTTTGAGAAATGGCAGTGTTGCTGGACTAATAACAATGTTTTTATTTGATGAATCTGAGTTTCTTCTGGATGAATCCCGCATCAACGAAACTTCACGTTCCAAGCTTTCGTCCTCGATTGCATGACACCCTTTCCGCTTACCTTCATCACCTTAACTCCCTACATGAAAACATTAAGTTTACCATGGAGGTTCAAAACAACGGTTTTCTTCTTTTCTGGATGTGCTAGTCTTAAGGAGGATCTATGATTCTCTAGGACACTCTATCTACCGGAAATCAACACATACAGATAGGTACCTTAATGGTTTCTCCCATCACTACAACTCATTATTAATTGAACTGGATCGTCTTACTAATGTTCTACTTGCCAACAATTATTCTATCAGTATCCAACGCTCTATTAAGAAATTTATTAACACCAACAACAATACTAACAGGTGCGTAAATGACCCGCAAACCAGTGGCGGGTCATTGGTTAATGCACAGGGGGGGTTACGTTTTAAAAAGAACAGATTCTATGGTCGATTGAAATAAAATAGGTGGGTACCGAGGTGGGTACCTACTTTCAGAATGGGCTTTTTCATTTTTTATTTTTAGTCGATATTACATATTTTTGCATAATTAATAAAAGGTGCATAAAACGATAATTCCAGTTTTTTCAATTTGTACACTTATTCTTGTCGTACACATTTCTATAAAAGTGTCGCATAAAATAGCAAGTTGCAATTTTTTCGGGTGTAGATAATTGCAAATCTGGAGTTGGTTTCCCAAGAGTTTTTATTTCAACTTTTTCTGCCAATGAAAGTCTTGAAAAGTTACTACTATTACTATTTTCATTTTGTTTACTTTGTATAGGATGCGGTGACGCGTGCCATGCATTTGGCTGAAACTGGGGATAGAGAACCGACAGCCCTCTCCTTTGCCACAATCGTATATAGCCGAAGCAGCCGAATTTAATTAGGAAGGAACAAGGAGGTAAAATATAGAATATAGCAGTCGCGGAACTAACTTACTTTTCCCATTTTCTACTGTGGGGGCTCTAGCCCCACAGGCCCTATGGACGAGCCGCCACTGCCACCAACCACTATTGCTTTCCTTCCTTATATACATACCATAACCGATTGCATCTCCAAAATTCTAAATCAATATAATATGCTAACAAGATTTTCCACGCTCCATAATAATGTTTTCTTCTTCCATGGGAGCAAAACTATTACGTAGTTTGCAAATACAACATTAAGAGAAAGCAAAAACCTTAATTTCTATATGATCCGAGTAAAAAGTATTACAAATAATTTCCACTGCTTTTCGGTAAAGACTATTCCTGAAAACACCCTGTAAAACCCGTAGGCAAAATAAAAGAAAACTATCACGCGCATATCTGCCAACGGAGAATGCAGTCTTGATCGTCTAATAACGCATAGCTCGAATGCAAAAAATTAGTATACCTACCTACAAAATGCTGCAACTAAATTTTATTAGCAACTATTTTTAGGCAAATGACCTGCAGGAGCACATTGAACCTGCAGCCATCCCAGGTTCCTGGTGAGGGTCTCCCGGAACTTAAGTAACCACAAAGAACGCGGACGACTACTTGAACATGGAATTAGGGAGACAATATCGTAAACGTTCAACAAAGCAAACATTAGGAACAAAGCTTATTTTCGTGTCCCTCCCGGTCAAAATTTTGAGACGCAAAAATCCCGCGACTGCGACATCTTTAGCAAGAGTAGTAATGAAATGAGAACAAAGAAATTAATATGAGTTATTTAATTATAAATCTGCTAATAAGAGAAGATACCTATTTAAATGACAACTATTGTCATGTTTTATCGAAACTGTGAAAAGGAGAAGAAACCGATGGTCGTAATAAGAAAACTTGCCAAAAATCCCAAACAAAAGCCAACAACTAGGTGACGTTCTCGTACAATCAATCAGCTGTTTTGTATCAAATAATTGAACAGCCAGGAAACTGGAGAACCGGTTAATTCCACGGTGTATCGTCTTCAATACCATCAGTACTTACCTCGAATTTGCTTCTACCCGCATAAATCATGCTATGGCAGGTGGTAAATTTGGAAAAATCGCTTGTCAAACACGCACTACAAGCAGTGGAGCCGCTGCTCGTTCGTATGGTTCAGGACTGGTAGTACAACGTCCTTGGACCGGACGGGCCGCCTGGCCAATCGCGAGCCGCCGATTTGTTTATGAGCGCTGCGATTGGCCGCATGCCGATCAAAACAAAAGCAACCCGACTGCAAGTCTGGCCGTCTCGCGACCCCGCCGAGGTCGACGAACAGCTGAAAAATAGGTACACGGCACTCGCCACAAAAAAGACCCCGCTCGGCTTCGTATAAGTACTTGTACTTAAAAAAATAAAACTTGTCGGGTCGCTCACACTTTACCGTTCGTCCGTCGCTCCCCGAAATCGAAGCCGGGATCGCGGGAAACGGCGCCAGCAGCCTAGGGTCAGGAAGTTCAATACTCTTCCGCACGAAAATAATATTACCATACTAAAAGCAGTCAACAAATTCGTCTTACTCCGACGTCGAGCTCTTTGTTTCATGAGAGTTTGAAAGGGAAATTAGTATTATTCGGAAAGCTCACTCATCCAACCAGTGAATAGGAAGTTCGAATACCTCAATCAATGCTACAACTCTAAACTCGTATTTATTATGTTTATTCTAACTTTCTCACTTTATTTCACAGTTCAAATTGAATTAGCACCCCATACCTGACACCACTTGCAACAAATAATAATGACCACCAGTGGCGTAGAGTGACATTTCAAATTGACGGATTAACTTTCGTAACAGAGTTAGTATAAATACCTAGAAATTAGTAGGTGATGATAATGGTAGTTTCTCCCAGGGGCTTTTATAATATTTATACGTAAACGTTACTACAATTTTAGTTCAAAAACAGACTATTTCATTAGCAAACAACTAAATACATATAGGTACGAGAAAATTAGTAAACAAAATGGAAAACGACAAAAATGTAAACTTTTCCTAAAACAAAAACGTAAATTTTTCTTCCATAAAAAAATTGTGCCACAGGCGAATATGTTTCAAATTTCTAATATCAAACACTCATATTTATGTGAATAAATAAAATAAAAACAAGCTTTTAATTATGCCATGTACTAAAACGAATAAAATAAGTTAAGGTATTCATTAAGATAATTCAATGCTAAGTTGCGACAAGTTTTTGTGAATCAAAAAGCTTGTCATACGAAATGTTTATAAAATAAGATACCAATTAATTTTATTGGACAGCGATTGGTTGATAACCAAGTACCTACTTGCCAAAGTATGTATTTTCCTAACAATTCGCGCAACAAGCTTTTTGATTTACAAAAACTTGTAACAATTTGCCACTGAATTATCTTAACGAAAACCTAAACTTATTTTATTTGTCACCGTTGCGTTGCTCGTACCGGAGCTCAGGGTCGGACTAACACTAAGGCCAACAAGGCCCGGGCCTGGGGCGGCAAACTTTACGGGGCGGCAATTTACCAAACCGTATGTAGTTTAGAAAATCCCTATGGTGAGCCACCCGGTATAGCCAATATATATTTTTTATTTTTGTAAACCAGTAAACCACTTAAATGAATAATATTATATTATATTAAGCTTTCACAGTTTTGTATTAATTTATATCATAAATAAGTTTAAAATATATTGGTGCGCCAAGCGCCTAATCTTTTTTGTAAGATAACTCGAATTTTTAAAAGCATTGGGTGCAGGACGCGGGCAGCATAAGTCCGCGAAATCAATCAAACCTATTAGACTCTTGAATCACTGAAATCATCGAAAAGTGCTCACTTTTGAGGAAAAACAAACTGCAATTGCAAGCCGTTATTCCCATTGTGGATATTGCGCAGAAGGTTCTTGGCTCTCATATTTACGTTCAACACTAGAACAAGAAAAATGTAATGCACTTGCGATATTATCCATTGAGCACCAGTTGCTGCAGTGATTGGAATGTTCTGACTTAATAAATTCATTTGCCAATCTGAAGGCTTGAATAAAAAAATAATAGTCAAAAATTTTTCAAAACAAGCTTTTATTTAAATGCTCCAAAAAGAAGAAAATAAACTTTGAAATAAATCAAACGAAAGCAAACCCATAATTTTGTTAAATTATACAATTGTATATGATATAAAAGCTTGTCGTGTGTATTTTTCGAGATAAATTATTTATTTTATAGAAAAATACAATTTCTACTTAGAACTACTTTCGTCAAGATATTATACGGGGTAAACCCAGATACGATAGGTGTAAAAGAAAAAAAAAATCGAGTTGAAACTTGCACCATATTTTTATATTTTGACAATCAAGCAGGCCTTGACAGGGGCAATTTATTCATTTTCAGTTAATAATAAACTACCTTTTCCTTAAGAGATATCGAAAAGTTTTATAAGAAAAAGTTGCAAATGCAAATCTAAGTCCCAGTACCAAATGTTAAGCATACTTTATTTTTTTTTCAAATTTCACCTTTATCTTTTGGAAAAAAAAGTATCTACCTTTGCCAATTGTTTTAAAATTTGGCACAAGGCCTTAAATTTGCATCCTGAACAACTTTTTTTGATCAAATTTTTCGATATATGTTCTTGATTTGCGCTAAAACCGCAAAAATTGAAAAATTTTAAAAAATCAGTGTGCCGATTGTTTTAAAATTTGGTACGAAAACTTAGATTTGCATTCCGACAACTTTTTCTAATCAAACTTTTCGATATCTTTTAACGAAAAGGTAATTTACCTGAACTGAAAATGAATAAATTGCCCCTTGTCAAGGCCTGCTTGATTTTTAAAATATAAAAGTACGGTGCAAAATAGTTTCTAATCAAGCAAGGCTGATCCCCCAAAGGCTGATCCCCCAAAGGCCATATTGAATTTAGTGTGATGTCACTAACTTTATCGTTTTCTACTCTTCAAGCCCTTTCATTTTGATATCCATATTAAATGGGTTGAAAAGAAAATGGAATCCGCCATCTTGGAGCGGCCACCATATTGAATTTAGTGCGATGTCACTAACTTTATCGTTTTCTACTGTTTCACTTGATACCCATATTAAGGGAGTTGAAAAGAAAATGTAATCCGCCATCTTGGAGCGGCGGCCATTTTGAATGTATTACAATATTGAGTATTACATATTGTATTGTCACCAGAAGTAAATGTGTACGCAAAATTTCAGCTCAATTGGATGTGGTTGTAATTCGCCTTGCAAGATTTTACCTAAACAAAAATTTTTAAATATTTTTTTATTTTTGTTTGTGTAGCTTTGTCAACTTGTTATTGTTTACGAATTACTATTTATATTTTCTATGTTCAATAAACTAAAATCTATAATAATAATAATAAGATAAAGGGTATTATTATTATTGTTATTACCAAGTTATGGGTGGCAATTATTGAAAGGCCTAGGGGCGGCAAACTTCTTAATCCGCCACTGCCGGAGCTGACTTTTTAGACTGCATGTTATTCTGTCTTCGATCGACCTTGGTTCGAACTGATGTCGAGGCAGGCGCATGCACATGTCTTTAAAGAAAAACACCTCTATGGCCAATAGCGCTGGACAAATGTGTATGCTCCTAAATAGCTTTATCCGTGTGATTTACTAATAATTGTCCTACACTCACTGGGATTACTACGGTTTTCTTGGGTTTTCCGTAGTACTTGAGCGAATAGCTATTATGCTATTAGTTCTATCGGGAAAAAAGTCGGCCCTAGCTGCTGAACAGGTGTTTTGGGGCACGGTTTGTCAATTTCAATGCAAACGGTTGATTTTATCGTTATGGAACAAGAGTACCATTTTGTTGCAAAATAAAAGATGCAAATGATGAACCTACAAGAACAAAAAAATATAACCTTAAAAAAGTTATGAGTCAATGCACCACACAAAAATAACACAAGTGATACCCTCTGTGAGATACGTAGGAATTGACATTTCCAGCTTATTCTGCATTCCCAAAAACACTGCAGTGCGACATTTCAGTTCAGCAGCTTGATTATTTTGGGAGATATAGCCATAATTCAATTTTAAAAAGAGAACTACAATGCCCTGTATCTCAGAAACGAGGAACTTTAGGACCTATGTATGTTTACATGAGCAACCCACCTTATAATGAATTTTTCTACAAAATGTCAAAGTCCTGATCAAAAAAACATGGGACACCCTGTATATCGTTGGATTCAGAATTACAAAAGGATCCCTATATTGGTTAAATGAAATGTGTAAAGTTGTAAAATAGAGAAAGTCAACTTTCATTTCCCTTATAACCGGAAGCTATTTCAAAAAACTAAATATTCAGGAATACAACTTAAAGGTTCTCTAATGGTTGTGTAGGTAGAAAATTATTTTTTTTGCAAAAAATGTTTTTTTGCGATAACTTTTCTACCGGCCCCCGTATACGAAATTTTAGTACACCCTCGAATTCCCCTTAACTTTTACTACAATCTCATTTTTTGAATGACGATTTTATTTATACTTCTTCCTCTTGGATGGGCCACTCTGTACCTATTTGATTCCCACTTAGGACGGTGGTAAAGAAATTTAGTGTGCCATCTTGGGGCACTAAAGCCTTATTGGATTTAGTATGACGTCACTTACCTTCTTATTTTGTACCTACTCGTAAACCCTTTCATTTCATACCCACGTCAAGTAGGTTGTGAAGAAATAGGTAATCCGCCATCTTGGGGCCATATTGGATTTTGGCTGATGTCACGAACTTTATCGTTTTCTATTCTTCAAGCCCTTTCATTTGATACCTATATTAATGGGCTTGAAAAGAAAATGTAATCCGCCATCTTGGAGCGATGGCCATATTGAATTTAGTGTGATGTCACCATATACCCGTATATTAACATATTATATGGCTTTTGACCCTATTGCGCACGGCAACCCTATATTGGCAGTTTGAATGGTGGCTTACGTTGTTAAAATCATAAAAGTCACCGTGACATGCTTTTTTGAGAGATGCGTTTTTAGTTTTTAATCGCGATTTTTCCTTTTATATTTTGGATGGTTAATAGCTTTTTGTTTTCATAGTTACGAGATAAAAAAATGACTTGGTAAAGCATTGTAAAAATGCCAAGAGACTTTTACATCCAGATTGTGAAATTACTCGGTAGGTAAGTAAACAGGTATAATTTGTTGCCAAATAATATTGTTTTTTCATTGATATTTTCTGATTTCTGGCTAATTTGTAGGTTTTAAAGAAAAGAAATTAAATTTAGAAAGTGGCTTCGTACTCTAGGTGTCATCGACAATAATATTTTCTGGAAGGACTCTATGTATGCGTGTTCTATTTATTTTGATGAACAGGATTTTTTAATGCAACACGAAAGAACGTGGAGTGGAGTCAAAATTGGTAAAGCAACCAAAGAAATTCATTCCAGTTCAAGAAGTAACTCATGGAGATGAGGAAAATGGACACATTGTAATTCTCGATATGACGAAGAGAGCCACATTTCTGGAGCAAATAGAATTAACCCAAGCAATGCAAACAGCAACAGCAAGTAAACCGGTTAACTGCAGATCATCGCCAGCAAAATTATTGAAGCTTATCAAAGAAGAGCGTATGTAATTAGAAATCACTTCACTTGCATTTTTGAAGCAAAAATTAAAGTGGTAAAAGTTGAAGTTGCCAGTTTTCTTTTGCTTGTATTTTTTAAACAAACAATAAGAAAAAGTTCTAAGGAATAAAACTGACTGAAAATTCAGAAATAGGTGTAATATGTTCCTGGAAAATAGGTTATTATTATTAAAAGTATTCAAAGAAATAATTATCCCAAGTAATATTGTATGAAATTGTTAGGTAATTAAAAATATTTTCGTGTTTTTTTATAAATAATTATTTATAATGTAGCTATGCATAAGGTGTAATGTACAATAATAATTATATTAGTTCTCTTTATGATGATTAAAATATGTTGTTTTGATTAAGTTGTAGAATTTCTCAACCTAGTTAATTTCTTCGTTTTCCGAATGCATTCATTTAAAATTGAAACCAACAAAAATCTTGGACCTATGTTGTACTTTGAACTAAAATAATTTCCATTTTACACAAAACGACAAACAAGACATTACATTATTTATGGAACCCACCTGTATAAATTATTTCAAATTTTCCACCTCATTTAGGGTTAAAAATGGCTGGCGAATTATTCCCCCGGTCGGACGTCTCTTTTGCGCGGTATAGGTTGCTATAGGTATATGGATGTCACTAACTCTATTGTTTTCTACTATTCAAGCCCTTTCCTTTAATACCAATATTACATGGGTTGAAAAGAAAAAATGTAATCCGCCATCTTGGAGCGGTGGCCATATTGAATTTAGTGTGATGTCACTAACTTTATTGTTTTCTACTCTTCAAGCCTTTTATTTGATACCCATATTAAGGGGGTTGAAAATAAAATGTAATCCACCATCTTGGAACAGCGGCCATTTTGAAAGTATTACAATATTGAGTATTGCATATTGTATTGTCACCAGAACTAAAGGTGTATACAAAATTTCAGCTCAATCGGATGTCAAGAAGTGTTTCTAATTCAGCTTGCAAGATTTGACCTAAACATAAACTAACATACGTACATACATACATACATACATACAGCTTGTCAAGTGTAGCATAAAGCTTGGCAGAAATAAAGAAAGAACGCATTCGGATGATAAAGGGAACAATAGAATCCACACATCGCGCAACTCGAGTGCAGTCAAGGTAAAAAAATTTCGCTTGTGAGATTCTTTTGTCCCTGGAAATTTAAACCATTTCCTGCCCAGGCTTGCAGCTAGATTTGACAAGCTGTACATACATACATTGCAAGTTAAATAAAACCTTGAAAAAAGCTCAAATGTAATAGTTATTTGTATATTGTCTAACCAAGGTAATGAAGTTCAACTTTTTATAAAGCATGGCATTTTAGTTGCCGAGGTCTATAAGGCCGAGGCAAATAAATCACATGAGTTATAAAAAACAACTTCAGTGCTGAGGGACACGACTCATTAAATTGTTTTTTAAATAAGATAAAATAAGTTATATTAGGCAAAATAAGTCTAAAGAGAGTCAGCGATCCATGAGCCGACCATGCGTGCCCTTGCTTTGCCTCCATATCACTCCACCTAAATTGAGCACGATGCGGTATGACACAACTGACTTGCAGGAGTCCTCTGGCCACTCTCTTAGGGTCTACATAGAAAATATTATTATTGTTCAAACCGACCAAAATACTTATAGTAAAAAATTGCGTTGTTATAGGTAACAATTCCGCAATGAGGCTGAAAAGTTAAATGATACTTTATTGGAAGGGTTGTCAAACATTTGATTCTCATATCTCGCCAAGGCCAACTGATCGTACAATAACGACACATAAGGAGTGATAATATGAAATTATGGCAACATTTCAATCTCGTCTTCGAAACCAGGGGCAGACCACACCTAACGTAAAATGCCCCTAAACTTTGATACGGCCTCTTTTTTAACTTGCAATTATTTATTTAAGTACACCAACTAATTCTGAACAAAAAAACCCTTCCAAGTCTTCGAATGTCCTAACATTCCTATAGGTAAACTAATACATACATATATACCTATAATGTTATCTACTTCATGTTCTTGTTTGTTACAATTTAGAAAAAATTGCACTGCTCTGAAATAAGTATCATTTAAAAGAAAAATATCATTTATATGTATAATAAGTGTTATAAATTATAATTCACGGAAATATTTTATTTCATTTTTTATTAACTTGTGACATAAGTGTAAGTAATTTTATTAACTCGAGACTATTATAGAAATCCTATGGAAAATGAAAGATTTTCGGGTGCTCTACCTTTTTTTGTAAATGTGTGCGTTTTGAGATATCTACAAATAGAAAAGGTGCCCTGATCTTGAGAATATTATCTGGCTCATTGTGTTCCTTTGTAAAAAAACACATTCTTAGTAAGCTTACAGGATGAAACGAAAGTTAAATAGGATGTTACAGCAAACTGCAATTGTATGTAAATTGCTGCCCTTTACCATGTCTGTAAGAAAAAACTTGCAATATCATAACGATTTGTAGCTAAACACCTCATTTTATTTTATTGGAATTTTTAGATATGATAGACTTTTTGTGAAAATCCATAATATGGTAAAAAGTTAACAAAGTATATATTCTGTCATATTAATATTACTAGTTTTTATTCCACTGTAAAAGCAACAAAGTGCTCATCAAAAATGCATCATATAAAAATACCTACATAAATCTCTTTTCTGAAAAGCCATGACTATTATTCATTTCAAGATTGTGTATTCTCTTAGTTGTTGTTTTGAGATAATAAATATAATTTTCCACAAGAAATACCTACAATAATAATAATAGATTTTTTTAATTGCATACTCGTCAGTAGGCAAATATGGATGGAACAACAGCATTTTGAGTTTGACCTTCCACTCCAATGACGATTTTCCAGATGCGTGGAAAGTTACCACTACATCTCCAAAAAGAAAAGTCGATAGATTTATAAAATGTGAAGAGTTTGGACCAATCAACTTATTACCGCAGTTTAAAAAAGTGTTAGAAATTGTAGTTAAAAACCAATCAAATGAATTTCTGGATAAGGCAGATATTTTAACAATATAACAAACTAGGTTTAGAAAAACATTCACTTGTGAAATTGCTCTTCAATCATTAGTTTGTAGTTGGAACTCTGAAACAATTGATAAAGGTAAAAGGGTTGTCTTTTTAGATCTAAAACCCCTCCCCTACTCCTTTGAAATAGCTATATAGGTATGTGAGATTCAAATAAGAGCAAAAGTGTTTCCGAGCAACTAAACATGTCCATCTTAAATAATTTACACAAGAACTTGCTATTGCAAAATCTGGTGAACATTCGAGATTTGGAAGTAAATGAAAAATTTGAGATTCGGAGTTTTAAGAGAATAAATATTAAGATAAATAAATATTAGGAATTAACTGAAGAACGAATAGATGGGTTGAATGAAGATATAAATAAGAACAAAAGGTACTTTTTAAGTAGCTTGGGCCTGTTGGCAAAACGACTAATATATTTTCCGAAGAATTGGAAAACTTGAAAAGAACCATTATTATGTATGAGTTAAATAAAAAATCCAATTTAAATAAAAGCCAATAACAAATATGAAATTTACATTGATAAATATACAGTGGATTTTCTACCAGCAGTCTCTATTGCTCATGTGTTAGGGTTTTCTCCTAGTCTATTAGTCTGGACAATTGCATACTTCTGATATACCTGTAAACCTCATGAAGGTTAGAACTATACATATAGATTGTAACGTAGCATCTGAAGCATACTATAAAAATCAACCAACTCATACGATTTATGAGTTTGCAGTTAGCAGCAATCATGGTTACACCATAGACGAGTTTCTGAAAAATTTGGTGTACATGCCAGTTGCAAAGTGTGAGATTAATAATGTAACTGTAACTATTCTCGATCAGAACTTTCAACCTGTAAATTTTAGAGGCATGGATATAAACGATAGAACATTTTATTTTGAATAAAAAAGTTCATATAAACATGGGTCCAGAGATGCTTTGTAAAAAAGATACAGGGTGTGACATATAATATTAACTTTAAATTCAATACTCAGTATCAGGGTATAAAATTCAATAAACTGAAGCTACCATCGTTTTCTTGTCATAACCCGTGGCATATGGGAAGGTAGGATACAACACCTTTTCAAATCCGACTGCATTTTTTAATTGCCCAGGCAAACTACTGGATGTTGCTGCAAGTTGCTGCTCAGAGAAAGTGATAACTTTGGAAATGTTTTCAACTCTGTATTTAGAAAGCGACACATTTTGCTTTGGGACAATTTTTATGTAAAAATGACTGAGCAATTAAAAAATGCTGTCAAATTTATCAAAAACCCATGGGCGTAGAACTTATTTTTAAAAGGGGGGCGTATCCTACCTTCCCGTGCGCCACTGGTTATGACAACAAAACGCTGGTAGCTTCAGTTTATTGCATTAAATAAAGTTAATATCATTTCTCGTTTTTTAGATATTATTAAAAAATCGTTTAAAAATAAACTTTAACACCCTGTATCTTTTTTAGATAGCATCTCCGGGCCTATGTTCACATGAACTTTTTTGTTCAAAATAAAATTTTCTATCATTTATTTCAAACTTGAGGTTTTACAAACTGAGACACCCTGTATACAGGATACGCGTGATTTATAAGTTGACCCAACTCGATCGGAAAGCGTTAAAAAATGGTTTTAGATTTTGGTGACAAATATCAACCATATAAAAGGCAATCACACTGCTTTAAAAATTCAATGGCAAAGATTTCCCCGAAGAGTGCATATCGTCTCTCGTTGGAGAATTAACAATTTTTAAAAGCACTTGGCTATGTCCCTAACACCTCAAGTGTTTAATGTGCATCGCACTCCCACCTATGATGAATCGATTCAACGTTTAGAAAAGTACACCTATTACCCATTTGTAAAGTCGTTTAGGAATAATGATACTGTGGGAATAACCACATTAATCAGGGCGACTCATGGCTGTTGAAGTATGATGCATCAATTTTTGTCAAAGGTAAAGTGACTAAGAAAACCGGTGCCGGAGATTGCAAACTGGCCAATAATGGCGCTGCATTTCTCTTTCATTCTGTTTCTTATGAACTAAATGGTAAAGAGTCTTTGCTATACTGCTAATGATGAAAAATGTATGTCAACAGCGAGCTGGGTTGGGGTTGAGAAATATTTTGCTGTTAACAATGATGGAATTCAATGTAAGAATACCGCTAAATGTTCGGGAGAGTCGCCCGCTACTTTGCTATGCAGTTTACAAAGATAATGCAACCCTGGTTGTCATTGACTGTTCTCGCCAAAATGAATCTATAAAAATAAACACAGTTGGCATTAAGTCGGGCATAGAAAACAGTAATGGATTTCCTGATAGAACTCGAGCCTACTGTATAATTATTCATGACTGTACCATGGAATATTTACCTTTTAAGTGAAACTGTACGAGATTGAATGTAGATCCTTACATATATAAAAGAACTTTTATTGCTACATATCAAGAAGTGGCTGAGATTGGGTCACGTTATATCGTTCTTACTAATAAATAATGTGTTCTATATTTACAACTCTGAAGATACTCAGATATCTATTTGCGAACTGGATAATAAAAAATGTTTCCCATTCAAGACGGTAGTTGAAAAAATTTCAGTAGGAAGCTACCAATCCAGACTTTTTATGTAAAGTATGCTACTACACAGACTTAGAAATCTTGATGATTCCAAGTGGACACTTGGTGTGCTGTAAGAGTTGTGCAGACTCCCTTGAAAATGTTAATTGATCCATAATATGTTTACAGGGTGAATCAGAATGTATAGTAAATACTTTAAAGGGGTGTTCGGCAGGTGGTTTTAAGGGAAGTCTTTCATATAAAATTTTTCGATTTGGGCTTTCCTTGCCAAGTTATTCGGGTCTACAGGGTGACCATCTACTGTAACATCTTTTTTTATCCTGAAGCTGAATTGTTGTTACCTGATATTTTTGCTGTTTTAATGTTCAATAAAAATAATTAAATTGTTTGACGCCCGCCCACTATGAATTTTTACTTGATTTTCTGGAACAGTCAGGGGATGGTATTTGGCATGAAGTAATTTTTTTGTAGGAAAAATATTGTTTCCGAGAAAAAATGTAGAGATAAAAAAGTTTCTTAAATGAAAGGGCTACACAAATCATATTTTTGTTATACATAAAAATGACCCACAAAAAAGTTCGAGCAAACAAATTAATAGGGGTTGTTAGTTTTTACCCTTTTTTAGGGCAGTGTCTAAATGAATAAACTACCCTAAGGCGTCTTCCAGTAAGTAGATAACACATAGCAAATTTCAAATTTTTAAATAGCGCCGTTATTGAGATACCTATAAATAAAAAAATACTTTTGGGTTGCCCTCTAGACCCGAATAACTTGGCAAGGAAAGCTCAAATCGAAAAATTTTATATGAAAGACCCCCCCTTATACTTATACTATACATTCTGACTCACCCTGTATATCACTATCTGTAGAAAGTAGATAATCTTAATTGAAAAAAATTTAAAAACTGTGTATTATTTACATCACAATAGGTATATACAGGGTGTTCACTTTTAAGTGGACACAAATCGATAAAAAAAATTGTATCAATAAAAAATTGATTTGTTGGGATATTTTCAAAAAAAATTTTTTGATACAAAGGTCTTCAAAATGCGCAACTTTCTACGTGAACACATTCGTCAAATTGCAATTCCAGGGCCGGCTAAGATTTTTTTTAAACCCCGATTTTCACAAAATCTATTTAGGCATTTTTTTTATTTAAAATCTGACCATACAGCGTTAATTAAGACCCTCTAAAACCCTTAAGTTCAAAATTTGAACTAAAAATATACAGGGAGTTCGGTTTTACAGCGCCTTAAAGTTGCGCAAAGTAGTGATTTTGAGGGCCCCTGGAGAGTCAAGCGTGCCATGGAATGAATTTAAAACAATTGAAGAATTAACAGGACCACCCACAGTATTGATGGACGAGACTGCAAGAAAAAATTAATACAGGATGTTTTTCTCTACCGCTGCTGAAAGTTCAGACTTTTTTCGAATTTTATTATGATCAAGTTTGCCGTGCTTTTTGAAACAAATAAACGAGCTACAACAAAAAATAATTGAAGCTTGCGATTCCGTAACAATAGATGAGTTAAGACGAGTTGTTTCTAATAACAAAAAACGTCTTGAAATAGTTATTTATGTACCAAGGCACTGAAGTTCAACTTTTTATGACTCATGTGGAGTTTAGTTGCTGAGGCCTCTGGCCGAGGCAAATAAACCACATGAGTCATAAAAAGAACTTCAGTGCCGAGGTACATATTATATTTTTCTTGAAATCGGAAAAAAAAAATGTTTTATTAGGCAAGAAAATAATAATAAGGGATCACCCGTCCACGAACCGACTACGCGCGGCGTTGCTTGACTTTCCCGATCGCTCTACCTACGACAAGTATAATGATGTACAGCACCTTCTGACAGAAAAACCAAACTGCTGCTTCTTGTGCAGCCTACACAACAAATCTATTGATTTTCTAATTTACTAAAATATGTATACTGAAGGATTGCGCTTCTATAGGAAACAATTTCGCAATGTGTACGAAAAGTTAAACGAGCCTTTATCGGCCGGGTTTTGAATATTTGGTCACTTTTGATGGGCGATTTCTCCGCGTCTGACGTTTGATGTTTACATCTCGCCAAGGCCTACTTATTGAAAAAATCGTACAATAATGGGCTACATTATTGTACGATTTCTGTGCTTTTAATGACGATTTTGGGACATTTTAATGCCGATTTCAAGAAAAATGTATTACGTTAGAAGGCGGTTATGTTGAAAAAACCCCGATAGTTTAAGATCTAAATATTTTGTTTGTTATTTTATTGTTAAGATTAAATAAATTTTGTTATTAGTAACTTTGTTTCAAAAAGCACGGCAAACTTGATCAGAATAAAATTCGAAAAAAGTCTGAACTTTCAGCTTTTTAGAAAAAAACATCCTGTATTATTTTTTTCTTGCAGTCTCGTCCATCAATACTTTGGGTGGTCCTGTTAATTCTTCAATTGTTTTAAAATCATTCCATGGCACGCTTGACTCTCCAGGGGCCCTCGAAATCACTACTTTGCGCAACTTTAAGGCGCTGTAAAACCGAACTATTTGTATATTTTTAGTTCAAATTTGGAACTTAAGGGTTTTAGAGGGTCCTAATTAACGCTGTATGGTCAGATTTTAAATAAAAAAATGCCTAAATAGATTTTGTGAAAATCTGGGTTTAAAACAAATCTTAGCCGGCCCTGGAACTGCAATTTGACAAATGTGTTCACGTAGAAAGCTGCGCATTTTGAAGACCTTTGTATAAAAAAAAATTTTGAAAATATTCCAACAAATCAATTTTTTATTGATTTGTGTCCACTTAAAAGTCCACTTCAAAGTATGTGAGTTAGGATCTGTGGCCGAAACAACCCGTTTTTAAAAACAGATAAGTAAGTAAAAGTATATAACCTCAGTTGGTGTTGAGTTGGTAAATCTGTATATTTTTAAGGTTTGAAATATTTTTGTTGTATAGACTACAAACATGTGAAATGGCATATTCCACACTCGGGAACCGCAGTCCTGCCTTTGGCTCGAACTACAAACATTTCACTCGTGTGGAATACAGGCCATTCCCTAACTTGTAGAAGATACTATCTTTATTTGGTATAGTAACTTGTTACCTAGTTGCTGGAAATTTATTTTCAATGTCATAATGAATTACGGTAGTGCAGAAAAATATATTTTATTTAAAAAATCATAAAGATTCACAAGTGTCATCTACATATTCAATTATTAAACTATCGCCATTTAAGATGATTTGATGACTCAACAGATGATGCATATTTTCGGACATATTTTTTGACACAATCCTGTTATCTTCACTTCTAAACAATCGCAATTTCTTGTCCGCACCTTTGTTATTGTTATTCAGCAGCTTACATTCCTCGGCAATGGCATCTATAGCTCGGCCCAAAGACCACTGCTCTGAGACAAATACCGGAGTGGATTTTTTAATGTCATTTTGAGAAATTGATATATTAAAATAAACTCTATTAGTTGTAGGTATGGATTTCAAACCAGTAGCTTTCGTTTTTATCTTCATAAGTTGCACTTTTGCAGCTGTATCCCTGCTTTTTGCTTTCTTTTTGGCTCGTTGCAAATTTTCTTCAACCTGCAAGACAAAAAAAATATTGCAAAACATATCAAATATTACTACTATGGCTACTAATTCTTTATAGAAAGCTTTGAAGGAATTTGTTTTAAGACATTTTTTACAAGCAGAAATGGCAGCACCCCATAAAATTTGTTATTTTTTAATGAAATTTGGACAAACCCATTTCAGTTGATTCCGAATCCAATGACATATTCAGTTTTGAGGTAAAAATATCACTAAATGATGTAAACTCCATTCACTTTCATTATACAGAACTAACGGTTATTTTATTTTTTCAATGTTTGATTCAAAATTACTGTAATTGGTACTACGGTTTATCTTTTGGACACTTTCAAAAAAATTGTGGCATTTGTCAAGTTTGTTAATAAAATATTAACTGAAGTTAAAATAATATCAGAAATTATGGCGACCACTATCAGAAGAAAAAATTTAAATTTGGAGACCAAAAGAAGCATTTATCGTTGCTACGAAAATTTTTTTAGTAAACTTCTCACAAGCAGGGGGTATAGTTATAATAGAACACGAATTCGTAAAATAGTAGCAGACATTTTTTCGGTAAATACACACAATATTCTAGCGGTTTTGCCAATGAAATTTAAATATTTGTAGATATCCGAAGGTGAAGTTCGAAAAATATTAAACGAAGGATTCGAAAATTTGTCAGGAACCAAAAGGGGCATTAAACTTAAAAATAAAAATACATGGAGTTATGTAATCCAAAAGGACTTACAAAGGCAAATTTATATCTGGAACCAAAAGAATTTATATTTTAATTTAAATACTTTATTCGATTTTGCTAAAAAGGAGTTAGAATTTGAGGGAAAGCGCACAACACTTTAAAATCGTCAAATCGCTGGGATATAAATACAAAATTGTTAATAATCGCAAAGTTTTGTGCCAACAAAAATATGTTATTTCGTCTAAAATTAATTTTTTGAGAAAATACCTTCAATGTCTAAATTCAAGTAATAATGTTACATTTATATTTTTGCACGAAACGTGGATTTATCAGCATGGGAAAAATATTAGACGGTGGGTTAAACCTGACGATGTAAAAAGCATGCCACAAAAAACAAAATGTGAGGGGAAGCGTTTCACTATACTCCACGCCGGCTGCAATTTGGGATTTTTAAATGGTTGTGAATTGATACTTGATAGCAAAAACAATGACAGAGACTACCACAAGACAATGAACGCAGACATATATTTACAAATTGGGTTGAGAAGCAGCTTATTCCTGCATTAGCATTTTTTCCAGGAAAATGTATTGTGGTTATGGATAACGCTCCATATCATTCGGTACTCTCTGAAAGAGTACCGACATTTGCCTGGAAAAAATTGCAAATGCAGTAATGGTTGCAGACACGAAACATAACTTACAATCAATCATTTACAAAAAAGAAGCTATGGGATCTAATTAAGCCATTAAAACAAGACATAAAAAAGAAATACTTTATTGACGAACTAATAAAAAAATCAGGACATGACGTTCTTAGGCTTCCCCCATACCATTGCGAATATAATCCAATAGAAATGGTATGGGCGAAGGCTAAGACTTTCTATGACAAAAACATTAATTCCCAACAATCCTCAGTACCCTCCAAGAACAACGTGGCCAATATATGGAAAGATGCATTGTCTTCATGCACATCAGACTTTTGGGCTAATTGTGTGAAGAATTGATAAAAAGTGACTGGACAAAACACATGGGTTCTTGCACAATAGACGACATCCCCCCGGTTATAGTTACTCTGACTGAATCTGACTCTGACAACACCGATTACGATGACCTTGACCAGAATGATAGTGACGAGAATGAGTGAGTAGGTATGAATGGTAATAAAATAAGTAACTCTTTAGAAAAATATCAGCGCTTCCCCTTCCTCCTAAGAGATAAGTATTATCCTCATCCTCACAATACCCAAAAGTACCCTTCAATCAATTTAATGCTTATGCGGAAGAGGTGCACAATTACTATTATTAGTGGTATTCTTTCGAGCTGAGATCTCTGAGATACCTACCTGCTATCTTTTTTTAGATCAGGTTCTTTCGTTTTATCTCAATTCCTCCATAACTGATGTTGAAATAGTGTTTCGGGAAACCCTAGCAAACCATGGATTCAATCCAATAAAAAAAGATTTTTGGGAAAGACTAAATAGTCTCAATTATTGTTTAAATCTTCTTACTGAATTACTATTATTTATTATTAATTAATTAATATTTATTGACTTGTTGACGATTTGTTCTATAATGTCTCATTAGCATTTTTTTGTGATTAAAAAAAAATATCTCTTCACTGTGTGTATTTATCATTGAGTTAAACCCCAGAAAAGGACGAATCAGAAGTGGCACTTGGCTAATTTAAGAGGGCAGAGGGGTATTTTTATGAGGTGGTGGGGACGGAGAGTATTGCTAGGCCGCCAGATCCTTAGAAAGGTTAAAACATGTCAACATATTTTTCACTATCATTTATTCATTTTGGGTAGGTATACCAATAAAATTAATATGAAAGCAATTAATATTATCTAATGTGTGCCGGTAGTAAAATTATAATGTTTTACGAACCATTTATTCTATTTATCTGAGCCCAGAAAACCCACAACCTGACCCCTGTTTTCTGGGACTTGATTATGAAAGCGGAATGCTTGACAACAGCGCGGCGCGGCGCCACAGATTCCGTTCTTGCGGTACTGCCAGATCGTCCAGTCGGGAGCCGGTAACCAAGGCAACCCACAAAAATATAATGCAAATTAATTTAGTATAAAATGAAATCGATGATAATTTACTTATAAAAATGTTAGTCCTTGATAGTATTTTGGTTGATATTAAATTGAAGGCGATAAAAATAGCTAAATGAATTTAAGGAAATTGTCAGGCATAAAAGCTGACGAAGTTCGGCAACGTCGTTCGTGGCCTACGACTGACGCGCCACCTAACGCCAGACGCCAGACAGCGTCAGTATGTTCAATTGAGGTTAAACTCCTTATAAAACGTAAACAATAAAACGAAAAACGATTACCAATTTCTAAGTAAAAAAGCCCAGTATTATTATCATGACTGTGATAAAAGTATCCAAAACAGGGACCAGATAAGGTGTACAATATGTATTCAGCTTAACTTGACTGCTTGTGTTGTTACTTCGAATACTTCGTTGCTGTATTTACACTAGTGCATTGTGCCCCAGAAAACCCACTTTGTGCTTAGGTTTTGTGACGAAATGGCCCCGCAATTATTGCTGTGTTCGTGGATGTTCTAACAACACGAGGAATGTTGGGATAAGTTTTTTCAAAATACCTGCTGATGAAAACAGGTAGGTACCTATGTGTAGTTTGTCCCTACCTTGTTACCACATTATTATATCCTTAGGTATTATAAATTTTATGTCCTACGTAGGTACTACCCCTTTTACTGGAGTATTACCTACCCCAGAAAACCCACAAATGGTTTCCTACTGATAATACCTACCTAACTATGGTTTTTAATTTTTTTTCAAGGTGTTATGCATGGACGAGAAAGTGTGGAAGGCAGGATTTGTTAGAAAAAACACCCACACAGCTTTTTATTAATTATAAAGTTTGTTCAATGCACTTTGAAAATAGTATGTTTGCAAACCAGTCGAAGTCTGGGCTAAAGAAAACAGCAATACCAACTGTGTTCTCATCATGTAAGTACCTTCATTGGTAATTATGGAAATTAGTGTATGCACCGCCCGATTTTCTTGACATTTTGACCCCATAATTACCCCTTCATTATTAGATAATAATATGTATTTTTTGCTGATACTTGTAATTTTGCTGCATTTAATTTTTTTTACTAGGTTATATCGATGAGGCTTCTTCACAGAGTCCTTCTGTGTCTGTATGCAGCAATTTGACTTTGTTAGAACCTCAACGACAACTTGATCAACCAGTCTCGATCGCTCAACCTTTGGATCAACCAAGTACACCCCATCTGTCACAGTCACCTATAGGCGATCTCCACAGCATTACCGAATTTTCAGTTGCATCAAAAGGTAATGATATATATTCACAAACTGTTATTATAGTATACACACCCAAACTTATATGACATCACGCATTATTTGCGATAATTTTTTTTGTCAAAAAAATTATATGTCATGGAAAGTCAAAAGTGTTTACTAACAAAAACAGTTAAATGTGAAAAACCCGACAATATAAATTGTAATAAATATTAAGTGATTCCATATTATAAGTTTGGGTGTGTGTACATATATTGTAATTTTTTGTATTACTTATTTGGTTATTGAATAATTCTATTTTTAGATGCTAGTCAACAAACTTCTCTTAGTTTGAGTGCACATAGTCCGAGAAAGCATTCATTAAAGTTACAAATAAAAAAACTCCAAAGAAAGTTGCATCCGAAGTTGGAGCAAGCTGTCGACAGTGCCGACACTGAAGTAAATGACGAACAATTTCTTGCCATTTGTGAGAAAAAACTGTCTGCTTCAATGCTACTATTTGTAAGGCATTATTTAGAAAATCCCAAAAAACATCCACAGGGATATCGTTACTCTTCAGATATGAAACAATTTTCCTTAACAATTTATTTTCTAAGCCCAAATGCTTATAGATTTTTAATGAAACCACTTTATTTGCCATCTAAAAGCACTCTTCAAAGAATAACTAGCAAATGGCATATAACTGTAGGTCTTAACAGTTTCATTTTGAGGTTATTAAATCAAAAGCTACAAATTTAGAGGGTTCTTCAAAACAGTGCATTCTTTGTATTGACGAAATGTCATTAAAAATGTTTTTATTTTACAATAGATCTTCCGATACCATTGTTGGCTTTCATAATACATTGAAGGAAAAAAGATATGCTCCTGCTAAATATGTTTTAGCTATTATGGCTAGAGCAATATTTGCTAAGTGAAAGCAACCAGTTGCTTATTTCTTTATTGATACTTGTTCAGGGGAGGAATTAAAATTTATTATTTTTGAAGCAATAAGGAAACTTAAATCTGTAGGATTACTAGTAAGTGCGTTAGTGTCTGATCAAGGATCAAATTTTGTACAATTTTCAAAATCAGTTGGTATCTCTCCAAACGCTTCACATTTTTATGAGCGAAAAAATATTTTATATTTTTGATGTGCCGCATCTCTTAAAATCAACACGAAATAATTTTTTCAATTACACATTCGAAACCTCTGAAGGATGTACAAATAAAACGTATAGGTATTGACCAAATTTATAATAAACAAAAACATAAGCCTTTGGCTCTTCGGCTTTGTCCAAAATTTACAGATGAACACATTAATTCGAATCCTTTTAAAAAACTGAAGGTTAGTTTAGCCGTCCAAGTTTTCAGCGCAATGGTAGCTGCGGCACTTAATTCCTTTATTGAATTCGGACAATTCCCCCCTTCGGCAAACGCTACAGTGTCATTTGTAAAAAAAATTGATAAGTTATTTGATATCTTAAATTCCTCAAAAATATCAGGCAGTAATACAAGTACAATAGACCTTTCAAAGGAGCAGATTACCAAGTCGATTTTTTAAAGGAAATGTTTACATATTTTGAGAATATTAAAATTTTAAAACAAAATATAGAGGTTACCAATAAAGTTAAATTTTTGAAAGGGTGGCAAATCACAATAAATTCATTTTTAGGTCTTTGGGAAAAATTTCATTGTTTAGAGTTTAGTTCCTTATACACTCGACGCTTAAATCAAGATTGTCTCGAAAATTTTTTCGGCACTATTAGGCAGCAAGGGGGAAATTGCTTGAATCCAACCCCCATCCAATGCGAAAGGGCTTTCAAAAAATCATTTTGTTTAAATTATTTCCAACACGCGGATGGGGCTAATTGTATTGAGGATTTTGATTCATTATTGTCATACGTAACCACCGAACATACACAAATTTACAACAAAGTTGTTGTGGGAAATGCAAGATCTATTTTTTCTGATTTAAGTTCGGTGCCACCAGATTATATTGATTTCGAACTACATGAATCAAATAGTATATCATATGTTTGTGGATATTTATTAAGAAAGTGCTTGGAACAACATTCATGTGAAGTTTGTATTAAATATTGTAAACGTCATACATTAGGGGATACTGATTTGTTTACTTATTTTAAAGCATACAAATCAAGTGGTAACGAAACCTTTGGACATTTATTTTCACCTCCTGATAATTTCCTAAATTATATTAAAACTCTCGAAGTTAATTTTTGTACCCTCTTTCCAAAGTTTGCTTTAGAAGAAAATGTTGGTGTGAAATTAAAAAATAAGCTGCAAAACATTTCATATCAACATCCATGCCCTAGATTTAATCATGCCTATTTATTATCCCTTTATGTAAGATTTAGAATCTATTCTTCTTTAAAATTTTTAAATCGTGATATTGTTTCTAATAAAACTAATAAAAATTATAAACTTCGAAATTTACATTTATAAGTGCTGCCAGGGGTCATTATTTTTAAAAATTAGGCTAAGTTGATAATGTATAGTGTGCATGTGCATAATATGTACGTAAGTAGTTTATAATATCTTTTGTATTTATAGGTATTATATTTTATATGTGCTATTGTTTTTGATTTTTTTTATAGATTTTAGTAATAAACATTTTTGATAAATAACGTTTTTTACTACCAGTGATACGAATTTTGCAAATAATAATTGTTATGGATCTATATAAAAAAACAAATTAATTGCCAAGCTATGAGTTTGGACGCAAGTCGATTGAAATATTGTAATATTTCAACCACCCAAGTAGAATAGTTCACTTGAACCTAAATCATAGTTGTTTCTAATTAATATAGGTAAGTATAAAATAATAAAGAGGAAATATTGTGAAATTTCCATGTACAATAAAAAAATGTATTTTTCTCTTTAGTAAAATATTAATATTTATATTTTTTTCGTCAGTAAAATACCTACTTAAAATCACTTCTGGAGATCCAAATTTAACTAGATCTAATCCCAGAAAAAACTTTACTATTCTAAAAATTAATTTTGCTATATAAAACACAAAATTTTCTATAGCCCGGACCTGATCGTGCCAACGCAATGGGCAAGTTCTACTCTGTCCAAAATACGGTGGGCGTGGCCAATGCGCAGATGTCAACGGCGGAGAGTTCATTTCCTATGCGCGAGAGGGGAAATTGGAACCGCGACATCAAAGGCGCCGAAAGCAAGTGCCACTTCTGATTCGTCCTTTTCTGGGGTTAAACTCAATGGTATTTATTTATTGTACATTTGACACATTGGAGAAGGGTTAGAATTCACTAACCTTTATTTATGAAATTTGTCAAAGTCGAGGGTCATACCAACCGTTGTACCATTTAAAATACTCTATTTACTAAAATAACCAGATTTAATTCTGTATAATGAAAGTGAATGAAGTGTAGTCATTTTTTACTAGAAAAAAATTCGTAGTAGGCCTTGAAAAAAAATTGAGATTAAAACTTCCATTTCGAATTCGGTCAGTATTTTTAATCAGATATGTGTAATGATTAATGCTGTGATGTTAGATTTTAAATAAAAAATGCATAATATAGTTTTCAAAAACCGCACCGCTTTAAAAAATCGCAAAAAGCCTGGCTTTCATGGCAATGCCAAACCAATACTTCGCAAACGATGAACTTTCAGGGACATATCTATAAAAAAATTATCCCCTTCAATTCCCCCAGCCTACTTAGATTTTTAAACTTGTAAACCACAATTTTGGAATGAAAGATAGAAAATTTTATTTTGAGCAAGAAAGTTCATGTGAATATGAGTCTGTAAATAAAAAAGATACAGTGTTGAAGTTAATTTCTAAATGGTTTTTTATTAATATCTTGAAAACAACAAATGATATTAATTTAAAATTAATTGTAACGAAAATTCTCTCTAATTTCCATTACGGCATTTTAAATGCACTATTTCATCCTGTTTTGTAAAATAGACCAAGTATATAACCACACATTTTATAAATATTGTCCTACTACTTGCAAGCATCTACAGGGTGAGACGCCCAGCCACTCTTGGTGGAAAACAGTGAAAGATATGGAGATATTATACAGGGTAATTCAGTTTTATTCTGCGACACTTCAACAGGTAATATAAAACCAAAAAATAACCGCACTTTCTTTTATAAACTATATCATTTTAAGGCCTTATTAAAAAGTTACAGGGTGTTAAAGTTTTAAGAAATATGTGGACTTTATTGAATATTTACCAAACTAGTTGAGATATTTAAATCATATTTGGTACACATTATAACGGCATCGGTTAGCATAAAACCTGTTAATATCACACACCTTGAACAACCAGTGGCGTAGAAGTAGGTAATTAGTATAATAGTTTTTAGAAAAAAATAGAACTACCTTGTATAGCAATGTATTCAATTTCTTATGTAAATTGTAATTTTAAACAAAAATGCCCTCTTGGTAATTTTTCGTATGTGTCATAGTTTCGTGGCAAATTTGTTTTTTTGTATTATTTCGGGGTATTTCTGAAAAATTATCTAAAAAGTTTGCCCATAAGTAACACTTAAAGTAGAAATAATGTGTTTGCTACCTGAAATAAAATAACTTTTTCCAATAAACTTACCTATTTAAGGCTATACTTTTGAAGATACAGGGTCTAAAACATTTAAGGAAGTTACTGTATTTAAAGTAAAAACACATTTTTCTACTTTGAGTGTTACCTATGGAGAAAAGTTTTAAGTTAATTTTTCAGAAGTACCCCGAAATAATACGAAAAAATCAACTATGAAACCATGACACATAACATGAAAAAAATGCTAAGAGAACGTTTTTGTTTACAATTAATATTTACATAAGAAATTGAATACGTTTTATTGCTATACAAGGTGGTTCTATTTTTTTTTTTCTAAAAAAAATTATACTAATTACCCACTTTTACGCCACTGGTTGTTCAAGGTGTTTGATATTAACAGGTTTTATGCTAACCCATGCCGTTATAACGTGTACCAAATATGACTTAAATATCTCAACTAGTTTGTAAAATATTCAATAAATTCCACATATTTCTTGCAACTTTAACACCTTGTAACTTTTTTTATAAGGCCTTAAAATGATATAGTTTATAGAAGAAAGTGCGGTTATTTTTTGGTTTTCTATCACCTGTTGAAGTGTCGCAGATTAAAACTTAATCACCCTGTATATGGGAGATGCTTTGGGGTGTATAAAGGAATAAATTGGCCCATTTAGCGACTCTTTGCAAATACGACGCTAGGCACCACGACGCCAAGAAATATTTTTTCCACCAACATACCACTTCTGTTACATCATTCGAAAGCCCTAATCTTTCTGAACTTACTTTATTAATACGATTTTTCTTTAGTCTCTTCCATTAAAAAGTTATTCTTCAAAAACACATTAAAATATTAGTTTTTGTTAATCGCCATTTCCAGGGATGATATAGGGTTCTAAATGATTTTATTTTTGGAGATATTCCCTATTCCCCTTAACTTTTATTTGTATGAAAGATCTTCAAACCACGTCTTTTGATCTTCTTACCATTGTCAACATGCAAATCCAGGACCGCCTATGATTTTTTATAACTACAATTTTCACTAAATGCATTTAGCGATTTTTCGTTTTAAAATCTGACACCACAGTTAATTAAGACCCCACAGAACCCCTCATATTATACCAAGTTTGAACAAAAAATTTACAGGTAGTTCTATTCTACGGGGTGCCAACATTTTGCAAAATTGGAATTTTAAAGGCATCTGACCAACGCCACCTAAAAGACAAGGCCAAACAACTCGCCTAACCGTGCGCGGATGAGTCATCGTAATTACGTGACATTTACCTGTGTCCCTTTGAATTTTCGACGATATTTTCATGTATTTGTGTATTTTGGTGTGTTTTAAAGCTATTTTGCAATTAATTGAACACCAGGCTTTTTTTACTAGAGCACGAGGACCACAACATTACAGGATTACAGGTTAGAAGGGCTAAAATTAATTTAGTTTTGAAAGTAGATATGTGAAACATGTTTTTAGGCATGCGAACAACATTTTCCCACTGAGGGTGAGGATATTGATGAAAAAAAAGAAGTACCTTAGGATTGTATACTTTGTGGAATCCACCGGGCAAACTTTAATCGGCTAAGTCGCGGAAGCACCTTTGCTGGGGCAAAGTTATGTTTTTATTTGATAGTTCAAATTTGTGTAAATGGATTATATCTTTTTAGATGCAGTACCAGGTACGGTACAATACCAGCAGACTGACCCAGTTATTTGTCCTGGCCCAAAATAAGTATAGGAGAGAAGATCCTGAAGTAAAAAAGTCCAAATGAAATTTTTTGTTTTGGAATAATTATTTTTTATTTTTTTTATGAGAGAAACTGTTTTAAAGGAAGAAAAATCCCAATTACAAAACAAAACAAATTATATAAATAAAAGCACAATGCCTACTTAAGAGATATGATTTTATTTCCAACACTAGGTTTTTTAAAGATATATTTTCGACAGTACTACAAAACGCTATATAAAGTGAAAGAAATAATGCTAGAACTTGTTTTTATTTTATTCCTCTATTTTTGAAGTTACCATTTAAAACATTAACTTTGTTTTGCAATATTATTAGAATAATTTTAATAATAAGTAATAACAACGGTGTTAGTTGGACAAAGTTTGTCCTCTGCTTAGGTTGTTCCACAAGATCACATTTGTTTTTCAAAATATCAATTCATTTTTGCATTTTTACTTCAGGATCTTCTCTTCTACTTATTCTGGGCCCTGCCAAATAAGTGGGTCAGTCTGCTGGCAGTATACCATACATGGTACTGCATCTAAAAACATATAATCCATTTACTTACAGATAAGAACTATCAAATAAAAACATTACATTGACCAAGCGAGGGTGCCTCACAACTTAGCCGATTAAGTTTGCCTGGTCGATTCCACGAAGTACGTAATCCTAAGGTACTTCTTTCATCAATATCCTCACCCTCAGTGGTAAAATGTTGTTCGCATGCCTAAAAACATGTTTCACATACCTACTTTCAAAACTAAATTAATTTTAGCCCTTCTAACCCGTAATGTTGTGGTAGTAGTACTTTAGTCAAAAAGCCTGGCGTTGAATTAATTGCAAAATAGCTTTAAAACACACCAAAATACATGAAAATATCGCCGAAAATTCAAAGGGATACAGGTAAACATCACATAAACGTCAGCCGGATTACGATGACTCACCCGCGCGTGTTATCTGGCCTTGTCTTTTAGGTGGCGTTGATCTGACGAGTCAAGAGTCAAGTATGCCATGGAATTACCTCAAAACAGTTGAATGGTCAACAGGACCACACAAAGTACCCATTGGTGTGCAAAGATCCAATAACAAATATACAGGTTGTTTTTCTGTGTGCCAATTGAGCGCTGAATTTTTTAAACGTTATGCGGGTCAAAAAATGCTCCCTGGAATTATTATAAATTGTTGAAATGTATTAATAAATAAAAAATTAATTCATATTTTACAAAATATCCATTTTCTAGACAAAGCCATCGTCTAATAAAATTATACATTTTTCTATGCATTTCTGTTGTGGCATACTACCCGCCTTAACTCATCTAGGCTTACTGACTGGCAGGCTTCTGTACATTTTAGATATAGTTAGTTTATAATTTCTGCGGCGGTTTTGATACACCTAATCGATTTTTATCATTCTTGATCTGTATAGGTAAAGTTTAAAAAAATGTAGCACTTTGAGTTGGCACAGAGAAAAATAACCTGTATAATTGTTATTGGATTTTTGCATACCAATACCTTGTGTGATCCTGTTGACCATTCAACTGTTTTGAGGTAATTCCATGGCCAGATGTTCCGATTTTTACGGGAGGTTTTGTCCCGTGTCCCGACGGACGACAGACCATACGTCGGGACGCTATTGTTCCGATTTTACCATGTGTAAAATATTTATTCCGAAATTGGGAATATTAGTAGGTTCTGCTGGCAACAATAATGTGAGCGTGACCGTCATCCAACGTATTTTAATATATGAATATACAGGGTGTCCAACTTTAAAACTGTACAAATCCGTAAAATCTTCATTTTTGGAGATAATTGCCTAAACTCTTTTTTGTTTGAAAGGCCTTCAAAAACCGCTTCTTCTGACCTTCCTGCTATTTTCAAAATGCAAATCCAGGGCCGGCTGCGATTTTTTTATACCCCCGATTTTCACGAAAACAATTTAGCGTTTTTTTTTATTTAAAATCTGACCCCACAGCGTTAATCAGAATATCCCAAAACCCCCATATACAAAATTTGAACAAAAAATATACAGTGAGTTCCATCCTGCAGGGTGTCAAAGTTGAGCAAAATAGGAATTTTAAAGGCATCTGCCAAGTCAAGTCTGCCATAGAATCCCCTCAAAATAGTTTAATGGTCAATAGGACCACTCAAGGTGTTGGTGTGCAAAGGTCCAATACAAAATATACAGAGTGTTCTTATCTGTGCCATCTCAAAATACTGAATTTTTATGAAACTTTATACGGGTCATGAGTGCTGTGGAATCATTGAGAAAATATTGATAAACACAAAAGTAATGTATTTCTTTACCAAATGCCAACTAACAAATAAAAACAATTTAAATTATTGGACCTTACTCACTGTCTAAGATGATATATTTTCTGTGCGTTTCCTGTTATGGCACACCAGCCACCTTAACTGATATGAACTTACTGACTGGCAGACTTCTGTATTTTTTAGATTTAGTTCGTTTATAGTGTGTGGAGCGGTTTTGATATACTCGATTTTTGACCCGTATAAAGTTCCAAAAATTCAGTAATTTGAGATGGCACCGATAATAACACTCTCTATATTTTGTATTGGACCTTTGCACACCAACACCTTGAGTGGTCCTATTGACCATTCAACTGTTTTGAGGGGATTCCATGGCACTCTTGACTTGGCAGATGTCTTTAAAATTCCTATTTGGCTCAACTTTGACACCCTGCAGAATGGAACTCCCTGTATATTTTTTATTCAAATTTGGTATATAGGGGTTTTGGGGTGTTCTGATTAACGCTGTGGGGTCACATTTTAAATAAAAAAAAACGCTAAATGGTTTTCGTGAAAATCGGGGGTTAAAAAAAATCGCAGCCGGCTCTGGATTTGCATTTTGAAAATGACAGGAAAGTCAAAAGAAGCGGTTTTTTAAGGCCTTTTAAACAAAAAAAAGTTTAGGCAATTATCTCCAAAAATGAAGATTTTACGGATTTGTACAGTTTTAAAGTTGGACACCCTGTATGTATATTATTCCTTTAAAATAATAACGTCCTGATTTTTATTCAAAGTCCCGATTTTTTAACAGATTTTTGATTAGTATGCCCGATTTTTAGATTTTCCAATGTGGCAACCCTATTTACACCTATTGGCTCACTTATCCTGGGACACCCTGTAGGTAACTTTCTACCTATGCTAATCAAATAAGTAAATTATTAACATTAACATAATATTATTTGTCTTGAAAAGAAAAAAAACCTTTGCAACAGATGAAAAATTGAAAGAATATTACCTGTTCTTATAACATAGCCGTTTGACACAATGCATTATTTTCTAAAGTACCTATTTTTTACAAAATCCCATTATTTCGATAATGCATGATTTGTTTTTGAATGATGGATAATTGATTATCTATTTCTGTCATATAACAACCAAAACTAGGTACTTTGTAACTAATTTTTAAGCAAATTTCTAATTCTGGGACAAAACGGGATCGGATTGAGAATCCGGTACAATCCGGGACGTATTTATTTTCCGGGAAGGCATTCCAAAAACGGGAACCTGTCCCGGCCAATCCGGTACGGTTGGTCACCTTGACTAATACTATTTCTAATATATGAAAATTTATATCTAAAAATATCCTAATATCACAAGTTATTGTCAATACCCTTTAATTTATGATATTGACATTTTCGTTATACAGTGTGTAAATAATGTAAGGAATAAAGTCATTATTTCGAAAAGGGAAAGTTTTTCGGAGAAATGCTCGCACACGTCATTTTTTTTTTTTTGTAAAAAGCGCATCTTTCCATTTGGTGGTCGCATTTTTGACATGATCACTGTTCCTGATATGAAGTCATTGTCAATTTTTTTAAATGGCAACCTATATTTTTAAGTGTGTCATTTGATAGAGCATATTTCTGCATACAGCACGTTAAAATAATTGTTGACATCTTATATAAGTTGTTTTGTTTTTCCTGGTCGTTATTCGATAAAAAATAATAAAATTCCTGGGATTCGACCAACGTTTATTGGAGATAAAATTATTTTTGGTATTTGTTTTTGCTCTTGATGTCTAATCCCTATTACCTATTATATTCATATATTTCCTTTTCTTATAGAATAATAATTATTGACAACAAAAGCAACAATTATATAACAAGAACTGTCCAATTATATGTACCTGATGATGGCTTAAAAAAAAGGCCGAAACACGTGTCGAAATTAAAAATAATTATAAAAAAAATAATAATAATTTAGACATCAAGAGCAAAAACAAATACCAAAAATAATTTTATCTACAATAAACGTTGGTCGAATCCCAGGAATTTTATTATTTTTTATCTTATATAAGGAAATTTCCGAAAAAATTAATGTTATATATGGGTTTACAATTAATTTATTTTATTAAGTAAAAGGACCAAAAAATCTAGTTCATTGAGTGTTCAAACTGGAGTCCTTCCTGGGCCTGTCAATCCAAGCTATTTAATAAATTCTCGTTGGACTTTACTGACAGTCTGACAGTTTGTTGGGAAATAGTGTTGCATTCATTTCGAATGCTAGTTTTTAACTCCTTAGTATTGTTCAGTCTGGTCTGTTATGTGATGTTTTTAAGATGGTCACCCAGAAATAAATCGAATCGGCTTAAGTTCAGAGATCTTAATTCCCAAGAAACTGTCAGTAAAGACCAATGAAAGTTTATTAACTGTGTTGGATACTGACAGATCCAGGAAGGACTCCAGTTTGAACACTCCATTAACTAAATTCTTCGTCATTTTACTAAATAAAATAATTTAATTGTTTATTTTCTCAAAAATTTCCTTATGTAACATTGGAAAAATTTTAACGTGCTATATGCAGAAAAATATGCCCTATCAAATGGCATAATCAAAAATATAGGTTTTCCATTTAAAAAAATTGCTGATGGCGTCATATCCAGAATAGTGATGATGTCACAAATGCGAACACCACATCAAAAGATGCACTTTTTACAACAAAAATTGAAGTGTGCGAGGGTTTCTCCGAAAAACTCCCTTTTTGAGAAAATGAATTTATTTCTTATTTCATGTGCACACTGTATGTCTTGCGTTTTGCGCAGTCTTTGTACCTTTGCTTTTTTAGTTTTGACCCCTGTCCAACTTGTTGAATTATTACACTATTCTTTAACTCCTGTTGGATGGTTTCCTGACAACTGCCATTCAAAATATTGAAGCCATTCTTCAACAGTTTTCGACAAGTTCTGCTGTACTCTGCTGAAGCAGAAGTTATTTCATTGAAAACAACGTAACAACAAAACAAAATTGTTGTTACGTGAATTTGTATTCGGTGAATTGACCATTCGGTGAAATGTTTTTCGGTGAATGCGTTTGGTGAATTGATTTCAGTGAATTGTTTTCGATAAAGTCACCTAAAACCTAAATTCATTGTAGCAGATACATTTGCATGGTTTTATTTTATAAAATATTCTGCAATAGTTATGTTTTTAACATTAAACCACCCTGTCGATTTTATTTTTCGTGTGGCACTATTTGTTATTTGGAGGGAATAAATTCTAAAATTTATAGCGCAAGTTAGGTTCCCATATTATGGGAGTCTTTTTGCATTAAAATAAATTTTCCAGCTCCGCCAGATTTTCCCAGCCATCATTTTTCTCTTTATATAACTGTACACTAGAAATGACATTTCTGAATTTGGTAATCCAAGGTTGGCAGCATTGTTTTGGGCGCGTCCATCCAGGGGCGTATTTAGCATGTCTGGCAGAAATGTCAGAACTTGTGACAGAGGCCTAACTTTATGGTATTCTGTGGTTCTAAGCTAACTTCAAACACAGAAACTATAGCCTTTTTCTGTGCTTGAAAGAACAGAGTTTAGCGTTTATTTAGATTTATTCAAATTTAGGATTTTTGTGCGTGAAGCGTAAATTCTGTTGATGACCTATCACAGAATTACAGAATTCTAGGGACATGAAATATTTACCTGGCACAATCTAGTATACAGTTAAATAGATTTTAGTATAGCAACAATTCCATTTCAAGAAAAGAACTTCAACATTCTTGCTTATATAAGTGGCTCACACTCAAAATATCTCGGCTGTTTTTGTCTATGGCCACCTTCGAAATCTAAAAATTCAATATTTTTCTGAACTTTTTATTTTTCGAAATAAGGAAAAAAGTTTAACGTGAACATTGTCTGCAAGAACTGACAGAATTTATGTGTGACATTAGTTTTGTTGTATGGATTAGCGTAAAATTTGCACCCTCTTGGGCTCAAAAGTTAAATTATTTCTAAAAATCTTTAATCATGTGTGTTTTGTAAAGCAAAATGTCCAGTTCAATTTGATTCTGCATTAACAAGAAAAATTTAAGATAAAATAATGGCAATATTTGTGGTTGAAACAATGGGGTAGTTGCACTTAGTTAAAATCAAAGTGGAAATCTCTTTCTTAGAACAAAAAACATTTTTATTTCCTATAATTCAAGTTTCAATTGAATATAGTTTGCAACAAAGTCATTATTGCATTTTAAAACATAATTTTTCAACATTGACGTCATCAATCGGTAACTAGGAATTTTCGTATAGTTGCACCTTCAGATTGGTAGCGACGCGTCATCAGCGCATGCGTCTATCCTCTAATAATAATAGCTTTGTTCGCGGAGCAGTTCAGAACAGTTCTGAACCAGTAAGTATCAATGTGATTGGCTTAAAAAAAAATCTAAAATTTGAATTAATCAATCACAGCGACAGTTACTAGTTCACAACTGGTTCCAAACTGCTCTGCGAACAAAGCTAATATGTGCGTCTGTCAGTGTCATCAGTTGTCAGCCTAACCTTGATTTTTGTAGTTGTCACTTTGTATTTTTCAAGGTGACAACGCAATTTTTTGAAGGTGACAACGCAATTTTTTTATGGTGATTTTTATCTTTTATTCTGTTTAAAAATTAAAATGGTAGGTGGATATTTAGAGGCAAAATCCGATAATTTACCATTTATAGATGCTTTTATGCATATTACTATACAAAATAAATTCATATTTTCCTATTACCTCTGAAGAGAAAGAGAAATAGGTAATAAAATGCTGGCTTACGTTTTTAAATAGTATAACTGAAGCCAAAGAAATGAAGCCAAAATATTTTCAATGAAGAAAGTTCAGGCATAATTTCACAAAAAACTCCATAAAACCTCGAAAATCACATGATAAACGCCGAAACCGATTGACACAAGAAGACAAAATTTATAGTTTAGAACCAGATAACCCAGGGTTGTTGACAATCCCACCAACATTTTGAACTAAAAATCACTAGCTTGCGCGCTACTTTCAAATAGCCGCTTGATGACGTCACGTAAATAGAAAAACATTATTTTTTAGCTTAAATAAACTCGAAATGAAAAAAAAAACAAAAATACGTGTTCCTAGTTTTCATTTTCATTGTCATTAAAAAGAGTGCAACTTCCCCATTATTGTGCAATGATAGCATTATTTTTTGTTGTGACCAGATGAGGAACAAAAAACTGCCACTCGATATGAAAAGGTCTGTATATTTTCTGTCTCCAAGAAATATGTTACTCCTATTCAGTTTCTAGAAATGCTGAAAATTGCACAATTATTATTATCAAAACTAAAAATAGGCGAGTTTTTAAATTCATCACAAATATGTGATGGAATCCTCCAATGCAACGTGATTGGACCATTCAAAAGTTTCTGCACTTGTGAATGGCTTGATGGATTCCATCATATGTTACGCTGAATTTAAAAACTGGCCTTATCCTAACAATTAATCATTTACCTGACACTAATCCGGTGACACTCTTTTACTTTTAACAAACCAAAAAAACAAATTTAATGATGTAAATAGATATATCAATAATCAATTATATAAAAGAGACAAAAAATTTTCTTAATCAACACCAAAACATTTTTGTTTTATCTGCTGACAAATGTAATAAAACGGTAATTATGTAAAAGAAGATTATCATAACAAAATGTTAAGTTTATTAAACAACTCTACTACTTACAACTTACAAAAAAGAACAAAATAATCTTCTTTCTTCTATTCAAAATAAAATTAATAAAATTGTCCTAAAATGGTTTAACCACAAATTTATTGACACTAAAACTAAAAACTTGTTAACCTGTTATAATGGTCAGGCTCCTTATATTTATGGACTTTTACATAAAACCGATATTCCCTTACGTCCGATTATTTCGACCATTAATTCACCTACTTATAATCTTTCAAAATATTTTTCCAATATTATTTCAAAAATTCTAGGGAATAACCACTTCCATGTAAAAGATTCATGGGATTTTCGTAACTTTATAAAAAATAAATGCATTCCCAAAAATCATATTCTTGTCTCCTTTGACGTTACATCCCTTTTTACAAATGTACCCATTGAACTTGCATTACACTATATAAAAAAACACTGGAATCTAATTAATAATTACACAACACTCCCATTAGATGAATTTATAATTGGTACTAATGTCTGCCTTACTTCTACATTTTTCCAATATAACAACGAATTTTTTTCACAAATTTTTGGTACCGCTATGGGATCCCCATTGTCTTCTACTATTGCTAGTTATGTTCCGGGGTCGAAAATCTTCGTTTTTAAAAAGGTTTATTGAACGTAGGGTATAAACTATTACTGTTACTATTACTAATCGATTAATTGCGGTCGCGATATTTATATAAATTGGAAATGCGGTGTACGAAAAATAAAAAGCTGATTCCGCTGATTCGGGGTTTTCGTCCAGGTCGGTGTGCTGTGGGGTCGATGAACATAACTCTTCCCCCCTTAGGATGGAAGTTCGTCCTCGGGCTTCTTGTTGAGTTGTTGAAGTTCTTGGAGTTCTGAGAGTGATATTCTTGGTTTGAAAAAGAGTGTTTGGAGTCTTTTTCGTTTTCTTAGGATGAAGTAGATGATGACACACATTAGAGTGATGATAAGAAGTGTGGCTGACCAGGTTGTTGTGGAGATGACGACTGGATCTAGGTGTATGGGTTGGATAGCCGACAATTGCGGTGTTTCTTGAAGAGACTGTAAATGATTTAGTTGTAGACGATACTTGGGATTAATTTTGACAGGAACGATGGCTGGGATTTCGGCTTCTTCTTGCGTGGCGGTATACCATTGATTTTCAATTTGAATTGGACAGGGTGATTGGATGATTGCTGGTTGCTTTATGATTTTTTCTGTTTTTGAACATTTTTCGGTGATACGGAGTGGGTGATTTGTGCTGGCAATGAGGCTTCTCTTAGTTTGATGTATGATCGGTTGCAGGAGAATGGCAGTGGTGCAGTTTTCTAATGTGGGCAGTTGACATCTGGTTGTTGACATAGTTTGACAGGTGATTTTTCTTTCTGTAGGTGTGCATGTGGAATACCAACGATTATTCCCATAGTAAACAGCAGGGGGTACCAAAACGATATCTTCTTTGTTATGGATTGGGTAAACTTGGTAGAGTGGGAATACAAGTTCATCAAGGATAGGAATTTTTAGGATAATGAGTATCTGACTTTCTGTAGAGATTATTGTACTTTGAGCAGTTTCGATTAGTTCAAAAGGGTGCATGTTATCGGATAAGAGAGAGGCTTTATTATAGATTGATTTGAGTTGATTTTCTAGTTTAATAATTTCAGAGAGAGAAAAGAGTTCAATGTTCGACTGTTGCAATGCAGCTAAATTAATAGTTCGAAGTAATTTTTGAAGGAATTGATTTAAACGATCGAGATTAAGTATTTCGCTATGAAGTGAGAGATATTTGTCAAATTCGTCGCTGAGGAGATTAATATCTTGTGCAATTTTAACTGTGTTATTATTAATAGTTTCAACTAACATGTTATATCGTTTTATTGTTTGTGAGGCATAAGTTGTAGAGTTATTGAGGGTGCCAATAATTTGAGATTGCTTGTTTTCGATAGCTTGAATATGTTTTTCCAAAAATATACGATCATTCTCGTCGAGATTACCTGTGATTGATTTAATGAAAGTACCTATATAGTTCATAATTCCACGTTTCTGTCTAGGGCGAATTAGTTTATGAAAATTGTCAAGAGTTTCATGATAAAGCAGTTGATATTGATTAAACATTTTGTAATAAGACGAAGTCGTTGAAGTATTAAAAAGAACTAAATTAACGGGGTAAAGTTTAAGGGTATTATCTATAGTGCTTAAGTTGAAAGTAAGTATGTGACGGTGAAAGTGGTCAAATAATTGTGCTTGGCCTACCAATTCTTGATAGTATCCATTATTAGGGATCGGGTGCACTTGAAGGGCCAGGCAGTTGGTTATTAGGAGGGTGTTTCTGTAACAAGGGAGGTTTGCGTAAGCGTTTGATTTTTCTAGGATGAGAGTTAGTGGGTTTATTCTTAGTAGTTAAGACTTTAATTTTTGTATTGTCAGTAGAGGTAACAGTAGCGGGTATATAGGGTGCGTCGAGTTTGTTACGAGTGTTTTTGGAAAGGTACACGGTTTGTCCTTGTTCTGGAGTAGGAGTGGGATCTGGTAGATTTTTGTTGCGGTTTTCTAAAATGCGGGTTTCTTTTTCGTGAAGTTTAGTGTAAAGGGAATCAATAAAAGGGCGGAGTTCATCTTTATGTCGTTGATTATATTTTTCATAAATAGGTAAGTCGTCGTCGAATTGTATTTCTTCGATATAGGGGCCGTAGAGGATTGAGAAAGGGGAGTAGCCAGTAGCTGAGTGGATGGATTGGTTATAAATAAGGACACAGTGGGTGATTAGGTCTTGGAAATATTCTCTAGGTCGTTCATCTTGCATAACGCGTAGTTTTTCTGTAAATGTGGAATGGAATCGTTCGATAGGACTGTTAGAGTTAGGATTATTAACTGTGGTAAAATGGAGTTCTATTTTGTGGAGTTTACAAAATTCTTTAAAGAGATTATTGGAAAATTCAGTTCCTTCGTCACAGACAATTTTGCGCGGATAATTGTGATGAGAAAAGTAATGACGTAATTTGCTGAGAATGGATATATTCATTTTGTCTTGTATATTGTAAACTTGAGCGTATTTGGAAAATGAATCTATGATTGTTAGAAAACTTTGACGATTACAGCAAAAGGTGTCTATGTGGATAATATCAAAAGGTTTTTGTCCTAATAGGGGGCCTTTGAAGGGAAGTTTATAAGGGTGTCTTTCATATTTGTTTCGGAGGCATATATCGCATTTATTAATATAATCGGAAATCGTAGTGCGCATATTTGGCCAATAATAATGGAGTTTTAAGTGATTGAGAGTTTCGAGTATGCCATTATGATTTTGCTTGTGGTAATCTTGAACACATTGAAGTTGTTTATCGGGATTCTCTATGTCTTGAGTTTGTTTAGAGCAGAAAGAGATACGAACGGTTTCATTAAAAGTATTGCGGACATATTCAGATATAAATTTTTGGATATCCGTTTGTTCTGTGAGGATATGGTAGCGTTGATTAGGAGATATTATAGAATGGAGAGTGTTTTTAATGTCAGTTTTCCAATCTTTTTCAGTAAGAGTTACGTAATATTGGTGTTTACTTTTGAATTTAAGGATGTATTGAACGTCATGTTTGTTTCCAAATTTTAAGATAATTTGATTAGGAAAATAATTAATGGGTTCTTCGGAAAATGGAATAGTTGCAATAGGGTTTTCGTGTGTGGAGTGTTGTGTGGATAGTCCAGTTTGTTTTTCATAAGTTTCGTTAATAAAGTCGTCAATATTAAAGTCATCGTCATGTGAGGGAGGATTTACACAGATCGAGTCTAATTCATGCATATTGAGTTCGATACGGGAAAGAGCGTCGGCTACAAAATTTTCTTTACCTTTGCGATATACAATTTCAAAATTATATTCTTCTAATTTGAGTTTCCACCGGGCGAGACGAGAATGGGGTTCCTTAATTTTATAGAGCCAGACTAAGGGGTTGTGATCGGTTTCTATGGTGAATTTTACACCAAAAAGATAGGGCCGGAAATGTTTACAGGATTCTATGATTGCAAGGAGTTCTTTCTCGATTGTGGAGTAGTTTCGTTCTGCGGTAATAAGGGTGCGGGAGTAGTAAGCGATTGGTTTTCCTTTTTGGGATAGGACAGAGCCAATAGCAACGTTAGAGGCGTCAGTAGTTAGTGTAAAAGGTAGAGAAAAGTCAGGGTATTGGAGAATTGGGGAGTTACTTAGAGCGGATTTACATTTTTCAAAACAATCTATATATTGAGGGTGGTCAATTTCAATTTTGGTGTCTTTTCGTAAACAACGTGTCATGGGTGTTGTCATTTTTGAGAAATTAGGAATGAAGCGGCGATAATAGCCTATTAGTCCCAAGAAACTTTTAATTTCCTTAGTAGTTTTAGGAATGGGGAAGTTTTGGATTGCGGATATTTTGTTTGGATTGGGTTTAATGCCTTCGGGAGTAATCACGTGGCCAAGGAAAGCTACTTCTTTGTTTAGGAATTCAGATTTGTCGAGTTGAATTTTTAGGTTTACTTCACGGAATTTTTGAAAGATGGATTTTATATGTATAAGATGTTCTTGTAAAGATTTGGAAAATATAATGACGTCATCCATATAGACAAAACATGATTTGTAAAGGTATTCTCTTAGAATTTCATCCATCATGCGTTGGAAGGTCGCTGGGGCGTTTTTTAGACCAAACGGCATTCTTGTATATTCGAAGTGGCCATTGGGAACTGTGAAGGCGGTTTTTTCAACGGAGTTGGGGTGTACTTCAATTTGGTGAAAACCTTGGGGTAAGTCGAGGGTTGTGAAGTATGTGCATTTGCCTAAATTGTCAAGTATTTCGTCGATGCGGGGAAGGGGATATTTGTCTTCAACCGTATTATCGTTTAGTTTGCGATAGTCTATAACCATGCGAAACTTGCGTTTACCGGATGCATCCATTTTCTTTGGAACGATCCAAACGGGCGAAGAATAAGGGGAAATTGAAGGTCGGATTATATTTTGTTCTAAGAGTTTATCAATTTGGGAAGAAATTTCGCTTTGCATGACTTTAGGATGTCGGAAAGAACGGGAAAAAATAGGAGTTTCGTCTTTTGTGCGGATTTCGTGTTTGACAGAACTAGTAAATGACAGATCAGATGATTCATTGTAAAAAATATCTTTAAATTTATGACATAGATCAAGAATTTTTTGCTTTTCTTCGGAATTCAGATGTTTTGTTCGAATAGAGTTGGGATCAAATGAGTTATTGGAGAAGGGAGGTGATAATTCTTCAAAATCGGATAGTGGATAAACAGATATTGGTTCAGGGAAGTCAATATTTAAATTTTCTGGTTGTGGTATTTCTACAAACCCATCATTGGCATGGTGTATTGAAATTGGGAGTACAGTTTGGTTATCAAGGGTAATTTCTGGGAGTACAACTTCACCATTATTGATATTTACTGGGATACGGAGTCGATTATTCGAACGATATATAACTTCAAATGGAACGGAAACGCCTAATTTACGAATAGAAAATATATGAGTTTCATAATCTATATTTGCACCTAATTGGTCGAGTTCACCAGTACCTAAAAGAATATCGAAATCATTGTGCCAGTCGGCAATTCTAACTATAAACGGTTGATCAATGCCAATTTCGTTAAAAACGGGAAAATAAAGGTTTTCGGAGTAGGTTTTAGGAGTTTTCATAGAAATAAGAGTAAAGGGTTCAAAAAATTGATATTTTGGATCGAAATTTTGTGCAGCTTCGGGAGTTATTACAGTATCGGATCCACCAGAATCTATTAATACTTTAAGATTAGAATAAGGGAGATAGAAAAATGGAAGTTTGGTGGCTTTTGAAATATTATTTAATTCGATAATTCGGGATTGGGAGGAGATTCCGAGGCTTGTTCTCGAAAATTTTCGGAAAAGTATTCTTCGGTTTCTAAATTGGAATCGCATTCTATATTATTATGGAAAGTACGTGTGGACATTGGGGTTGGTTTGTAAGTTTGCTGTGACGGCAATTTTGAAGTTATGGACATAGGAGTTGGAGTTGGACGATATTGATTTTGGAAGTAATTATTGTTGGGTCTATTAGATGGTGGGCTGAATACTTGTCTATTAGGTGGAGGGTTTTGTCTTTGAGGAATGGGCCTATTTGTGTTGCCAAAATTTCTAGGTGAGTTTGAAGGACCTTGATTAAAGTTTTGAGGGAATTGTTGATTAAAATTTGGGTTCATATTCGTATTATGATTAGGTTGTGGGTTGCGAGGTGGTTGAGGATTTTGATTAGTAGGGCGATTGGTAGTGGTAGGTTGACTGTTTCTTTGATAATCGCGGGGATAGGTGGTAGATTTAAGATAAGACATATATTGCTGTTGCTGTTTGTGGTTATCTAAAGCTATGCATTTTTGAAGTGCTTCGTCGAGAGAGTTTAATTCAAAATGAGATAAATGATCGCAATAGGGATTGTTTATGCCAGTACAAAATGTTCTAAGGGCTTGTTTTCTGAAAAACGAAGCTTTAAACTCGATTGCCTGAGCGTTATTTTCATGTAAAGAAACATGCTGTAAAAGATCATTAAGTGCTAAAGTTATTCGGTTGTAATAGTCATCATAAGATTCAGAACGCTTTTGAACTGTGGTGGTTAATTGTGTTAATAAAATTTCTTCTGTGCGACGGTCGCCATATTTTTGGAGTAAAAGGGGCTTTATTTCTGCCCAAGAAGTTTTATTGTGTAAATTTAAGAAATCACGAGCCTCATTTTTAATTTTGGAAACGATATGAGTGTTAATTATATATAGTTGAGTGGCATTAGCACCTTGTTGAGTGAAAAAAGCAATTAAATTATCAACTGAATTTATAAATGTGGAGAGGTTATCTCCCGGTTTATATTCTGGAAGAGTGTTGCACAAATTATTAATGTCGGTATTTGTTAAAGCCATTTCTTGAGTTTTTGAAGTTGAGGGCTGAGAAATTAAAATTTGAGGGTTTTTTAAATCTTCAGATAAATTTTTAGAATATGGTTTAAAACGAGGTTTTTGTTTAGGAGCTTTTGGAGTAATAGAAAAATGAGCTAAATCTTCTAATAATGAACCTTCAGGGTAATCAGAACTCATGAGAAAAAGGAAGTGAACTTACAGGACAAGAAGAATCGCTCTGGACATCCCTGCCGTATGGTTCTCCAATCTCTGCACAGGTTTCTTCTCCCAGGTCGTTGATAACTGCTAAATCGTTGAGACGAACCGATGATCCTCCTTTGGATTCCGTGCAGCTATCCTGTTCGCAGCGCCAGTTATGTTCCGGGGTCGAAAATCTTCGTTTTTAAAAAGGTTTATTGAACGTAGGGTATAAACTATTACTGTTACTATTACTAATCGATTAATTGCGGTCGCGATATTTATATAAATTGGAAATGCGGTGTACGAAAAATAAAAAGCTGATTCCGCTGATTCGGGGTTTTCGTCCAGGTCGGTGTGCTGTGGGGTCGATGAACATAACTTGCTAATTTAGTCATGGAAGAACTTGAAACTAAAGTTATAAATGATCTACAGGTTAAACCATACTTTTATAAAAGGTTTGTTGATGACTGCATACTCTGTATTAATAAAAACAAACTTGAGAACACCTTTAACACGTTTAATAATTTTCATTCCCGTTTAAAATTCACAGTGGAAATAGAAAACGATAATTCAATAAATTTCTTAGACCTAACTATTTTCTATAACAAAAATGGTATGATCTCCACAAATTGGTTTAATAAAAAAATATGGTCTGAGAGATACTTAAATTTTAACTCAAATGTACTAATTCCTACAAAAAAAGTTTTGTCAACAGCCTTATTGATCATGCAATTACTCTTTCTCATAACCATTTTAGACATAATAATCTTATTAAAGTTAAAAATACCCTCCGCAAAAATAATTTTCCTGAGACTTTTTTCAATCCTATTATTAAAAAACGAATTCACAAAATTTATAATAATACTAATGACTCTTATTCACAGAACCCTAATAAGTTTTTTTCTATGCCATTTGTTAGAGGTATTTCAGAACCAATTACCAAAATTTTCAAAGAAGTTAATATTCACGTTGCCCATAAAACACAAAATGATACAAAAACATTTTTCTCCAAACTTAAACCTAAAAAAACTAACGATCTACGAACAAATCTTGTTTATAAAGTTAATTGTCTTGATTGCCCATCAACTTATATTGGCCAGACCAGACAATACCTTCATAAGAGATTGTATAAACACAAGTACGACATTAAAAATAAAAATGAAAATTCAACTGCACTTAGTAAACATGCAATTGAGGTATCCCATTATTTTGATTTTGAAAACAGTGAAATATTATGCATAGAAAAGGATTTCCTCAAGCGAAACGTATTGGAGATGATTCATATTAAGAAACATAAAACACAAGAATCGACACTGATGGTCTTTCGCATATTTATTATAACTTAATTTCCTAAAGTTTTAACTTACTAATTATTAACTTTCAAAAATAGAGTTAAATTTAAAATGTTCGATACTTGGGTTTTTGCATCTTTCACTGTATGTTTTCCCGTCTCACCTCGCTTATTACCCTGTATAGAGAATATATATTTTTTAATTGTATAAAATTGAATTGCTAGTTACATACACCATTATTCCTTATTTCACATAAAAATGCCTTGTTCTCGAAATGTTTAGTTTGCAAATTTACCCCTATAAAATGTTCCGTATGTTTTACGGCATTAAGATTCTGTCCGTCGCTGTAACTTTTCTAAATAAACGTTTTTAAAAAGCAGACTGTGTCAGCCGGTTATTTAACTGGCACAGTCGAAACAGTAGGATCAAGTCCGGTACGCGTCGAAGTCAATTGATTTGCATGTTATCGTCGGTTTTCGAAACCGTTTGGACTTGTTTGAACCACCCGGGCCATCGAGGCAAAAAGCAACCGCGCTGGTGCAGGGCAGCAACGAAGGGCTGGACCAGAGGCCGAAGTTCCAGAGCAACCACGGAGAGCATGCGACCCAGCCAAGGGTAAGAGCTAATCCTATTTGCCAGTGATCCTTGTCTTTGACCCCCTTTAGGCAAATCTTAATCACCCAGGTCGCTGTTCACGACCCTTAGATTAAGGTAAATTTAAGAAAAATAAGTTTCAAAGTTGAAAAATTTTAAAGTTCAAATTTTATTTTCATTTTAATGAACGAAGAATCAGTTGATGACGAATTAAGTGTACTTTTTGATAAAATTAGTGTACAAGAAAATCAAGAATCTAGCGAAGTTACTCCAATTTCTGAAAATATGAATACGCACCACAGTAATCAATCAGTTAATTATCAATTACTAAGATTATACATCGACAACATTCCGAATTTCTCAGGAAACTCTTATACCCTAGAAGTATTTATTGATAGTTGCGATTGTCTTATTAACACCTATTCTAATCAAAATGCTGGTGATCCTATAAACCAATTTTTGATAAAAGCTATTATTGGAAAATTCACTGATCGTGCCCTTATTTTAATAGGTAACCGGACTGAATTAAAAACTTGGACTGAAATTCGCGACACACTTCGACTTACGTTTGGTGACAATCGAAATATCGACTGTCTAGTACAAGACCTAATAATAATGCGACCCTTACGCAACAAGAACCCTCAACAATTCGGTAGTAGAATCCAAGACGCTTGCAGTCTCATAATATCTAAACTAAACGCTACAAATTTCGCGGACGATAATGAAAAAATTTTGCATTTGAAAAATTACAAAGATTTGGCTCTAAAAACCTTCATTAGAGGCCTACCACCACGAATACAGGATATTATTAAATCGCCCGCAACTCTCGAAAACGCTATAGGTTTAGTAATAGAAGAAGAAAATTTCCATTACGCACAAAATCAACTCCGTATAATACCTAATCAACCTCCAAAATCTGTACCAACACAAGTGTCTAAACCACCCACACAATATTATTCCAATTCTTTTAGGCCAACTCAACCCTATATACCAAGCATTAATTTCCCTAACCCGAATCCTGAAATTCGAAACCCAGGACCAAATCCACACAATGTACGTATGCTAAATCCTATGCAACTGCCATCTCAATTTCCAGGAAGTCGCTTTCCTTCGGCACCTATAAATATAACACCAAAACCAAATGTTCCACAACAGAGATTTTACACAAAGATGTTTTTGGACCCCTGAAAAGTAATGTATTTAGACCCACAGGCAAGACTCCCGACCATAAGCCTACCCCAATGTCGACGAATTCCCGAAATCCCACTATACATGCCCAAAACCAGAAACAAATACCCCACTATATACCTAACTACTTCCAATCAACGGGCCCTCGTAACTTTTCTTCCCAAGAATTATACAATTTTTATTGTGAACAACCTTCCGAAAATCCATACCCTAATCCTTACTATCCCGAAGACGAATCTAACCCAAATTTTGACTATGACTAAGACTTTAATTTTTATGAACCTAATACCGAAAATCCACCTACAATCACCGAAATAACTGAAGTTGACGACTCTAACAACGACGAAAATTTTCATTTACTTGCCTCTACAACTCCCAAGGGGAACCCTTAATTAATAACTTTCCTTTCCATAACCCAATTCGCACAATAATAGAACTTAATAATACTAAAGATTTAAACACTCTACCATATATTCAAACGTTAAATCCACCTTTAAGACTTCTAATAGATACTGGCGCAACAAAATCTCTTCTAGATCCTAGCCTAGCTGAAAAATTCTATCCAGATTGCATTTTGTCACGACCCATTTTCTGTCAAAACTATCCACGGAATAAATGATTGCCGTTTTAAAGCTGATATAGACTTAAATTTTCTTTTCAACTTGAATAACGCTATCACTTTCCATTTATTTTTCCACGATTTCTTCCATGGCTTAATTGGCTTCGAAGACATAAAGAAATTTAAAATTTTTCTCTTCCTATATATTACCGCAAGAAAAACAACGGCATTATTTTTAAAACAGAAATAAATTCTCTAGAAATCCAGAAAGTAAGAATTCCAGTTAACATGTACTCGGGTGATATCATCATCCCAGAGCAGCAATTCGGAGAAGATTGTGTTTTGCCAGAAACGCTAACCACAGCTAACAAAGGCTTTGCTTTCGCAGAAATTCAAAATCGCTCAAATAAAATACAACCCATCATTTTGAAAAATCCTATCGAAACTCTTCCCTTTTCTGACTCCCAAAAACAATATTTTGAAATTTTTCATATAGACGATACTATCCCCGAAACGACAAAAAACCCTAAAATCAACATTAAATCACTACTTAGAACCGATCATCTGAATTTTGAGGAAAAATCTAAACTTTTAAAACTCTGCAAAGAATTTTCAGACATCTTTCATCTCGAAAACGAAAAACTAAGCTTTACTAATGTTGTTAAACACGAAATCAAGACAAAAGACGAAATTCCTGTCCACACAAAATCCTATCGTTACCCGTTCGTACACAAAATAGAAGTACAAAATCAAATAAACAAAATGTTGGAAGATGAAATTATTCGACCCTCTAACAGTCCATGGTCATCGCCCATATGGATTGTACCGAAAAAACAAGACGCCTCCGGTAAAGTCAAATGGCGAATTGTAGTAGATTACAGACGTGTAAATGACAAAACTATAGACGATCGTTACCCGATTCCTAATATAAACGACATTCTAGATAAACTCGGTCGATGTCAGTATTTTTCGACCCTAGACTTGGCGTCAGGATTCCATCAAATAGAAATGGATTCTGATAGCATAGAAAAAACCGCATTCACAGTTGAAAACGGTCATTATGAATACAACCGTATGCCTTTTGGACTTAAAAACTCTCCCGCGACTTTCCAACGCGTCATGGATAACGTGCTTAAAGATCTCCAAAATAAAATCTGCCTTGTGTATATGGATGATATAATTTTGTTTTCTAGTAGTCTAGAAGAACATATTTCCAATTTACGTCTAGTTTTCCAAAGATTAAAAGAGTCTAAATTAAAGATACAGTTAGATAAGTCAGAATTCCTACGAAAAGAGGTAGAATTTCTTGGTCATGTTATCACTCCCGACGGAATAAAACCAAACCCGCGAAAAATCGAAGTAATCAAAAAGTTTCCATTACCTAAAACAACACGAGACATAAAATCATTCTTAGGCCTTCTCGGCTACTATCGGAAATTCATAAAAAATTTTGCAAAAACCACGAAACCTTTTACTCAGTGTCTAAAGAAAGGCAAAAAAATTGTTCATGACGAAAATTTTATATAAACTTTCGAATACTGCAAAAATCTTCTTTCAAACGATCCTATTCTTCAATATCCGGACTTTTCGCGACCATTTAATTTGACAACCGACGCATCCAATTACGCACTCGGAGCTATCTTATCGCAAGGACCCATAGGACAAGACCGACCAATCGCTTATGCCTCAAGGACACTTAACCCCGCAGAAATTAACTATAGTGTAATAGAGAAAGAGCTACTAGCCATAATTTGGTCCGTAAAATATTTTCGGCCATATTTATTCGGAAAAAAATTCACAATCTATAGTGACCACAAACCACTCCAGTGGTTATTTTCCTTAAAAGACCCCAACTCACGACTTATTCGATGGAGACTAAAACTCGAAGAGTACGACTATGAGATCTGCTATAAAAAAGGCAAATTTAACACGAACGCTGACGCACTATCTCGCATAGAGATAAATGCTGTCGAAACGCAATCTGTTGTAGCAGATCCCGGCGACATAAATAAAGACATATCCGATTTCCTAGAAAACGCGAATGAACTCCCTATAATATCAGATGATATTATACAGGACGTCTTAAGCGAACCAGTAGTAATAAATAAACCCAAAATCAAAATCCTTTCTGACATACAAATTAGGCCCCCATTCAATGTTCCACCAATACAAAACAACGATAATGACAATACTAGTGACGATGACACTGTTCACACAGCCCTCGAAGACCCTGTTTTGACAATCCCTATAACTGAAAAATCAATAAACTCGTACCAAAACCAAATTATAATCTCTGCTAATAACACATTAAACAAAAAATATGTTATTCGATCTAAACATTTTCAAGAAAAGACTCGCTTAAAAGTTTCACTACCCTTTCAAAATTTTGAATCAGAAGTTATCTCCTTAATAAAAGAGTACGTCGAAAACAAAAACACATACTGCCTATTTTTCAAAACCCTAGAAATCATCGATAAATTTTGTGTTATAGTTCAAAACACTTTCAAAAATTCATCTTTTAAACTTTTAAGAAGTACCAAATTTTTGACAGACATAGAAGACTTTAACGAACAACAACTAAAAATAAAGTACACCCATGAAACGAAAACCTGCCACAGGGGCATAAATGAAACTCAAATGTCTCTTAAATCTAAATTCTATTGGCCAAAAATAAGACAAGACGTTGAAAAATATATTAATAATTGTCAAATTTGTCAAATGTCAAAATATGACAGGAACCCCCCAAAGATAAAATTTAACCTAACTCCTAATACTTCTAAACCCCTTCAAACAATACACGTGGATACCTTCCAAATCGAAGGCCAAAAATTTCTCACGTTAATTGATACCTTCTCACGTTACGCACAGGCTTACAAAATTGTAGGGTGCAGTGGAATAAACACCATCGATTGTTTTCTGCAATTTGCTTCACATCATGGTTTACCTCGCCGTAACATATCGGATGGAGGTCCAGAATTCAACAATAGCGTAGTAAAGGACTTTATCAATCTACACAAAATCGAACTTCATGTGACCACCCCGTATAATCCAAATAGTAATAGCCCGGTTGAGAGGTTACACTCCACGCTTTCTGAAACAATTCGATGTTTAAGACTTACAGACAAAAATAGTAGGGTAGATCAGCTAATGCTCTATGCCATCTTGGCCTACAATAACTCTATACATAGTGTTACGAAACAGACACCATTTAATATCATAAGTGGACACACTGATAATCTCGATCCATTTGACATCACACAAGAAATGCTAATGAACGAATACGTTCAAGAACATAGAAATAAAACTAAAATTTTATATCAAAAAATTCAAGAACTAAACCAAAATAGAAAAGAAAAAGTTATTGCTAAACGAAACGAAAAGCGAGAAGATCCTATAGAATACCCCGCGAACACCACTGTTTATTTGAAACAAAATTTGAGGTCAAAATCCAAACCTAAATACAAAAAAGCAACGTTACTTTCAAATGACGATATTAAAGCAAAACTTGACACTACAACAGTCCATAAAGGTAAATTAAAAAGACCAAAAAAATTATCAAACACTCAATTGTTACAGGAACATCATGTCATTGGCACAATAAACAAGTGGTTTACAGGAACTTTAGATGCGAATGATGGCGAACGGTATAATAAGGCAATCACGACTCTAGAAAATAATCAGCAAAAAATTGTTAATGAAGTAAATACGAAAATTTCTCTCTTCAAAAAACTAACCAAAAACTATGAGAAAACTATTGATTCAATTGTTAATAACCAACAGAGAATATTGGAATATTTTGAAAGATACGAAGAAATCTTAAATTCAGAAACATTTTATACAAATACACCGTATATTTAAGCATATTAAATCAAATGTTTATAAATGCAAACGTAATTACAACATTTTTGGACAACATAGAAAATGCAGTGACTTTCGCTAGGTTGCATACTGCACACCCCGATATTTTGACGATAAATGATTTGTATGATATATTAAAGCAACTAACTCAAATTTATACAAAAGAAGAAATTTTAGATATCGAAGTATTTGATTGGTACTCAGTAATAAAAACTAATTGTTTCTTTGTGAACGAAGAATTAATATTTGCCTTAGAGGTCCCAATAATCAATCCAGATACATATCAATACTTCCATCTGATTCCAATTCCCACAAAAAATCACACCATTATTTTGCCCCAAAAACCCTATTTAGCCCTTGGCGAGAAGAACTACCAGTATATGAACAACCCATGTGAAGAAATCAATGGAACGTTTGTCTGCCTACACGAATCGGTTATCGACAACCCCGAGACTGACTGTACAACAGCTCTTATCAATGGAAAAGAAAGAGAAAACAACTGCCAATCAATCAATATTCGACCACCAAAGGAAGCTGTAGAGAAAATAAACAACGAATACTTAATAGTCATCGCCGCACATCGATCGAAGCTAGAAACAAATTGTCATCGACCTGAATACAAAATTATTGACGGAGCAAACCTAATAAAAATAGGAAAAAACTGCACAGTGAAAATCAACAGAACAACATATGGAAACAGAGAAACTTCAGGAACAACGCACCCATTGGTGCTGCCAAATGTGTACCAAATAAAAACCAGTCAAAAACAAAATCATCAAAAATTGGTATTAGATAACATCCCTTTAGAAGAACTGCACAACCTTCAAACAAGCATCGATTCATTTGATCCAATATTTATCCAAGACATCGAAACCAATACAATCTCTCAATGGATTCAATGGTTTTTCATCGGCTCAATACTTTCGTCAATCGCCGCATATATTGTTTACCAGCTGTTCAAGAAATTTAAGAAGTCTCAACCCAGTAGAGAAGAAAAGAAGAAAGAAAACTTGCCCCCTTCGGTTGTCTTCGAGCCCTCAGTGGTCATCTAAAGGAGGGAGAAGTTACATACACCATTATTCCTTATTTCACATAAAAAATGCCTTGTTCTCGAAATGTTTAGTTTGCAAATTTACCCCTATAAAATGTTCATCACGTATGTTTTACGGCATTAAGATTCTGTCCGTCGCTGTAGCTTTTCTAAATAAACGTTTTTAAAAAGCAGACTGTGTCAGCCGGTTATTTAACTTGCTTCTCTTTTTAGTTTGAAGAAAAAAACTTGCAGCCTTTTTTGTATAAACCAAATGTATAACCGAGCAACACATTTCTCAACATTCCTTATTCTAACACACTGCTGTCATTTAAAAAAAAAATTAAAAATTTAAATTTTAACACAATAGACATTATTAATAGTAAATGAATTCAAACCATGTAAACCAGATTCTTGACATATGCTTATTTTAATTTGTAATGTTATGTTACTTCATCCTTCATCTTTGTATGTATTTCTTTTAACTTGTTTCTAGAAAATTGATGAAAATCAAAAAAAAATTTACTTTTTTCTACCAAAGATGTTAATTTTTATCATAGATTAATAATTGTATTAATTTTAGGTTAACATTTGATTGTTTAACAAAAATGTGATTTGTAAATGTTTTTATAAACCTGATGATGGCTGAAATGAAGCCGAAACGTACGTAGTTTTTCCTACAAATAATAAGTATAATAATAAAAAATCTACATGCAAAATATAAATAAATATATAATTTCGTCGAACCCACAAATATAAATGGTAGAATCCCAGGAAATTTCGTCTTAAATTTACTTTTAACAATAAATGACAGATTACAAACTGAAAGCTGCTAGCCTTGTAGACATGTACAATAGATGGTGAATTAACAAATGGAATTGCCTCAAAACAAGCGGCGACAGTTTTGCACTTGAACTGACATAATATTGTTTTCACTGGGTGGACTCGCAGAGCCAACTAGTAAGCCAGGCTAGAAACAATAACTAACAGGCATTGGTGTAAATGCAAACGCTTCGCCACATTAGTAATAGGACAATATTTTGTTATTGTCATTTTTAAGATAATTGCTATGGCATTAGGTACCCGCTAAGTGTTATGTTAAATTGAAAAACAATTTTTATGTTAAACATTTTTGTGTAACTAGAGATATAGTGGTTTAAACATTTTGAATTTTTTTGATTTTTGCCCATAGTTTTCGTAGCTGGCCGTGGACATCAACTTTCATTATTACCCATTTAATAAATATTTCAAGTGAGACATCTATATAAGCCACCCGATATATATAAAGCAAAATAGATAGATAGATAGATAGCTTTATTATTTGTAAAAATTGAAATTTCAAAACAACAATTGGACAAATAAACGTCAAACACAATGCTAAAAATAATTTTCACAATTGAATAACATTAAAAAAAAACAAAAAAAGAACTTTCCTAAACAAAGTTGTCCTTCCGTCTTCTCCACACATATACACATATTATTAAAACAATAATTATAAAAAAATAATAATTCATAGTTCTTAAAACTTTTTACGTGACATTATTGAAAGCTAAATAGCCTACCAAGTTTACCTTGCCACATACCCACTGGCTGATCTGAAATATTATCCTTCCCTAATCGGAAAAAAAAGTTTTATTAGGCAAGAAAATAATCATACGGGATCACCCGTCGATGAACCAACTGAGCGCGGAGTTGCTTGACTTTGACGATCGCTCTACCTACATCAAGTATGACGAGACACGGCACATTCTGACAGAAAATCCAAACTGCTGCCTCTTGTGCTGCCTCCATAACAAATCTATTGATATTCAAATCTACTAAAATATTTATACTGAAAGATAGCGGTGCTATAGGTAACAATTTCGCAATGTGTACGAAAAGTTAAATGGGCCTTTATTGGCCGGGTTTTGAATATTTGGTCGCTTTTGACGGGTGATACTTATTGAAAAAATCGTACAATGATGGGCTACTTCAGTGCCGATTTCTGAGCTTTTAATGACGATTTTGGGACACTTCACTGCCGATTTCAAGAAAAATACTATTCCTCAACTTAGTATAGAATCCCAATAAGTGTAAAACATTACAATTTATCTGTTTTAATTTGTTTTTGCTCCAAAATTAATGTTGGAAAATTGGTGTAGCGGAATTTTTTGTGTAGGAATTCAACAGTGCTTCTGACTATCTATGGCTCCTGGAGACCCATTTAATACACATTTAACCAATCAGGAGGAAGTAAGGCCCATGTAGGCATTTTTGATACCATAGTCCCCGCCCCCCCCCCCCCCCCCCCGCGCGCTGAATAATCAATTATGGTGGTCTACCATACCGAAAAGCGCCTGTCCGCAAGTAACTCTTTTTGGGTTCAAATAAAATTTCCAGCTCTTCCAGTTTTTTCCAGCCACCATTTTTTCATCTGGCCTGTTTTAGGATTATTTTTTCGATATATACATATGTCTATGTCTTGGGGTTATTTTGGGGGAACAAATTCTGAAACTTATAGTGTAAGTTAGGTTCCCCTGAAGAAGTCTTTTTGCATTAAAACAAGTTTTCGAGCTCATCCAGTTTTTTCCAGCCACCATTTTTAAATTGGTTCACACATGACTTGCAATTAAGATTTGGCCAACCAATTAATATTGTAGTCTATTTTGCAAATAAATCAAACAGTTTTTAATGTATAATATGTATTTATTGTAATTAGTTAAAAAATTCGGACATCGCGGTGGCCAAAAGCATGCAGCACCCGAGACTACGACTTTTTCGACTGCCGCCAGAGGTCGCGCACTAGTGGCCAAAAATCCGTGGCTATTTTCATGCTCATTGTCTTCTATGCAAACTGGAGGCTCTATAACAGTCCCTACTTCTAAAGATTTTTGTCAGCCAGTAACGACGGTTTCTTTCCTTTTTCTTTGATTTCAATGTAAGTATCTCACATTACTATAATGCAGCGCATGCAATTTTAAATATGGAAACATGCAGCACTTAAGAAGTTGCCTGCATCAGTGGAATGTCTGTTTGTTGCATCGGTCCTTACAGGCCTTCGCAATAATAAGGTTTGAATTAGAGTCATCCTGGGTTCTTCATACAAAAAAATTGAGCCTTTATTTATTTGAATACCTACTATCTTTGACTGATATATTATTAAAGACTGCTCACGGCTGTCACGTCTGACACATTTTTGGCTCACCATGTGCTTTCCGGAGATAAAATACAATGCAGAATACATTGTTAGCCATCAGAGCCATCTGTTTTCCAGGACATAAAGCTATAGCCATGAGAAGTCTTTATAAATACGTCAGTCAACGCTACTATGCTTTTGATGCGATTTTAGCGAGAATTTTAGTCAGGCTGCCATGTGTATTAACATGATGTTCAAAATAGAAAAAATTCTCTGGAAACCATAGGTATACCATTACCAACTGGAGTGATATTGTTTTAGGTCATTTTCTACTTTATCCACTTTTGGGTTAGAGAAAAACTAAAATTACCTTTGTGTTGTTCCCAGAAACATGGAAACCACTTTCGTATGTTGCGCTAATGACTGGAAGTGTCCCGAAAAAATTATTGAAATCTAGAGACAGTAATAAGTACAAAACCAGCGCCATGATGTTTTTCAGCGGCTATTGCGGGTGTGCTGACTTGGTTACTAGGCAATGTTATCAAACGCATGACAAGGCGTAAACAAGGCATAAATCTTTTAAAATTTCGGGGTGTATTATTTATAATAATTCCTGTATTTAGATATTCTTTTTTCGAACGGCCGCGCCCATCGCTACCGACTGCCATAATATTGGGCGAATGGCCCCTTGTTTTTTCATAGGGCAGCGCCCATCGCCAAAAAAGGGCATACGCGCCTTATTGCAACGTATACTTCGGACGTATATGAAGTTAAATTGGAATTAAATATAGGAAGTGGCTATTTATACGTCCGACTTATATGAAAGTCGATATACGTCTTGTGCTCTCATTGGCAAGTTGAGTCACGTGACTTCTTTGGACGTACATTTGGCTCCATACACGTCCGAAGTAAACTGATTTAGATACGTCAGAAGTGCTTTTTTTTTTTCAAGCATCGTTGCTATAAGGAGCGTGTATGCCCTCCTTTTTCGGCGATGGGCGCTGCGGTATGAAAAAAAGGTGGTAATTATTTCCAATAGTGTAACCCACCCCCGATTTTCTTGAAATTTTGGCTAGGTACCCCCTATTTTCGCCCGACGTTCGGCGCTGTAAAAAAGTCGGATTTATAAACTTTGAAGTTTCTGTTTGACGTTGATGCAGCTGCTGTTTCCATAAACTTTTTCCGTTCCGTTTAGAATTTTCTGTACGCCTGTGTGTTATCAACGCCAGAAAAATAAAGCATAGAACTGTTCTATGATAGAACAACAATCGTCATCAGAGCGAAGTCGTTCGATTTCAATACTCTGATTTAGCAACTCTAAATACATTTTGTTAACTACTATGTATCGTTATTTTGGATAATTAATATAAAAAATATTACACAAAATCAATACAGATGATCAGCTGATAAACTGGGAAACCATGTGACTTCCCACGTGAGCCTTAAGAAGGCACTTCATTGGCTGAATTTGAGTCTATAATAATTAATCTGCTTCGATGTCCAACATTCAAACGTCAAACGGAAACGTCAAACAGCAACGTCAGACGTCAAAGTTTATAAATCGGGTTTAACCATTCAGCGGGCGCCGAATGTCGGACGAAAAGAGGGACAAAATTACAAGAAAATCGGGGGTGGGTTACACCATTGGAAATAATTACAGCTTCTTTTTTTTGTCATACCGCAGCGCCCATCGACGAAAAAGGAGGGCATACACGCTCGTTATTGCAACGATGCTTGAGAAAAATGCACTTCCGACGTATCTAAATCAGTTTACTTCGGACGTGTATGGAGCTAAATGTACGTCCAAAGAAGTCACGTGACTCAACTCGCCAATGAGAGCGCAAGACGAATACCGACTTTCATATACGTCGGACGTATAAATAGCCACTTCCTTAAATATACGTCCAAAGAAGTCACGTGAGCCAACTCACCAATGAGAGCACAAAACGTTTACCGACTATTATATACATCGGACGTATAAATAGCCACTATACTTAAAATTACATTTCTATATACTCACTTGTTTGTCCACTGAAGCTTTTGCTTCATTAAACTGCCTCACAGGAGCTGCGTACTTTTCCTTTTCAGCCGCTGAAACTTCACTGCTTTTTGGAGAGCATTCGCTAAAGTGTCTGTGTTCAATGCAATAATGTTTCTTGCACCTGTCACACAACAATTCTATTATACTCCTTTCCCCACATCCATGATGAGAACAAACAAAAACATTTTCGGTTCGCTGCAGTTCATCCTTGGAAACAGTTTCAGAGCTTAAGCATTCTACAACATGGGTTTTAAAATGTTCCGTACAAAATATTCTGCCACATTTGCAGTTTAATGGAAGAAAATCTAATTGTTTGCACTCTGCTGCATCACACTGCTGGCCCAAGTTTGGTAGCTCCATTAGGTATTGTAAAAAATGATATACCTATAATACTAATAACTATTATTGTGAACAATACACTTTAGATTACTGATGTTCGCTTAAACTTGTCAGCATAATATCGGTCCACTTTTGTTCCTGTTCTTTTAAAGTTAAATGAAGATCCCCCGAATCTGCTTCGGGATCTGCAAGTTCGTAAACGGGAACGTTAATTTCATCGTCTGGTAATTTGTCTGATCTCCAGGCATCATCTATCAAGTCCACGAAATGGCCCTCTATAGACACTTGGCTATCCATGGAAGATTAATTAATTTTTAATTAAATTAGAAGTGCTAAATATATTCATTTATACAGCTGGCACCGCACGGCAAAGGTCTATCCGTGTTTTTCTTTTTAGTATTATACTATATATTTTGTGGTATTATAACGAGAGGCTAAAACCCACTTTGGGTTCCACGTTTTCATTGGTTGACTCAAGGTTACATGAATTAAGCCTTTCATCTTGTATTCAATAGCCCGTTGTGACATAAATTGAGGCGCTGAGACTGAGAACCATAGCAGACCATCCCACAAAATTTATATCCAAGCACAGACCTATAGCTATATAGGTCTGTGATCCAAGTAAAATATACAATCTTTGATGCCAAAGCGGACCAAATGAGCCTTAGCTAGTCTACTACAGATGGCAGCACCAAAGAGGATGGTCCACATGGATTAGACCACGATAGACTTACCCACGGTATGACATTGCTCATCTTGTGACGCGTCAGTTGCGAGTCAGAATTTAGTTTTATATAGCATAGTTACTTTTTTATGGGTTTTTGCTTATTTCTTTTAAATAAATGTTGTTAAAAATATGTAGAATTTATTACTAGATAAATGAATGACTATTCTGTTGATAAAAACACATTTAATTTGCTACGCTGACTGCACATCCCGGCATTTTTGGCCTATTTCAAATCACTGTCGAGCTGGACTGGCGATCAGTCAGTTGTTTACACTTTTTTCTTGACACATTAAACTGTAAACTATAAAAAATCGTAAAACACAACCGCAGCCGCTGCATTATTTAGAATTCGTGACTCGCAACTGACGTAGATGCACAGAGTTGCCTTGTTTTCGGATTCGTTACTTACATACCGTGGGTAAGTCTATCGTGGATTAGACTAGCAAAATCTTCATGGCACAATGAACTATGCAGCTTAGTCCACTTTGGAATTGGTGGAAATTTAAATACGTTGCAGTTCAATCTTCATGCTATAATGAACTGTGCAGCTTAGTCCACTTTGCACTGGTGGAAATTTATATACGTTGCAGTGCATTCGGTCTATAAAACGACTACAGCTGTCAACTATTCAACATAGTATTACCCCAGAAAAGGACGAATCAGAAGTGGCACTTGGCACTTGGCTAATTTAAGAGGGCAGAGGGGTATTTTTATGAGGTGGTGGGGACGGGGAGTATTGCTAGGCCGCCAGATCGTAAGAAAGGTTAAAACATATCAACATATTTTTCACTATCATTTATTCATTTTGGGTAGGTATACCAATAAAATAAATATGAAAGCAATTAATATTATCTAATGTGTGCCAGGTAGTAAAATTATAATGTTTTACGAACCATTTATTCTATTCATCTGACCCCAGAAAACCCACAACCTGACCCCTGTTTTCTGGGACTTGATTATGAAAGCGGAATGCTTGACAACGGCGCGGCGCGGCGCCATAGATTCCGTTCTTGCGGTACTGCCAGATCGTCCAGTCGGGAGCCGTTAACCAAGGCAACCCACAAAAATATAATGCAAATTTAATTCTTTAAAAATTAGTATAAAATAGAATCGATGATAATTTACTTATAAAAATGTTAGTACTTGATAGTATTTTGGTTGATATTAAATTGAAGGCGATAAAAATAGCTAAATGAATTTAAGGAAATTGTGAGGCATAAAAGCTGACGAAGTCCGGCAACGTCGTTCGTGGCCTACGGCTGGCGCGCCACCTAACGCCAGACGCCAGACGCCAGCGTCAGCATGTTCAATTATTGAGGTTAAACAACCCCTAATAAAACGTAAACAATAAAACGATTAACAATTTCTAAGTAAAAAAGCCCAGTATTATTATCATGACTGTGATAAAAGTAGCCAAAACAGGGACCAGACAAGGTGTACAATATGTATTCAGCTCAACTTGAAGATCCGTTGCGACACTACGATTAGTATCGTCAGTGTCAGTACTGCTTGTGTTGTTACTTCGAATACTTCGTTGTTCGTTGCTGTATTTGTGCATTGTGCCCCAGAAAACCCACTTTATGCTTAGTTTTTGTGACGAAATGACCCCGCAATATTGCTGTGTTCGTGGATGTTCTAACAACATGAGGAATGTTGGGATAAGTTTTTCAAAATACCTGGTGATGAAAACAGGTAGGTACCTATGTGTAGTTTGTCCCTACCTTGTTACCACAATATTATATCCTTATAAATTTTATGTCCTACGTACTACCCCTTTTACTGGGGTATTCCTACCCCAGAAAACCCACAAATGGTTTCCTACTGATAATACCTACCTACCTAACTATTGTTTTTAATTTTTTCCAGGTGCTATGAATGGGTGAGAAAGTTTGTTAGAAAAAAACACCCACACAGCTTTTTATTAATTATAAAGTTTGTTCAATGCACTTTGAAAATAGTATGTTTGCAAACCAGTCGAAGTCTAGGCTAAAGAAAACAGCAATACCAACATACCAACTGTGTTCTCATCATGTAAGTTCCTTCATTGGTAATTATGGAAATTAGTGTATGCACCGCCCGATTTTCTTGACATTTTGGCTACCCCCTATTTTCGGGGTCCCTGAACACGAATCTGACCTAGGTGTTTTGAGGTCGGACATAGTTTCCGAGAAAGTGAATTTTCAAATTTCCTTTTGACACCCCACTTTCACGGCGATATTTATGGTTATAATCCGGATAAATTTTTAGTGTACGCAGCTCAAATTGATCACCACCCTATTGTGCGCCTTCGCGAAAACCCGCGGAAAGACCGAAATTTTGAAAGATTTATGTCGTGTTTAGGTACGTCCGGCCCGGCCGCTGTTTTCGTAAAGTTTCGATGTTGCAGAAGGTGCAAAATAGGGTGGTGATCAGTTTGAGCTAAATTCATCTCGATTATAACCAAATATCATCGTGAAAAAGTGGGGTGTCAAAAGGAAATTTGAAAATTCACTTTTTCGGAAACTATGTCCGACCTCAAAACACAGAGGTCAGGACCTCTTTTTACCATTTTCACTTGTTTCCATAGCCACCTTAATAGCTGAACTAAAATTGAAATTTTGATTTTTTGCAATTGTGATGCAGTGTAAAAAGTATAATTTGTAAGAATAATTTCTTGAAATTTGGAATCTGGGGGTTTTCAGGGGCGCTGATTAACGCCACGTTATCAGATTTCCGATAAAAAATCGCTGATACCTTAACTCGAAAATTTGGGTAAAAAAAATTTTTAATCCGGCCCTGGAATAATCGTATCGTCATTGAAAAGTGTTTGATGAGTACGTCTAGGAGGGCACTACATACAAAAAAAAATTCGTTAAAATCCGTAAGCCAGTTCAAATTTTACGGGAGTGTTCCAGATCAAAATGAGACACCCGGTATGTTCACAAACTGTTATTATAGTATACACACCCAAACTTATATGGCATCACGCATTATTTGTGATCAATTTTTTTTTGTCAAAAAAGTAATATGTCATGGAAAGTCAAAAGTGTTTACTAACAAAAACAGTTAAATGTGAAAAAAAAACGATAATATAAATTGTAATAAATATTATAAGTTTGGGTGTCTGTATATTGTAATTTTTTGTATTACTTATTTTGTTATTGAATAATTCTATTTTTAGATGCTAGTCAACAAACTCTTAGTTTGAGTGCACATGGTCCGAGAAAGCATTCTTTAAAGTTACAAATAAAAAAACTCCAAAGAAAGTTGCATCCGAAGTTGGAGCAAGCTGTCGACAGTGCCGACACTGAAATAAATGAGGAACAATTTCTTGCCATTTGTGAGAAAAAACTGTCTGCTTCAATGCTACTATTTGTAAGGCATTATTTAGAAAATTCCAAAAAAGATCCACACGGATATCGTTACTCGTCAGAGATGAAACAATTTTCCTTAACAATTTATTTTCTAAGCCCAAATGCTTATAGATTTTTAATGAAACCACTTTATTTGCCATCTAAAAGCACTCTTCAAAGAATAACTAACAAATGGCATATAACTGCAGGTCTTAACAGTTTCATTTTTGAGGTTATTAAATTAAAAGCTACAAATTTAGAGGATTCTTCAAAACAGTGCATTCTTTGTATTGACGAAATGTCATTAACAATTTTTTTTATTTTACAATAGATCTTCCGATACCATTGTTGGCTTTCACATTGAAGGAAAAAAGAAAAAAATCACCACGTACAGATCATACAAAATTTGAAGGAGGAGAATTCCTAGAATAGATTTGTAGGAAATCGTAAATATTAATACAGATTTCAGAGGCGTGTTTGGAGAGTAATTGCACAGAAATAAATTACGAGTGATAATTATTAACAATAAATAATATAATAATAAATAATATATTTATTATTTTACACAACTATTAAGTATAATAATTTACAATTACAATAGGTAATATTTGTCAATCTGATGCATAGTCACTAACATCGTCATCGGAGGAGTCACATTCGGAATTAGTAATAATTAGCTGTTCTGTGATTATGTCTATATTAATTTCATTTTGTAAGTACTTGTCTTCGGTTTTGATAACATAACACAGTATTTTCCAATTGTTGTTACGCTGCTGTGTGAAATGAGCCAGTGCAGGTGAGTTTTCTGGGTATTATTTACAAACTAGTTCCTAGAATTCTCCGCCTTCAAACTTTGTATGATCTGTATGTACGTAAGTAGTTTATAATATATTTTGTATTTATAGGTATTATATTTTATATGTGCTATTGTTTTTGAATTTTTTATACATTTTAGTAATAAACATTTTTGATAAATATCGTTTTTTACTACCAGTGATACGAAGGTCAACCAATTTTGCAAATAATAATTGTTATGGATCTATATAAAAAAACAAATTAAGTTAATTGCCAAGCTATGAGTTTTGACGCAAGTCGATTGAAATATTATATTTCAACCACCCAAGTCCAATAGTTCACTTGATCCTAAATCATAGTTGTTTCTAATTAATATAGGTAGGTAAGTATAAAATAATAAACAGGAAAGATTGTGAAATTTCCATGTACAATAAATAAAATGTATTTTTCTCATTAGTAAAATATTAATATTTATATTTTTTTCATTAGTAAAATACCTACTTAAAATCACTTCTGGAGATCCAAATTTAACTAAATCTAATCCCAGAAAAAAACTTTACTATTCTAAAAATTAATTTTGCTATATAAAACACAAAATTTTCTATAGCCTGGACCTGACCGTGCCAACGCAATGGGCAAGTTCTACTCTGTCCAAACTACGGTGGGCGTGGCCAATGCGCAGATGTTAACGGCGGAGAGTTCATTTCCTATGCGCGAGAGGGGAAATTGGAACCGCGACCTCAAAGGCGTCGACACCAAGTGCCACTTCTGATTCGTCTTCTTCTGTGGTATTACTACAGCGAAAAATAAGGATCTGCTGCAGTTGAAAGAATGCATTCCACCCATCTATCACAGCTTTTATGCTCTTCGGAATGATATACCCATTAGAAGAAATGATTTTGAATAAATTATTTGTATTTTGTGGGTTGAATAAAACCAAACAATATTTTTGATTTGTATTATTTGATCAATTGCATCAATTGCACATAAAAAAAAATAATTAAAATATATCCCAAGAAACAAAACGGACTAACCCACACTAAATTTTAAAAAAATTTGTATATCCTAAGAACCAAAACGGACTAACCCACACTAAATTTAAGAAAATATTGAAAATATATGTGTTTTTTGCTTAATCTATACTAATAAACCCAATTGTAAACGTTTAATTAAAATCCGGACACGATAATATAATTTATATGTCGGAAAAAAATCCTAAAAAGGTGATAACTTAGAACTTGCAATAACTCCATACAACTTGTAATGGGGATGATCCCTTCTGGTTCTCAACGCCTCAATTATGCAAATGAATTAAGAAATAACGTTAAATCCGGATGAATTTTTACTGTATGCAGCTAAAACTTATCACCACCCTATTTTGCACCTTTTGCAACATCGAAACTTCGCGAATACCCGCGGAAAAACCGAAATTTTTAAAAATTTGTGCCGTGTTTACGCCAGCGCGCAGAATGTCGGTTTTTCCGCGGGTATTCGCGAAGTTTCGATGTTGCAAAAGGTGCAAAATAGGATGGTGATCAGTTTGAGCTAAATAGGGCTGTTCACAAAAATTTTTTATTACCTTATCGGAAAATATAGAGTACGATTTGTATGTGTGCAAAATATTACATTTTT